>JZKD02S1720086.1:0-30558 GCA_000966675.3 Picea glauca
TACTCCGGTCATCATAAGTCTCTGCCCTGTGATGATGTCCCAAAGTGGGGACATTACAGATGGTCATCATGCTAGGTCTCTCTCCTAAGATCCCATATGTACTCCTAATGTATCTAGGGGCTCTGCATAGCCATCTATGAATGCAAGTGATGCTTTTCAAGCCAAGGACAATGGACGAGGAATGTGTACAAACACAAAATATGGAAAACATAGGCCACAAGAAAGGGTAGCCAAGTGTCTCCAAGCAAAAATTGCACATGGAAGTCTCCAAGGAGGGGAAGAAGAAGTAGAAAGGATGAAAGAATGAGAAGATGGAAGCCATTGCACATCAATGTAAGGATCCTAACAACCATTGTAACCATTGAAATATTTATGGGCACACTGAGGAAAAGTGTTGGAAACTACATCCAGATTTGAACCTGAAGAATTGAAAGAAGGATGCAAAGAAAAAGAATCTTCTAGCCACAGATTTGAGAAATCGTGTTAAAAGAAGATCCAATGTGGATGAGAAGAATGTGTGCAAATCAGTGCAAAAGGAGTTGGATCTCAGTAGCCTTCATCACTAAGAAGAGAAGGAGATGACCAAACTCTTCCACATCAAGATCTAGGTCAAGAATACCAAGATAGACATCCTATTCAACTCTAATTCATAGGATAATCTCATAGCAATGGATCTGGTCAGAAAACTTGGTTTGGAGGTTCGCGATGTTACAACAAATTTTGCCTCACTCCATGCATCTTTCTTGGATGGCCTTCCATTTCCCTTTGCAGACTTGAAGTCCCATTTTTGTTCACTCTAGAGCTAAAAATACATATTTTTGTACATATATTTGCCCTACCAGTTAGACAACTAGCATATACACAAGTTGCTCCACTACAGTCCATGTACATCAGGTTTGGTGCTCAAAAATTAAAAAATTATGTTGGGTTTCCATGCCATGTCATGTGATCCATGATCCTTGACCTTCCATCTACTGGAAATGTTTTGAATCGAACATTTAATTCCATTTGGAGGCTATAAATTGAGCCATATCCAAGCCTTGGGATGGAAAATTCAATTTTAAGAGAAAACACACTCTGGAGAAATTTCACTTCACATTGAGTCTGCATCCCTTTGTCCTTAAAAGTTTGAACTTCTTGTGTTCAGACCCCAAGCTCTTCCTACTTTGTGATGGAGAACCTCATTGACCCCTACATGTGAGCTTACCTTTGCGGAGGATTGAAGTGGTGGAGGCCCAACTGGAGGGACTTAGTTTCTCGGTTATGATATGTGTTGTTACATAAGTTTGTCACCTATGTACTTTTGTTGATTACATTAATAGAAATACTCTTTTCTCGTCCAATTGATATCTTGAAAATATTTGAATTACTTTCTATGGGTGTATTTTTCATGTATGTTAATGGATTATGCTAATTTATATGCTGACATTATATATCATCACCATATGCTTGTGTATCTTGGTTGTTAGGGACAAATTGCAGGTATAAATAATTGGGTTGCATGATCAATGATGGTCTTCTTTGAACGTCGAGACGAGGTAGGCTTTTAGCCTTGTTTTGTTATCATTTCATTTATATAGAATACTTGAGATTAGAGTTTATTTCTGGGTATCATTCTGTCTGTTGTGGTTTTCCCCTAGCCATATAGATATTTTCCTTGTAACAGAATTTGCGACTCCACTAGGGATATCTCCTTTTTGGGGGTATTGAGTGTTTTTCACCTTGATTTGCTCTTTGTTTTCCTGAGTTTCCTTGTCGCTTATTGCTTGATAGCCTGTATTTTGCCTTGCATCTGAGTTTCTTGTCTTAACCCTTTCCCTGGCAATGTTTTATTTGTTATACATGGGTTTTCCCTTGACAGGCGTGTGCATACGTGAGTTGTTTGTGTTTAGGGAGTGTATATACGTGTTTGTTCCTTGAACAAACATGTACATCATCTCTTAATTCTTGTTGGCTAAGTTTGGTGTTCGTTGGGTAAGTTTTATTGGTTGCTAAGTCTTCTTGGGTCCCTATTCTGACTGATAAGTGCCTACAAAGTTTTAGGAAGCCTTTTTATTGTTAAATTTTTGGGCTAACTCCTTTCTTGTCATTTTTCTCATTTGTTCTCCTTGCATTCTGGTCTGGGTAGTTGCTTCTTGGTATCCTGCTCAGCTTGTCTCTTCTTGCTTGTAGTAGGACCTACATGTGAGGTTGTTATTCAGTCCTTGCATTTTCTTTTCATTATATCAAAAATACAAAAATAGTTGCTTACTTGCATGTTACTTATGGCATTTGCACTTTTGGTTACTTCGCATTGATTTTGACACATTCGGAAAGATTGCACTTCATTGAATTTGTAGATATTACATTGTGGGAATAGCATTTAGAAGCATACCATCTCTTTGAAATTCAAGACTAGTACTTAGCAGTGTTTTTATATTTGTTTATTTGTACATGTTGAATCGTAATACCATTAGTTTCACGGTCGCACCTATTGAGTAAGCAGAAGACATTAAAATTAACGTTGAATAATTAAAATTGATTAGAAACGATTTTATTTTTCAGGGTACACAAACAAGTATAGGACCTATGGCCTTGGAATAGGATTTTGTGAGTAAACTTCTCTAAGGCTATAAAATTGAACGTATGTGTCTCACCAAGGAGTGGTGAAACCCATTGTATAATTGGTGTCCTCAGGAGGCTCTGCTCACACCAGAGTTAAGCATGAGGTTACGTGAAGTTGGTTGCAGAGATATCTCTCTAATATCTTCCTAGTGTCAGAGATATTTCTGGGGGTCTATTCGTATTTGGGGTCTTTCTAGTGCCTTTACCTCTATGAGAGGAGGTGCTTTCGAGATTTCAGGATTTGTTACCCTTCCCATATGGTGGACCAAACTTGCTACTACTCGCCTGAGCATTGGTTATATCATGGTGACTTTAGTTGCTTGACATAGGTAGCCACATAAGTTACTTGCAGGGGTTATTCTGTAGGTACCTTGAGTCAGATAAGGGTCGGATAAAACACAAACTTTATGGAGGATTTCCTCTTCGAAGGGGTCTGACCGACTGTGTTGTGAAGCCTACGAGGGTCCTTATAATTGATTATGACACCTCCACTCTATTGTTGTGGAGTCTCAGGCCCCTTTTGGGCAAGGCATACCTACTTTAGTTCAGGAGGTCCCTTTCAACCATTATATCTTATTTGTGTGCATTGATCTTTTGATTTATTTTGGAGTGTTCTCTCTGATAATTAGTTGGCCTTAGGATTTTGTATTATATCTCGAGTTATGAGTCATTGTGGAGCAAGACCAACCTCCTCGTTGGTCTCTTTGTATTTTGAAGTTACCGTCGCATCTTGATCCTTTACTGAAGCCACCTTCTAAATGGCGTGGAGTTAATAAGCGTGGTGCATATATCTCCACCTCCAAGGATCGTGATCATCCTACCATGAGTACTAAGTCAGTTATGAACATCTCGGGAAGTCCTTTGACTCCCCTATCCTCTGTGATTAGTGGGGTCCCCTCAACTCCCTTATTCTTAGTGGTGTGGGTGTCAGAGGCTCCCTCATCTAGTGTTTCCCAACCCGTGAGCTCTGCTCGGCCCATGGGGACAAATCCTTTTGTATTTCCTTTCGGTATGTCGAATCATGATTCTCAGTCAACACCTTCGGCCTCTAATCCTTTTTATTTTGGTATGCCTGGCATGACGTTGCACTTCTCATCCTCTATTTCAACAGTTAATATGAATCCTAGTTTTGGGTATGGGGGCATGATGCCTTCTTTTGTTCCTTTCTCTTTTGGTGGAGGTCATATTCCCCAACGTCTTTGTGGTTGGAGGTTGGAATCCTCCTTCCTTCGAGCCTAATCCTAGCTTCAGTGCTCCTGGATGGAGTGCTCAAATGGGCAGTCAATTTACTTCCTATATTTCGTCTCTCATTCCCTCTTCCTCCATGTTGATTCTGACGAACACATTTATTATGGAGAATCCCCCTCTGTCCTCTAGTGTTCCATCCAGAGGGAGTCATTTTTATGGTATGGGAAACCCCCATCACGATGTTCCTTTGTCTAGAGGTAACGTATATAATCCTTATCATTTTACTTATGTGGGTATGGTGCCCTTACAACCTTTAATGAATCAGTTAGGAGGAGGATATTATCCTACAAGAAAGGGCCATGGTATATACCATAACCATGGATGGTCTACAATCTCTCAACTATAATCGTTCACGGGAGCATGGGCTCAAACGTCACAACCCCAACTCCATTTTCTGGCCACGCTAAATTTGTTAGATCTATCAAAGTTAATGAATGACCATGTGCGTCACGATCCGTCATGGCCCCCCATCCCCACCAAGCTTCCTTCATACATTCCAAAATTTGAAGGCAATACTGGTGAGGACTCGGGTGATCATGTGACTAATTTTCACCTTTGGTGCTCATCTGACTCCCTTAATGATGATTCTATTCATTTGAGGCTATTTAAACGCACCCTCATGGGGGTCACCACGAAGTGGTACATTGAGCTACCTGGGGAAACCTACAAAACTTTTAGTCAGATGGTATTGGTTTTTCTCAATCACTTGCAATTACTGATTCGTTACGATGTCGACCTAGGACTTTTGTCGATTATTCTTCAAGATAAATCCATGCATATCTCTAATCATATCCAAGAGTGGCACAGACGGAATAGCTTGATTAAAACCTACATTCCTCTAGAGTTTCTATTAGAATGGTTCCTTAAGTCTTTGTTTCCTTACATTTCAAAGGATGTTTCTACATTCGAAGTGACATCTGAGGAAGAAAAAATCTTGGGCCTCATACCGATGACATCATAGGCTCTGCAAATGCTAAGACTATAGACTTGGTGATGAACTAGTTGAAAGATTTGTCTCTAAGCCAACCTCTAGTAGAACAAGCTTCGGCTTCATCCTCCACCACCACCCAATTGGTGGATGTGCATTCTCTACAGTATTCGTCAAACCCGAATGGTAACCAACAACCAGAAGGGAACAATAGGAAAGGACGAGGTAATAATCGTGAGGGTGGGAAGAATAGTAATAAATCTAAGGACGACAATAATAATGATAAATCAAATAATAATGCTGGTGAGGGAAAGAAAGAAAAGTGGAAGGTGAAGTTTCCCTGTAAACTTTGTAAAGATGATAACCTTACCTACTTGCACCCCAAAATCGAGGAAGCCTCGAGGCTCTTGTCATAGCCACCCACTATGCTGAAAAACCCATTTCCACATAATTAGAATATGGCCTCGAAGACCTCTAACACTGGAAATGTGTCGAGTGGGAGTCAAAACCCCTCGACACATGAAGGTGGTCGTCTATGTGTCAATATGGTTAAGTCTTAGATTGATGTAGCCACTCGATATCATGATTTTGGTTCTTCACAGACTGTTGTAGGTCTAGAGCCTTCTCCTCCCCCAGAAACACCCTTGTAGATCGATAAGTCAGAACCTCTACCTCGTATTCTGAAAAGAGTATTAAAGTGCTCTGCCCACAATCCTAATGCCAGAGCCTCCAAAAAATATTCGATTGTCGAAGATTTGGGCCAAACCCCATGCACAATGTTGGATTTGGAGGTGCTCCAAATGTTTTATTCAAAGAGGAATGCCTTGTTATCTAAGTTAGGAGCTCTAGACTCGTGTGGCTCGAAGGTTATCAAGTTTGATGTCACAAATGTTAAGCCTCACTTACCTTACCATGTGGCCTTTCAAACCCATGTGGAGTACACAAAATTACCATCAAATGTATTGTAATTGATGAAGGTGTTGTGACATGTGTGATGTCCCTAACCTATTGGAAATCCATTGGCTCTCCGCCCCTATCTCAATCCATGACTATGTTGACCGCATTTGATGGGAATTATTTTAGAGTCCACATGATCCTTCCCATTTTCCCATTCCAATTAGGTGGAAAGACTATGGAGGTCAACGTCAAGGTGGTTGATGCACCTCTTGACTACAATCTACTACTAGGGTGTAATTTGACTTATGCCATGACAGTCGTTGTGTCATCAGTTTTCTGCACTTTATGTTTTCCTCACGAAGGGAAGATAGTGGAAATTGCTCAGTTGTCCTTTGCGAACTCTAGTCCTAATACATCAATGGGACCTTTGTTCATGTTATTGATAGTTCTCAACAGGAAACTGAGAATGTTGGTGTCGGGATGTATTCCTCCTTGATGGATACTTTTGATTTTATGACACCAGTTCACCATGTTAATGTCATTTCTAGTGAGTCCTCATCATTGATGAGGTTTGTTCCTTTATGTACTTCGTATTTCAATGACTCTTGTAACCTACCTTCCCCGACTATGTCGTATGAAGGTCATTCGCATATTGGGATGGAAATTCCATTGTCAATAGCAGAAGTTGTGTATCATGCTATTCTAGAAGCTACTGCTAACTCAGATCCTTCCTCCTCGTGGATGAACGAGGTGGATCCAGTTTTAGAGCCCATATGGGTCTCTCAATCATCTTGGTCACAAGATTTCCTTGATGATAATTTACCTTCATATGAATCCATCTTAGAGGCCATGTTCGGTCCTGATAGGCCTTGGGACGATATGCATCATCGATCCTATTTTCTCTTGGAGCTTGTTAGGATTGAGCAGGATGACTTTAGATCTACCTTGAGTGAGATGGTTGGTCACGCCATGGTTCTTTTAGATACGCATGGTATTTATGTTGAAGGAAACATGGAAAATATTTCTCCTACCGTCACGATCAACATCTCTCGTACCACTGGTAAAATCGAGAACATATATGTCGGTGTGGATTATCTGCCTGAAGAAATTCATATCTACACATATCTCTTCAAATAATTCAGAGATGTATTCACTTGGTCATACGAATATATTCCAGGGATTGACCCCAACATTGTCGAGCATGAAATTAAAACCTATCTGAATGCTAAACTTGTTCGACAAATTCTTAGAGTTTAAATCCTAGGAAGGCCCCTGCTATTAGGGTAGAAGTAGAGAAGCTACTTAATGTTTGTTTCATTTACCTGGCTCCCTTGATCGAATGGGTGTCCAACCCCATTCTCATAGATAACAAGAAAGTAATCATCCATGTGTGTATGGATTTTAGGGACCTGAACAAGGATTGTCGTAAATATAACTTCCCCACTCCTTTTATTGACTAGATTCTTGACGAATGTGTGGGAAGCGAAGTATTTTCCTTTATGGACGGATTTTCATGTTATAATCAAATTCAAATCAAACATGAGAATCAACACAAGACGATGTTTATTTGTCCTTGGGGTACCTTTGCATACCAGAAAATTCCTTTCAGTCTTAAAAACACCAGAGCGACCTTCCAATGTGCCATGACCTTTGCATTTCACGATCTTAAACATATCATCGAAGCTTAGCTAGATGATCTCGTTTCTCACTCTCGTAAGAGGGTAGATCACTCAACTCACCTTCAACTTGTATTTGATATATGTCTTTATTATCGCATTCGGTTGAACCCTGACAAGTGCATATTTTGCATTAGGTATGGTCGTCTTCTAGGATTCATAGTATCTAAGCATGGGATCATGGTGGATCTTATGAAGGTTGAGGCAATACTTTGGTTGCCTCTCCCGTGCAACATTTGACAACTTCAAGGTTTACAGAGGAAGTCTAACTTCCTGCATCATTTCATAGTGAACTATGCCAATTTAACTAAAGTTTACATGTGTCTTTTGAAGAAGGACACTCTATTCATATGGGATGAGCGAGCCCAGGAATCCGTCGATGCTCTTAAGAAATACTTAGTATTGGTGCCTTTGTTGAAGCCCCCTAACTACAATAGAGACTTTTTTCTTTATATCAATGAATCTGAAGGGGCGGTTGGTATGGTACTAGTTCAAAAGGACGATGATCTCCATGAGCACATTGTCTACTATCTTAGTCAAAACATGGTTGGTCCTGAACTTAAATACTCTCATGTAGAGAAGTTGGCCTTGGCCACTGTACATGCAGTTCAGAGACTACGAAATTATATCTTACTTTGCAAAACTACCATGGTTGCGGATATCAATCCATTTCAATGCATCCTTACCAGGCGTATCATAGGGGGAAACACAATAAGTGGATTATTATTTTTCAAGAATTTAATCTCGATTTCGCTTCTGCAAAATCTAAGAAATCGCTAGTTGTTTCCAAACTGATGTCGGACTTCCCTAAACTAGATGAGGACATTTTTCATGATGATTCATTTGCGAATGAACATATTTTCCTTATCTCATATGCAAACCCCTGGTATGGAGACATTGTAATCTATATTCAAACTGTGAAGCTCTCCCAACATCTATCGAGAGACTATGGATGATGTATACGTCATCAGGCTAAGAACCACCTTATTATCGGTGACACTGTAGATTCAAGGGGTGGATAATATCTTGCATCATTGCTTGAATCACGAGGAGGTTGAAGCTATTCTCAATGACTGTCACAGTAGGGCGTGTGGTGGTCATTTATCTAGGTTTGTGACAGCCCAAAATATATTGCACGCCGGTTATTTGTGGCCGTCAATTTTTAAAGATTGCGTTGAAGCGGTCAAGAAGTGTCACCCTTGCCAGGTGTTTGCTCAAAAAATGTGCTTGCACCCATCCCCTCTTCACCCAATCATCATCGTCAGTCTCTTCACCAAGTGGGGGGTGGATTTAATGGATTGCAACCCAGCCTCGATTGGCGGGCACCAACATATTATCGTGGTCATGGATTATTTCACTAAATGGGTAGAGACCATGCCTACCATTAAATCTGATGGTAAAGCTGCAACATTTTTTGTGTTCAATTAAATTATATCTCGGTTCAGAATCCCAAAAGAGATTGTAATTGATCATGGCAGTCACTTTCAGAATGAAATGATGACGTAGTTAGCATCAAAACTGGGGTTTACACACAGTCATTCTTCCCCTAAACTGGGGTTAGCATCAAAACTGGTGAATAAATCTCTCAAGAACATTTTGGAAAAAATTGTCAGCTAGAGTAAATCTGACTAGCATATGATGCTTTACCCTACACTTTGGGCATATCAAACCATGGTAAAGACTGGCACTGGTTTCTCTCCATTTTAGTTAGTACATGGTGTGGAGACGATTCTTCCTATTGAATGTGAAATCCCTTCCCTTAAATTGGGAATTCAACTCCTACCTGACACATCCGATCTTGAAGAACACCTCATGCACCTAGAGCACCTCTATGAGAAACATCAAGATGCCTCTATGGCTATTGAAGCGAATAAACAATGTGTTAAGGTTCAATACGATAATTTTGTCTATCCCTAGCAGTACGTTAAGGGTGACTTGGTTCTCTTTTATTACCAAGCCAAAGAACCACTGGGGGCAAGTAAGTTCAACCCCATGTAGCACAATCCTTATATCGTGTGTTGTGTCCTAGAGAAAGGAAACTACAAATTAGAATATTATGAGGGGAATATGTTGGATGATCCCATAAATGGGATCTATCTTAAAAGGTATTACGCTTGAGCCCTCAAACTCGAGCATGACCTTTGTATACTAGCATATGTTGAATGTATATACTTCTTTATCTTTTTCTTTGCATCATTGTCTTGCTTATTAAGTTTTTCATTGGTTGGAAGATGTCAAAAGAATCTTCGGTTTACTAAGGATTCGCAGATGGTTCCAATCATCATACGTGGAACATGGCTTCTGTCGCTTGGGTTATTTACTCACCCAAGGGACTATTGGTGTCTTCGGGTGGCATTCATCTAGAGCCATCAACGAATAATGTGGTTGAGTATAGCGTCATTATAGAGATATTACATGATTCCATTTCACATGGTGTTCAATCTTTAGAAGTTCACCTGAACTCCCATTTAGTTATATGTCAGTTGAATGGCAGTTACTGTGTGAGAGATCCTACTCTACTATGATGATTCCTACGGGTACGACTTTTGGAATGTTACTTTGATTTTCTTACTTATAGTCACATCCCTAGAAGTTCTAATCAAGTATCTAATGCATATGATAATTACATTTTAGATTGGAATTTGTCACATAACTAAGTAAAGAAAATACCTTCATACATTCATACATTGTAACATATATAAGTAAAGTCGAAGACCAAAATTTATTTATATTTCATCATTTAAAGTCCAAAAAATATGGTGTCATAGTACAAAATGGGGCTCACACCCTCAAAATACATATATAGCCAGTACATATCATAACCATGGAATCTGTGCCTATGGTGTCGGATGTGTATCATGATAGCACACTATGACGTTTGCAAGATGCCGGAAGAGTCACACCCACATACGGGGTACATCCACCACTTGTTGTTGCATCACCTCTAGCATATCCTCCACTTGAACCATAGGAATATTGTGCGTCAAATGAGACAGGTTCCCTGCACATTTTGTAGCACTCTCTCTGCATCCCCACATACTAGATCATCTTCTCGGCCCCTTCAATGATGTCGTGGGAATCCCTCTAGTCGTCACGGACCTACATCTACGTAAGAAAGCAATTTTTAATAATTGATACCATACAAAAATATTTGTGCTTTTATTTTTCCTTTATTAAAATTGAAAAGCAAAAAAAAAATGAAATATATAAAAATTATTTCTTACCAATATCTCCATAGACGAGTCCTGGTGGCAATGGCATGTCAGGATCCCCTCTGTAGTCAATCCATCCGTAAGGATAGTTGTCAATGGCTATGACTTGTCGGCGCCACCAGTAAAAGAACTCATCATTGTAGGGGGTTGGAACCCTACCACCTCCTAGTCGCCTCATCGCATTAGTCCACCATGACATGGCTGGATCATGCAATCTGTGTGGAGTAATCTCTACTCTAAGGCTCAATCATGGAACCCTCTCAAAGAAAAAACTGCACAATATGGATGCAAATCTGAAATTCCTCATTCTCCCTTGTTTGCAATCCATCAACTGGATCTTCATGTTGGCCAGTAGTGAGGTACACCAGTCATAAATAGTGGGTCTCAAACACTCCACCGCATAGAACATGAGTGGCCTCAATTCCTGGTGCAACGAGGTCGACCCTGATATCTGTGTGAGTACAAGCACAACGATCTTTAGACTCGGGTTCTCCTTCGCCCTGATAGGGATTTGGCTCCCTACTTTATCTGTGCCTGCAACACAATGGGTGGTGATGTAATCCTCCATAGTCATACCACCTCCAGCCCCTCAGGCCTTGAGATTCACCATCTCGCCCCGGCGAGACAATCTTGTGATAAATCATATATTGTCCACCTCAATTCTCAATGGTTTCCCATCAATATTGAAGGCCTTTGTCTCTAGATCCCAATAGTTTATCAACAACTGGAGCAACCTCACTTGAGCCCTCATTCCTTAGATGTCCCAAAATTTATAGATCCCACATTGTTTCAAAGATTTTTGGGCCCTTGCCTCTCTTTCTACTACTGCATCTACCTCCTCATCCTCCCTTTCCCTCCATTCAATAACCATCCTGGAAAGGAAAGACCATTTTTTGAGTTAATCCCTTTCAGAAACTTGTTTACATACTTATATGTGGGATAACCTTATGATGATCGCATATATGGATTCATATACGTGTGAAGGCTTCTCTTTTCCCGCGTATATGAGGTCATATACGCGACTCAATGAAATGTCACCCGTGTACAACCTAGTTTCTATGTAACGACCTCTAATACTCAAAAAATGGGTACTAAAACTAAAATGTAAACCATTGAAATGGAAGTAAATGAGATGGGAACTTACTTGGTCCAAATGATTTCTGATTCCATTGATCATAGCTGCCACAATTGCCACTACAAGATCGTGGGTAAAATGGCCTAAAAAGCACTACATGGGTAAAAAACTCAAACGGTATAGTAATTTTTTTTATTTTTAGTATTTAAAGAAAAACTTTACCCACTTGATACAATTTTACCCTATCTTTTCTATTTTTGGCCTTATGGACTAATAGCGCAGTGGAAAGACTTGGTTTTAGGTGGTTTTGTCCAGGGTTTTTAGTGGATTTCCAGCATCATATCCCTTGTTTGTGCCTCTGGCAGGTATATTCTTTCACCAACATATAGGATAGGTTTTCACTCTGCTTTGCATTCTTGCATCATCCTATGACCATGATTCATACACCCTAGGTACAAACCCATTTCTTAGCGACACGAAACCTTCTCACTACTACTAGAAGTGTCGTTATTAAGTGATAAAGACTTACCAAACATGGTTACCCTAGTTAGAACCTTTCTTGTCATTTGGTTCCCATGCAGAAGTTATTCCATAGGACTGGGGGTTCCTTATAGTCCCAATATGACTTTGCGTTTGAACCCCATTTTCTTACTCACGAGCATTCTAACTATTATATGTGGGACTCCCCTCAAGTCTTGGTTAAGCTCTTTTTTTACTCCTGAAAAAAGTGAAAATATTGTCGAGTGAACTTGCCTCTTTTACACTCATTAAATGGTTTTGAAAGGAAATCTATTTGGTATAAGTTTAACCCTTTTCTAGATCAAGTAGACTAATTATGAAAAAGGAATACTCTAGTCTCCATTGGATAGAAGAGTTCTCCTGGGTATTATTTTATACTTTTTCGGGCCTAGGGGACTAAATCTACGAAAAATGCATTTTTGAGATAAGTTGTAATTTCATTCCTTACCCTACTTGCATTATTGAGCCTATTTTTGACTCTCTCTTTCTCATCATAAGACTCTTGCCTCGTCAAGTTTCATAACTATCCAAGCAATTCCTTCCATATATCCTTTGTAGCTTGACACCCTTTACCCGTAGAGGAATCATCCCCCCGAGTGTCCATGCCATGCATGCATTCCCTTGCATTGAGCATAGGTATGTTCCACTACTTGGAACTAGTTGCTTACTCCCGACACTCATTTTCTCTCTTGTATCATAGCATTTCTTTGCCTATGAAAAAATAAAAATAAGAAAATTCGGGCGGGAAAAGAATATTATCTCTTATCAACAACAATCGTGTCACCTTTGAATAGAGTACAAACTCTTGGGTCCATTTTCATCCAAGGTTTGGGTTTATCATGACCTTAGGAAGTTGAGCTCATTACTTAGGGTTTACTCCTTCAAATGGTCATTCTTCGAGTCCCTATCGATATTTTTTTTATGCCTCCTACGTTGCAAGCTTTTTTCAATGATCATTATTAAGTCTATGTTTCCTGAGTTATCCATATGTCTCATGCTCTTGTTCAAAGGAAGTTTAAATTTTATGTCATCCATTTCTCAAAAATATTGTTTTTGCATGTCGACCATACCCTCAATGTATAACCTCAAAATAACATGAAGTTATTGTCCTACCTTGCACCCTGGATCTACTTTCATCATTGGTAGGTAACCTTCAACCCAACATATAACATCTTCTCATTGGTCGTTGATTGGGGGGTTTCCCTTGTGTTCAAAGACAAGAAATCTATTCACACATTGTATTTGTGCAGTGTATTGATTCCATTAGCCCTATTGGTGGTTTCCTCACCTTTGTCGGTAGTTTTACTTATTGTCTTCTATTTAGAGGGCCTCTTTCATGCACTACTTGCATCGGGTGCATGTGAGAGACACACATGGTCATTGGTTCATGAACATCCTATTCGTCCGAGCTCCTCCTAATCATCAAGTTATTGCTTTGTACCTCGTGCTAAATGATGAAAGATGCCTTAATGTTGTCCTTTCTATGGGTCTCCTTCCATCAACTTCAACTCATATATTCTGGAATTGAGACCTAGAGTCCTATGAGTACCTAGACTCTTGCAGTCATCAGTGACAGGTTCTCTCACCATCGACAATTGGGAATACATCAATGTCTCTTGATTGATGGATTCTTCAAGTGTTCGACCTCAACACCCTTATTCACACTTGTGGAATGTACTCGGTGCCTTGACACCTACTTTCATCATCGATGGGTTGACTGGCATTTTTTAATGGTATACCTTAATGACTGCTAATCAAACAAGGTCTCATTATGTTCGAATTCAAATCCTCTATTCACATGATGTAGACTTGCACCTTTGTCGGATAGTGTAGAATACCCCCATCTTACAGTAGCAACATCCCATATTTGTTGTTTTCTTTCATTGGACCAATACCTATATGACTTCAGTGATCATGGAAGATCAGATTCTACTCCATTGTATACAGATATCTTCAGTTGATTTTGAGATTGGACTCCACTATGTCTTGTTCGTGACTATGACAACCTATGGTGTATGTCCACTTTGTATTGCCTATTCATGGCCATGAACATCTATTTGATATATATCCACATGGATCTCCAGTGTAATTCAGATTGGAAGCCATGTGTACAAAGTCATTATGGATTGTAATATTCTCATGAGTAACTAGTACTTCTAGTTGAGTCTTCATTACTCCACTTCTGAGAATTATAATATATTTCGTTCATCACAAATAATCCTGCGACCTCGTACATTAGGGGCCATCTGTTATATCATTTTTTTCCTCACTCCATGCAACTTGCTTGGATGACCTTCCATTTCCCTCTGCAGACTTGAAGTCCCCGTTTTGTTCACTCCAGAGCTAAAATTACATATTTTTGTATATATATGTGCCCTACTAGTTAGAAAACTAGTGTATATGCAGGTTGCTCCACTACAGCCTGTATACATTGGGTTTCCATGCCATGTCACGTGATCCATGATCCTTGACCTTCCATCTACTGGAAACGCTCTGACTCGACCCTTTTAATTTCATTTGGAGGCTATAAATTGAGCCATATCCAAGCCTTGGGATGGACAATTCAATTTTGAGAGCAAAGACACTCTAGAGAAATTTCACTTCATATTGAGTTTGCATCCCTTTGTCCTTGAAAGTTTGAACTTCTTATGTTCAGCCCCCAAGCTCTTCCTAATTTTTGATGGAGAACCTTATTGACTCCTACATGCGAGCTTGCCTTTGCGGAGGATTGAAGTGGTGGAGGCCCAGCTGGAGGGACTTAGTTTCTCGATTCCGATATGTGTTGTTACAAAAGTTTGTCACTTATGTACTTATGTTGATCACGTTAATAGAAATAATATTTTCTCATCCAATTGATATCTTGCAAATATTTGAATTACTTTCCATGGGTGTATTTGTCATGTATGTTAATGGATTATGCTAATTTATATGCTAACATTATATATCATCACCATATGCTTGTGTATCTTGGTTGTTGAGGACAAGTTGCAAGTATAAAGCTTTGGGTTGCGTGCTCAATGGTGGTCTTCTTCAAACGTCCAGACGAGGTAGGATTCTAGCCTTGTATTGTTAGCATTTCATTTATATAACATACTTGAGATTAGAGTTGATTTATGGGTGTTGTTCCATCTATTGTGGTTTCCCCCTAGCCATAGAGAGATTTTCCTTGTAACAATGATCATCCTATCTTATATCCATTGGGATGGGTAAACAAGGATGTAGAGATCAAGGTAATGAAACAATGTAAATTAGATTTGCAGAAAGTGTTGATGTTATTGATGAAGTGAAATTGGAAGTAGTACCCCTTATCGTGTCTGGAGTAGTGTTTGGAAGCCCCTACATGTGTGTGAGGAATGAAATCTTCATGCGAAAAATCCAACCAGTACTGAATAATCAGGATGAGAATTCCTACAACATTAATGCACATAAATGCAAGTCAAATATCTCATTAGTAAGTTCCAACCAAGCCAAGAAGTTGATTAGTTCTAGTAAGAAATATGTTTTACTTTTCTTAAGAGAAAATCAGACTAAGGACGAGTCGATAGGAGTAAAGGAATCCATAGAGGGGTGTATCAAAGAGAAGAAACATCTGTTAGATGAGTTTCTATAGTTATACAGAGGAGTGTTCCAAGAGCCTAAAAGGATACCACCCGAGACGAAAATGGAGAATGAAATACAGTTATTTCCAAACTCCTCATTATCGAATATTGGGCTATATAGACAAGTTTTTCTGGAAGCAAATGAAGTAAAGAAGTAGTTGTAGCAGCTGTTGGAGAAGGGTGTGATTCAACCAAGCACCTCACCTTATGGGTCACCTATAATAATTGTACCAAAGAAGGATGGGAATTAGAAAATGTGTATCGACTACAAAGCATTGAACAAGATTACACTAAAAAATCGGTACCCTATGTTGAGGATCGATGATCTGTTAGATCAGTTGCAACATGCAAAATATTTCATCGAGTTGGATCTCAAATCAGGATACCACCAGGTATAAGTCAAGGAAGAAGAAACTTGGAAGACTGCCTTCAAGACAATGAAAGGTTTGTATGAATGGTTGTTCATGCCATCTAGTTTATGTAATGCACCAGCTACATTTATGATACTAATGAATGATGTATTACACCCATATATAGATTCATTTGCTATAGTGTATTTGTATGATATATTGATTTATAGTGCTACCCAGGAGGAGCACATCTCATGCAGGTGTTAGAGACTTTGAAGAAGCACTAACTGCTAGCTAACCTCAAGAAATTTGATTTTGCTCGATAGTCTTTGGTATTTGGGGTATGTGATTGGTGGAGGGAGCTCAATATATATCCCGAAAAGATGGAGGCCATCATAAAATGGCCAGTTCCTAAAAATGTCACTAAAGTAAGGAGTTTTGTTGGGGTAACATGGTACTTGCGGAAGTTCATAGATTCATTTTCAATGGTAGTTGCACCACTCCACACCATAACAATGAGTGGTAATAGTTTCCATTGGGGGGAGAATTAGTAGAAGAATTTCAATGAGATGAAAAGACACATCAGTCAAGCACCAGTTCTCACATTACCGAAATTGAAAAATCCTTTTGAAGTGGAGACATATGAAATTGGGTATTCCATGGGAGCAGTTTTGATGCAAGGACAAAGTCATGTATGCTATCATTATGAAATATTTCATGGGGTAGTTCTCAACTATCCTACCTATGATAAGGAACTGTAACCCTTGGTTCAAGTTGTCAAGGAATGGAAGAACTATCTGATGGGAAAGGAGACTATCATCCACATATATCATCAATGACTACAGTATTTGCAGGCCCATATTAAGCTACAAAAAACCAAACATTACAAGTGGATGGGTTTTTTACAACAATTTCATCTAGTCATCAAGTATAATAAGGGAAACAAAAACAGGTTGGCAGACATGATTTCAAGGCCACCCACCTCCAGGATTACATATTTGGGAACTCTAATTCACTTGGATCCTTTTACCCATGATGCATACAAAGAGGCATACAAAAAAGATGAGGAATTCAAGGAGTTTTCCAACAACTACTGGGACAAATTCATATATAATAATGTGATGGAAAGGATGACTATCATTTTCAGAATGGGTTACTCTACAAGCTTGACAAGCTCTGTGTCCCTAAAGGTGAGCGATCACAAATTATCAGAGAGGCTCACACCTCCAAGGTTGTAGGAAATTTTGGTGTTGGGAAGACAATTGCTAACTTACATAGGTAGGGGTAGTGGCCCAAAATGCAAGAATATGTAGCACAATATATTAAAGGATGTATAATGTTTTGTACCAGGAATCCCAGTAACAAGAAGCAAGGTCTATACCATCCCTTACATGTACCCACTTTACCTTAGGAAATCATTTCCATGGATTTTGTGGGAGGTTTACCAACAACCAGGAAGGGACATGAGTATCTATTTGTGGTAGTTGATAGGCTTAGAAAGATGTTCATTCTAATTTCTTGTAAAAATACCATCAAAGGACAAGAAACAACAAACATGTTGTTTGAATATGTATGGGTGCATTTTGGGATACCAAGGAGTATCATCTCAAACATGGATGCCATATTTATCCGTACATTTTAGACTACAATGTGGGAGAAGATGGACACCAATTTGAAGAGATCTACAATATTCCAATTTCCATCAACAAACAAATGGGAAAATAAAAGTAGATGACATGACGTTGGTGCAGCTTTTGAGGGGTTACAATCAGAATCATCCAAAGACATGGGATGAAAATATGATCTACATACAACACTCTTATAATAGAGTGGTCCACACTTCTATTGGTAAGTCAAAATTTGAAACTTGCTTTGGATATTTTCCACCTTCACCCTTGGATGTTATATATGGACAACAAAAAGGAGTGAGGGAGGTCCTCACAGGAGATGTATTACGAGCATGATTTTTATTTGAGAAGGTTAGTAAAATACATTTGCAAGTATAGGAGATGATAAAGAAGGCATAGGAAAAATACAAGCCCAAACATGATCAAAACATAACCGAGAAGTCATCCAAAGTGGGAGACAGAGTTTGGTTATAGTTAAATAAGGAAAGACAACAAGGTCCTACTAATAAAATCAATGCTCTGTTGTATGGACCCTTCAAGATATTGGAGAAGGTGGGAGATAATGCCTACATAATCAGTCTAACCCCATACATGCACATTTACCTAGTAGTGAATGTGGAGAATCTCAAGCTCTATGAGCCTTCCATGTTGGATTAGGAGGAGTAGCAAGTACTACCTTCCATAGAGGACTTAGCACTAGATTATCATGCAGAGTTGGAAGAGGACACAATTTTGTAGAAGTGGTATAGAACTGCAATATAGAGGCAACATGACCTTTTTCAGATTGGGTTGAAAGGACAACTTCCAAGCAAAGCAAAGTGGTACTCCAAGGAGAAGGTAAATGAAATATTTCCTCACCTCATTCAGTAAATATTTTTGGGACCAAAAGCCTCCCTAACTAGGGAGGGATGATCCAGATTGGATCATTGTATTTTTTTTCAACTATATGTATGCTTTCAAAGTGAAAAAAAATGGAGGAATCAACTTGTAGGGTAATTTTAATGACAGGTCCCAGTTTGGAAAATTGGAGTTCGAAACCCTCTAGATCCATTTTGAGGCATCAAACAACAATTTTTGGGGTCAAAACTTTCCTATATTTAGCTAGGAACCCTTGAATATATTCTACACATCGAAACCTTTCTAAAGGTGCAAAAATCACATCAAACAAAGCTTGTATGTAAAAGTTATGTCTCTCACAAATTGACCTATCATGTTGACCACCATGGTACGAGTGGATGGCATGTCAACCCCCATTACTCACACATATTGGGATGACCACATATGAAATTTAAAGAATATTCTATAAGGTTCAAAACCTTATTACAATGGAAGGTCTAGGAAGTCAAAACCTTACCCCTGAATGGCTATCGGGCGATGTTAAATACCATGTCGTTGGGAGGAGAAGGGGTTCCATTATTTAGCATTATTTTTGTTCCATATTTGAGTAGAGAATCTAAGAATGGTATTTTGAGATCATAACAGAGGAGGAGAGATTTTGTAGTAGCCATACAGACCGCAGTGTCAAAGGAAACCCTATTGAGAGTGTCTCCTTCTTTGTACTTTCATTTGAAGAAAAGAGAGTAGAGCAACCTCACCTTCTAGCTGGTTTTTCTTTTGTATTGGGTTTCCCAAGTTATATATTGTGTTTATTTGTAGATGGTTTGTGAGTACTTATTTATGTTCTCTATTTTTCACATGTCATCTATTTCATACATTTTAAGCAGAAAACCAGTAATTAAATAATCTAAGATCTAAAGGAAATTAACCTTCATAGTAAAGATTTCAGTATTTTATTAGATTTGTTGTGATGAACTATTTAGTGGAATATCCATGGTAGTTTACATATCAACAATTGGGAATTTTGTGGTTGTAGCATAAGTTTATTCCCTGCAAAAGTATTATGTTGAACCTTCATCTAGGTGGAGCTAGTAAGCTAGTATTGTGAATGCATATTGTTTATCTTTCCCTTCATTCGACAAGGAGGCTTATAGGGGTTTTGTGGTCACAATTTTTTGGATGTTTGTGAATAAGCTACTCCTAATATTGTAACTCCTTGATCATATCATTTCCCCCATCTAAAGGTGGCATCCATATTGAAGTGCCTATGGCTAGGTAGGAGAGTCACCCCTTGGAAATGGGTTTCATTGGCCATCTCTTTAAAAACCAATGGGATTATTTATATTATGTTACGTAACACTCTCCATTATGAAATAGATTATTTATTTCACACTTTATGTTCACTAGGATTACGGTTTTTAAATATGAAGGGAACCATATAGTTTACTTGTTTTTTCACACATTTAGTTTAGAGTGGCATATTGGTTGAAGAGCCATGTGAGAATCAAATATATTATTGTGATTACACTACAAACTATGGTTTGATATTTTAGATACATATAAAATATGAATAGAAAATTATGAATGAGGAGCTCAAAACCATTGCTAAGTTTTATTATTATTATTATTATTATTATATATATATATATATATATATATTTCAGGTTACACTGTCAGAGGAAAACCCGTGAGTTCTTCTCCTCATTTTGAGGATGGTCCCCAGAGTAAACCCTAGAATCTTTAGGGCACAAGGTCTATTAACAACAAGGATCAAAGTTGTTACAACAATATACTCATCAAAAGCTCAACATGTCAGTTGCAGGAATTGAAATTGGGTGGGAGGGATAACAATCATTCTTCCCAACCACCTGAGCTAAAACCAATTGACTACACACACACACATACACATACACACATAAAGACACACACACACACATACACACAGATATACATACATACATATATTCTCATGAAACAAATGTACTTTTTAGTCAAGCAAAAGTTGAAATACAATCATAAAGTTCCCAAGAAACAAGAAAAAGAATCCACGTGAGCATCAAAGGTTCACACATTTAGTTTAGAGTGGCATATTGGTTGAAGAGCCATGTGAACATCAAATATATTATTGTGATTGCACTACACACTATGGTTTGATGTTTTAGATACATATAGAAAAAGAAAGGTTCACACATTTAGTTTAGAGTGGCATATTGGTTGAAGAGCCACGTGAGCATCGAATATATTATTGTGATTGCACTACACACTATGGTTTAATATTTTAGATACATATAGAATATGAATAGAAAAGTATGAATGAGGAGCTCACAACCATTGCTAAGTTATATATATATATATATATATATATATATATATATATATATATTCCAGGTTACACTACCAGGGGAAAACCCTCGAGTGTTTCTCCTCATTTCGAGAATGGYCCCCAGATTAAACSATAGAATCTTCATAGCACAAGGTCTATTAACAACAAGGCTCAAATTTGTTACAACAATATACTCATCAAGAGCTCAACATGTCAGTTGCARGAATTGAACTTGGGTGGGAAGGATAACAATCATTCTTCCCAACCACCTGAGATAAACCCAATTGACTACACACACACACACACACACACACACACACACACGCAGATATACATACATACATACATATATTCTCATGAAACAAATGTACTTTTTTGTCAAGCAAGATTAGAAATACAATCATAAGGTTCCCAAGGAACAAGAAAAAGAATCACTTCAAGAAGGTATTGGGGGATATCCAACAAAACAAACCTATCAAGTATGTTTACCAGCATAAAACCTCGCCATTATCATCCAAAAAGAACCCATATAAAGAGATACAATAGTTGATTTATCCACAAAAATGCATAGACCTTCGCCAAAATTATCCAAATAATCGACATATTACATGTTTTATAACCTCAAAAGACATTGATAATAAACTATCTACTACCTAAGCATTGACCGTCAAGAAATTATGTGATTACAAAATGATTCTCCATTAGTTCCAGACTATCTTTGGAATGTTTATCCACAATCTAATTGTGTTCCTGGAAGATATGAGAAAAACTAATATCCTAAAATGCTCCTGCAATATGCTTCAATTGATCTTCCATAGCCATATGTCCAATGTTTTGAACTTTTTCCTACTTAGTCATCTAGTTAATAACCATAAGAGAGTCTCCAAAAACTTGTAAAGATCCCAAACCCTTGCCCAAAGAAATTTTTAGCAAGTAAACTAATTCCATAAACTCTCCAATATTATCAGTCCCCCTGCCAATATTTTATTTAAAGTGAAAATAGTGTGATTCAATAATAAATATAGTAAACCCAAGACCCACAATCATATTTTTACCTTGATAGGCCCCATCAAAAAAAACCCAAGGGTAAGATTTGTCCACCTACAGATTCACTAATATTATAATATACTTTTTCTTATTTATCTCCTTATAAAAGGGAATAAGGCTCGCCGCCTTTGCCATGACTTGTAAAGTTGTAATGTATTTGTCATAAAACAAGGAAGATTTCATTGCAAGCCATATCCCCCACATAACTAGGTAAGGAACAACTCTAATCTCTTACAATCCTCCCTTAGAAACCATCACTGAAAACAAGATTCAATACTTAAACTTTTTCACAAGGCCGCATGACCAATGTGTCCTTCAACTTCATGCCACACTTACATAGTAAATGGGCATTGAAGAAAGAGATGAGAGTTTGTTTCTTCATGAAGTTTACATAAACTACACCTAGAAGGTCCCAATTTACCTCTTTTTTGAAGAAGGTCCTAGGTTAGAAACTTATCCAATAGAGCTAGCCACATACACAACTGGGATTTAAGAGGTTCATTCACCTTCCACAGATATTTCCATAGCCAAAAAAGAGCCCCACCTCCATTCTCAAATAGGGCCTGGTATCCCAATTTTGCAGTAAAGAATCCTCCTTGTTTATTTAATCCCCAAATTGACCCATCTGAATGCTCTCCAATTATGATGTGATCCCTCTGAAGTTTTGATATGAAATCCTCCAAAAACCTATCAAAGTACCCCTCTAAGCCAGGCATGTATAATTTAACCATCCTTGATGCCACAAAGTTGTTTTTAAAGTTTTTTCAATAGAGTTCAAAGTAGTTCTTTGGATCACTCTTAACTATTACACAAGTTCCTTGGGAAGAAAAATGTCCCTGCTACATCCCATTATAGCATCAACTCTAATCCTCACCAGATATCCATCCCCTACCCTCCAAGCCAGGTATGAACCTATGAATAGAAAAACTAAAGACAAGGCTTTTCCATTGATTGGAAACATTATGAATTGATTTATTTTCTCTCCTTATCCAATCAATTATGGATCCAAGGGCTATGTACCTTTTCACCAATATCCCACTCCATAGGATTTTCTTTGTGAGGACCAACCATAAAGATTGAGCTACCAAAGAATGACCAAAGAAATGAATATTTTTAAGCCCCACCGTCCTAAAGCCTTTGGGGCTGCCAACTTTTTGCACTTAACCCAATGTGTCCTCTTAAATTTATAACTACCTTGCCAGAGAAAATTGTAGTAGAATTTTCAAATCTTTTTCAATATGCCTTTTGGAATATCAGCAAGAGTGTGCCAATAGATAGGTACAACTTCTAGCACTATTTTTACTAGAACTAGGTAGGTTTGTATAATTTAACCAACCTTGATGCCACAAAGTTGTTTCTAAAGGTTTGTCAATAAATTTCAAAGTAGTTCTCTCGATCACTCTTAACTGCTACACAAGTTCCTCAAGAAGAAAAGTGTCCCTACTAAATCCCATTATAGCATCAACCCCAATCCTCACTAGAGATCCATCCCCTACCCTCCAAGCCAAGTATGAACCTATGACTAGAAAGGCTAAAGACAAGGCTTTTCCATTGATCATTTGAAACATTATGAATTGATTTATTTTATCTCCTTATCTAGTCAATTATGGATCCATGGGATATGTACTTTTTCACCAATATCCTACTCTAAAGGTTTTTCTTTGTGAGGACCAACCATAAAGACTTAGCTTCTAAAGAATGACCAAAGAAATGAATATTTTTAAGCCCCACCCTCCTAAATCCTTTGGGGCTGCCAACTTTTTCCACTTAACCCATTGTGTCCTCTTAAATTCACAACTACCTTGCTAGAAAAAATTGTAGTATAACTTTAAAATATTTTTCAATATGCCTTTTGTTGGAATATGAGAAAAAGTGTGCCAGTAGATAGGTACAAATTCTAGCACTATTTATACTAACACCAATCCCCCTCCCCCTTGATAACCACCTATAGCACCAAAAATAAATTATTTTCTCGATTTTGGAAACCAGTCACCACGAATCTTCCTTTCCATAAAAAGTTTAAGTGTAAAACCTAAATACTTAACACCATCGTTTAGATCTAGGTGCTGATATGGAAAAAAATATTTAAAACTTGTTGCATTGATCCTCATCCACACATGAAGTAAATAGAAAAGACTTGACACAATTGACTCCCATTCATGTAGCCTTATTATATAATAACAAGATCTCTTGGAGCTAAGATCCTTCTCTATAAGGTCCAAAGGTTAACAATAAAAAATCATCCACAAACAACAAATGGGTCAAAGTTTCCCTCCCAATCCTAATCCATTATATGGGTCACATCCTAGTTTCCTCAAGGATAGTTATACTTTATCCTTCTACCGTGAGGAGGAATATATATGGGGACAATGGGAATCCATACCTAAGTCCTCTAGTGGGTTTGAATAATTTTGAGGTAGCTCCATTGATCAATACTGAGAAAGAAGTAGTAGTAACACATCACATAATCCACCTGACCAAAGGAAAAGACAAACCAAGATGGAGTAGGAGTATTGAGAGATAAAACAAGGATAACTTATCATACGCCTTTAATAAATATAGTTTGATTACTGTAGCAAGAAAATGTGACATATTGATACTATGTAAACCCTCGTGGGTTGTACTAGATGACCTCATGAATTTGTTTGCACATTAGGAAGCTAAACTATTCTACTAAAATGTATTAAAACGAATTGGCTTCGGCCTTGTTGCAATCACTTTGGAAATAATCTTATATAAATGATTATAAAGAGAGATAGGTCTAAACCCCTCAAAAGACTCAAGACAATATTGTTAAAGAATCAAGGCCAGAAAGGTTGCATTTATAAAACGCTTCATTCTACTAGTACATCTTACCTCCTTCACCACTCGCAATAAATTGGTGCCTAGCATATCAAAGAAATCAATAAAGCACTCCATCGTCCACCCATCAAATCTAGGGCTCTTCTCCTTCTTGAAGGAATGCAAGATTGCAGTCAACTCCTCTTTTTTCATCGAGCTATATAGTTCCTCATTGGTCTCCTCATTGACCATTCTAGGAAACAAAGAAATTAATTTTAGTATTTTTACCAGGTTTTCCTTATCTAGTTCCTTGTAAATCCCCTCAAACTACTTGACCCCTAGTTATGCCAACCCATTAAAGCCTCAAAACTTGGCACCATCCTATTCTTGAAATTCCCAAATGTTATTTATTTTCCTCCTATGGTTGGAAATGGAATGAAATAACTTAGCATTTCCACCCCCCAATTCTAATCAGGTGGCCTTGCTCTTAATACATCGGTTCATATCTTTATCTAGAACTAACTTGGACCATTTTTCTTTCATCTTCTTTACCTTGCTTATTCCTAGCAACCAACTCCTCAACCTCCTTTCCTACTTGTGGAAGTTGAGGATCTCTCATTCTATACCTCTCCCTTTCCCAAGCAAACACTTTTTTCTTAATATAATTTAAAGCCATAATGAACTTTTCACATGTACACATATCCATAGAAGGATAATAATTATTCCAACTATCCTTCGCCAATAGAGAAAACGACTCCTCTTTTATCCATCCTAGATTAAATTTAAATGGGGTACCTAATCTAGGGTCATTTAGTTCAAGCTTCAGAAAGATGGGGAAATGAAAAAAATCCACAACTTGTATTTACTCACCCTTAAAAGAGCTCATTATGTACTACGAATCTTTCCAAACATTTGTAGACCCCATCACTTCCAATCATGTTATTACTATAGGTAGGTAAAAGTTTCAAAGGTTCCACATTTACTAAATCACTTGAATTAAATCTATTAATAAATAATTCAGCAAGGGGATCCACCCTTGCATTATTCCCCCAGTACTCTCTCCTATTTAAAGTAAAGTCAATATCCCCCCATGATAAAGATATCCATCTTTAAACATTGTAAATTGAATAACCTATCCTAGAAACACTACTTGTTCTCGTAAGGCCCATAGGGATTGAGAAATGTAAGAGAAAGTCACAAGATTTTACTCACAACCTATATGCATAGACCTAAGGATATAGCATAAGAATTGGTCGGATCAATATTTTGGTTCCACCCAATTATAATCCCCCTAGAAAAACCCTCAGAATCCACTGCAAGAAAATCACAAATACCTAACAACCTTCTCAACTCAGATATCAAGTGATCTCCCCTCCCCATCATTTCCTTAATCATCATAATATTAGGTTGATTAAGATCCACCAACCTATTAAGGGCCAACTTCTTGTCTTGGCCCCCCAACTCTCATATATTTAATGATAATATGTTCATGTTGGAACAGTACATGGGGCATGACCTACTATAAGGGCTCAAGTAATGACATTTTGATGTCCTTGGTTTACCTCTTAAAAGTGATTTCCCGAGCCCATTCAATGATATATTTTCTTCCCAATTTTGGAGACCCAACTCTTTCAAAGGGTGACATCCCAATCCTCCAGACTGGATAATATCTAAAGGAGTAGGCCCCTTTCGAGGACGCAACTAATAATGACCACCACCCCTCGAAAGAGATGAGGAATGACCAGTCACAAGGTCCCCCCGAAGAGAGTGAGGACCAAGAAACGGAGGGCATGAATCCATTGAAAGATCCAATGGTTTTGGGGAATGAACAATAGGCATAGATTGAGCTTGTGGTTTAAGGATGGTCGAGGAGGGAATGGTTTTATCTCTACTAGTGGATGTTGAAAACTATAGCTCTAACAAGAATTAGTTCGAAATCTTTTTGGAAAAGTTATTTTCATAAAGTAACTTCCATTTTGTAATTCACTTTAGCTGAAAAGTGGAAGTCTTATTTTTAGCAGTTGAGTCTTGTTATCACACGGATTGTAACTTGGGAAAATCCCAATCCAAACCACAAAGGTGAAACAACTACGAGAGTACCTACCCATTGTCACCTTAGATAGACACTCCCCTCACTTTAGTGATGATGAAATCACCACAAGGGGGGAATCTCGATGACCCTAGGGGGATTGAGATGGAAAGTGAGATGATGAGTGATGAGTACCTCCTATAGGTCGAGTTTGGAGATGGAAAAAGGCTTAATAATGAGTCTTATAAGAAGGTTAATGGTTTTCAAGTGTTAGATACATGCAAAACAATGTTAGCCCTACCTGGAACAAGACAAAAGATGATAAACCAATCCTTAAATCAAGGGGAATCAAGCAAGAATCCTTTCTGTCCCAAATTGCAGCAGTATAGAAATATATAGATAGGCAATGAATGATGTTAATAGCTGCAAATTTAACTATCCAAAACCTAATACAAGATATTATAAATAAATCTAGCAATGAATAGTCAAACTTCCAATGATTAAAGCAAGACTTTGGTGGTGATTAGGGGGTTGTTATGTGATGTTATCAACAAGTTTTTATAATAGCCTAATGTCTGTAGAAAAAAATTGCTACAGAAGCAACTTCTAGCCACCAAAATCAACAAACAATCCCACTAAAATATAACTAACAACTAGTAGATTAAATATGGCATCTTGCGAGTGTTTTTTAATGGTACAATGGTGAGCAATAGATTAAAGAAAGATGATTTTGCAACAACCCTAATGGTTGTAGCAATGACTAGTCAAACTTACAATGATTAAAGCAAGATTTTGGTAGTGACTAGGGGGTTGTTTTGTGATGTTATCAGCAAGTTTTTATAAGAGACTAATGGTTGTAGCAAAAAAATGCTACAAAAACAACTTCTAGCCACCAAAATCAACAAACAATCCGCTCAAAAGATAGCTAACAACTAGTAGATTAAATATGGCAGCTTGCGAGTGATTTTTAGTGGTAGAATGGTGAGCAATATATTAAAGAAAGATTATTTTGCAGCAGCCCTAATGGTTGTAGCATTAATTTATAACAACAAAGAGAATTACAAGGATAATCGAGATGCCTCTAGGGCACAAGAAGGCTTATAGAATGTAGAATCAAATCCAACTTAGACAATTGCAATATCTCAACATTTCACGTATACCAATGCAACAATATTATATCTCCAATATAAGTATATTAATACCTTATCAACTGGGTTAATGGAGTCTCTTTTGTTAGAGCTAGAGTCTGTTACTTCTCTAGGGGTGTAAGCCCTTTTACTCCCTAGAGCAAACAAAACCTAGCAAGGTAAATCTACAAGGGTGTAAGCTCTTTTACTCCTTGTAGAAACCTTTGAAAAATGTCTTATTCAATGACAATAATGATAGATCTTGGTAAAGGGTGTATGGCCTTATAGTCCTCCAAGGGTTTAGACCAAAACAACCTTGAAATAAGAAGAAATAACACAATATGTAGAAAATTCCTTACCAATTCCAAGACATAGCAAGATAAACCTTATTTACCAAGAATGTTCCACCATAATAGAAAAGAGACGAGCAACAAGAAATGGGGCCTTAGTTACTTCCTCCAATAGACAAGTAAATCATCCACATAGCACAAGAGAGAGATAAAGCGATTTTCCCAAGTAGGGCGAAAATTTCAGCCAAGAGTATGTAATCGTCAAGTGAGTTATGTTATGAAAATGAAATGACAAGACCTTTATTTATACAAGGTCTTGTTAAACCAATTTGTCCACTTTTGAAAAGTCAATTACATCGACCTCCTCTATGTGTCCCTTTACAACTTAAAGTTTAAAAATCACATAAAATAAACCCTTAGTAAGGATGATGTCATGCCCTAAAGGGTGACACTAGGCCTCCAAGAGAGATGTTTTTCCTTAGGATGAATATATTTGGGCCTCCAAAGGCCATGTGTCACCTCACCATGTGCTAAAGTGAAAATAAATCCATCTCTCTCCATAAAACCAACCCACATCACCATCAAACCATGAAACCCCCATAAAAAATCCCTAAGCCCATGTGACATCTAGGGCCTAGAAAATGATGCCTTAGGCCTCCAAAGGCCAATGTTGGGGTGAAAGGGGATGGCATATGATCATCTCATGGTCTCCAAGTGCCTCCAACATAAACGTTCATCCTCCCATGTGTCCAATGAGAGGGGGAGCATCATCCAACTTGTGGTATTCATGCCCCTATTAAGGTCCAAGTAACCTTGTGCCTCCACGAAAAGACTTTCACCTGGAAAGGCCCTGTAAAGACAAACAAATTCACCCTCCAAGATTCCACAAGTCACAAGTATCATGCCAAGTAAGCCACATATAATAAAAGAACCAACCAAACATGTGCATCAAATCCCCCTTTTCAAAATAAACAAATTCTCAAAGACCTTATACAACTTGCCAAATTTAACTATAGGAGGGTTGTCATGGTGACTTATTGGGTAGATCATTTCCCAATTCAAGGAGTGTTTCCCAAGAGGACCCTCTCTAATTCATGTAAAGAGTATGATGTGGATGGTGGTGTGACTTCTAGGCATGGGGTTTCTTAACATGCAAGGGCTCATATTGTCTCATTTATGGGTGCCTCTATAGAGGGTGTGCTTGCTCTTGAGTTACCAACTATTTAGGTGGTATTTTTCCTAGACCCCTTTTTAGCCATCTTTCCAATCCTTGCTTTCATTTATTTGTAATTTTCTAGTCCTCTTTATAAGGTTTCAATCTTTAACATTTTCAATTTGGGATCGGGGTGGGCACTGAGTAGGTAGACCTCAAGTTGGACTGGATTTTAATGGTCCTCATTTGTTGTGTTCACTTTATTTTCAACATTAGTTTCTTATTATTTTATAACAACTACAATCTACCTATGATCCTTTAGCCCCTTCTTCCCATGAAATGAAGTACAATCCCTTCTAGGGTCAATATGCCCGAAAACCCAAAAGATGAGGAAACGAAAGGGAAAAAAGTATGGAAAGTGATAAGTATGTGCGGAAAAGGTACAATAACCCTTCAAAAGAGGTCACCTAGTAGCAACCCTTTTCCCGAGGGTGACCAATTACTAATACAACATGTCAACCACCAAGGTGAAATGAGGAAAAAGTCATAAATTCCATGCAAACATTTTCAAAATCAAGAAAGGACCCTTTACAACATGTTCAAATGCTTCATTTATTAGAATGACACTTACCACAATACCAGACTTGTTACCTCATGGAGTAGGACTTGTTTTCCTCTCTAAGCTAAGATGGTATGGTGGATGCTTCTGCCATCAATCAAATTGTGATGTGTGGTAAGATAGGGGCCTTTGTATGCTCATCTACCTCTTAGTATTCCATGTATGTAACCTGAGGGCCTCGAGACATCATATCCTTAGTTATCCCTAGCATGGGGGGGATAACAAGTCTAAAAAGTGTATTTCATGCATGCATGGATTACACTAGGAGTAATCGCATAAATAGATTAGGGAATTGGTCTCATATAAAACTATAAAGACAACTCAAGATAGAAATTTAAGACACACAAGAACACTTGAGCAGTTGAGCAAGTTGGGCAATAGAAAGGGAGAAAGTGCGGGCAATGAGTTTCCAATAACACACAGTTTTGCGCAATAGGTACAATTGTACGGGAAATAATGTATGGATCTATATAGTCATATGGAAAAATACATACCAACATCCATACAGTTTGTGCAGATTGTTGAAATAATGTAACTGCGAAGAGCATTCTTATTATTATTCTGTTATTGGATTAAATCCCCATTGCGGATTAATCATGTCATTATTATTATTATT
>JZKD02S1720086.1:38340-50299 GCA_000966675.3 Picea glauca
CTATTTGATTTCCAATTATTGTGTGATTAATGTTATGTTCTGAAATTTATTTCTACAATAATTAAATTCAACAATCTATTTGTTTGATTGAGATCATAAGGAATTTAGTCACCCAGGGCTTGGGATTTTTCATATGGTATCAATGCATATTTCTCTTATTGATATTCTCTAGGATTTGTAGTGGTAAATCAACTACAACGAAGAAGGACTAGTAGTGAGAGGGTTTCAAAACTAATTTTCAGATTTGGGAGTTTGTGTAGTAGATCTCAAAAATGGCATTAAATAGCCTCAAGTTTGAGGACAAATTGGATGGTGCCTCGAATTTATTATCATGGAAGGTGAGGGTTACACTCTTACTGGAAGAGAATGATCTCTGGGATATTATCAAGAATGTTGTGACTCCTCCTATAGATCTACAACAGTTGGTATCTTACAACAAGAAATAAGTGAAGGCCAAGTAGATGAGCTTGGATGCCATAAAGGATCATCTGATCCCTCATGTATCCGAAAAGAAAGTGAAGGAGATATTCAATTCCATGATTAGTCTCTAACATAGTCGGAACATAAAAAGGCAAATGATATTGCAGAACAAACTTAAATCCATGGGGATGAATGGATTAGAAACAATCACCGATTATCTTATGAAGATCACACAAATTCATGATCAACTTGTAGAAGTTGGGGAAAAGGTTGAAGGTCCAGAGCTAGTGAACGTGGCACTGAATGGATTCCCAAATTCACGTGAATCATTTGTCGAAGGTATTTGTGTTCGGGAAAACCTTCCTAACTTTGAGAGGCTTTGGGATGACTATATCCAGGAGGAGACTCAAATGGAGTCAAACGTCAACAAGAAGGATGGTGAAGAAAACCTAGCTCTATTTGGTCAATCAAATAATGGAAAAGGTAAAGGACCCAACAAGGGTAAGGGAAAGAGTGAGGAGTCAACCTCAGAGCCAAGAAAGAAGGAATTGAGTAAAATCAAGTGCTTTAGTAGTTATAAGCACAGTCATTATGCATCATAGTGTCCAGATAAGAAAAAGGGTAAAGGGAAGAAAAAGAAGAAGCAGGTAGTAGCCTCTACAGAAACCCAGATGACCGAGTTTGTTTCCAATTTCGAGAAGGATTTCTTGTTGGTATCTTTCCTTTCTTCCAATGCTATTCCAAGTAATGCATGGTATGTGGACAGTGGGGCATATCGACATATGACATCAACACGACAATTGTTTTCTAGTCTAAAGAAGCATAACTCAAGAGTACATGTTGAGCTTAGTGATGATGACAAGTACCCATTAGCAAGAGTTGGTACTATTCCCTTTTAGCTCGAGTCAGGTAATTTTTTATATTTTGATGATGTCTTGTTTTTACTAGGTATCATGAAGAATTTGCTTTCAGTTTTGGTTATGGAAGATAAGTGCTTTGTAGTTGAGGCCAAGAACCAACAAGTTCTCATCATGCCGAAGGATTCTATCCCATATACAACTTAGATAATAGGGTTTATACAAGGTAATTTGAACACGCTGTAGGGAGAACTTGTTCGAGCCTTGGTGCATAATAGTGAAAAATTGTGCGAGTTGTGGCACAAGAGGATGGGGCACCTGCATCACAAGGAATTTCCTATTCTGAGAGAGATAGTCATAGTTCTTCTAGAGTTCAATATTGAGAAACATGGTGTATGCAAAGGTTGCATGCTTGGCAAGCATGCCAAGGATACTTTCCCAAACAATGAGCATAGGTATAAGGGGATCACAAACCTAGTACATTCAAATGTTTTTGGACCTATGTCAGTAGTGTCAATAACAAGAAGCATGTATTATATTTCTTTTATTGATGATTTCTCTCTCAAGGCTTGGATCTACTTCTTAAATACCAAGGATGAGGTCTTTAGCATGTTTCATGAGTTCAAAGCTCTAGTTGAAAACCAAATAGGGAAGAAGATCAAAGTCTTGAGATCGGATAATGGGGGAAAGTATACATCTCCAAGGAGTTCAAGGGTTTCTTCAAGGAGACAGGAATCAAGAGGGAGTTGACAGTTATGCACAACCCACAATAGAATGCGGTTGTAGAGAAGAAGAATCGATCCATCATTGGTGCTTCTAAGGCCATTATACATGACCAATAATTTCCCATGTTTCTCTAGGCACATGCATGTAACATAATAGTCTACATCCATAGTCGATGTCCTCATAAGATATTGGAGAACAAGACACCTATGGAGGAATTCGCTAGTGTGAAGCAAGAAGTGAGTCATTTCCACATTTTTGGATGTCTAGTTTATATCCATGTACCAATAGAGAAGAGGACCAAGTTAGAGCCCTCCACCAGGAAGGGTTTGTTTGTGGGTTATAGTAAGACTTCAAAGGCTTAGAGGGTATATATTCTAGAGCAAAGGAAGAAAATAGTAAGTAGATATGTTAAGTTTAAGGAAGACTTTGCATCCAGGAATTCTCATGAGCCTACTAAAGTGGTAGAGGATGAGGAGCAGGATGATCCAAAGGTTGAGTCAAGGTCACCAGTGATTTCCAGGGCAGTACAACAACCTTAAGGTGAAGAGGGGGAGACATGAGCCCCTTCCACTTATGTCAAGAGACCTTGATGGTTCAATCAAACATTGAGGGATGCTTAGGAGAATGTTGAGACTCCTAGGAGCACATTCAGAGAGAGAAAACCTCGTAAGAAGTTTCCAGACTATATGTCATTGATGAGAAACATTCTAGATTCTGAGCCTTCTAGTTTTCAGGAGGCAACAAACCAATAAGTATGGCGGGATGCCACAATGGAGAAGTACACCTCCATCATGAAGAATGATGTTAGTGCATAGTGTCGAGACCAGGGGGGAAGTCAGTTGTGAGTTACAGGTGGCTCTACAAGATCAAGCATGTTGTAGATGGTAGCATTGAAAAGTTTAAACCAAGGTTTATGGTGAGATGGTTATCCTAAAGAGAGGGAGTGGACTATGAGGAGACATTTTCTCCAATTTTTAGGTACACTTCCATTAGATTAGTTATGTCCTTGGCTTGATTTATGGGATGGAGAATACATCAGATGGATTTGAAGACAAGTTTCCTTAATGGGATTATTAAGGAAGAGGTGTACATAGAGTAGCCTCAGGGATTTGAGGTAAGTGGGAAGGAGTCCTGTGTGTGCAGACTTAAGAAATCCTAGTATGGACTCAAGCATGCACCAACAACGTGGTATTCCAAAATCGATGGATATCTATAGAGTATGGGCTTCACCAAAAGTGAAGTAGATCCTAACTTATATTATATATCTGTTCAAACCAATTTTCTCATTTTGGTGTTGTATGTAGATGAGTTGTTTCTGACAGGTGCAGAGAAGCTCATTGCAGAGTGAAAAGTAGACATGGAAACTAAGTTTGAGATGAAATATATTGGCATGATGCATTACTTCTTAGGATTGGAGGTTTGGCAGAGACCAAGGTTGATTTTCCTTGGGAAGGGTAAGCATGCAGTTCAAATTCTTAAGAGGTTTCAGATGGAGAACTGCAAATATATGGCCACACCCATGATCACTAATATGAATAAGAAGACAACTTCAGATTCAAAGTTGGTGGATCCCACATTGTACAACTAATTGATAGCTTCTTTTATGTATGGTCAACACTAGGCCATATATATGTTTTACAATGAACACCTTGAGTCAGTTCATGGTGGAGCCAAGGAAAGAGCATTGGGTTGCAACAAAACATGTTCTCATGTATTTTAGGGGCACAATGGAGTATGGTCTAAGATCTCTTCGATATGGTGAAGTGAAGTTGCAGGTGTATACAAACTCAAAACGAGCAAGTAGTGCAACAGATAGAAAGAGCACCTCAGGGTGTTTCTTTAGCTTAGGATCAACGATGATATCCTGGTTTAGTAGGAAGCATAATTTCATGGAACTTATCTCAACAGAGGCACAATACATGGAATCTAGTATAGCTAGTTGTGAGGCCATCTAGCTTCGCAAGTTACTTGCATAATTGTTTGATAAAGAGTTGGAACACACGGTCATTTACTGTGATAATTAGTTGTATCAAACTCTCTAACAATCCAATGTTCCATGACAGGTCCAAGCATATAGAGATCAAATATCACTTCATATGAGACAAGGTTCAAAAGGGAAAAATGAAGCTCTAGTATATTCCCATGGATTAACAGGCAGCTGATATTCCGACCAAGCCCTTGGAAAAAGGGAATTTTGGGGCATTCAAAGATAAACTTGGATTGGTGCATAATTCCTTCCTCGCTAAGAAGGAGTGTTGAGAATTATAGCTTGAACAATAAATAGTTCGAGATATTTTCAGAAAAGTTATTTTCGAAAAAAAAATCTATTTTTGAAAAGTGATTCTATTTTCGAAAACTAACTTCTATTTTGTAATTCACTTTAGTTGAAAAGTGGAAGTCTTATTTTTAGTAGTTGAGTCTAAAAAGTGTATTTCATGCATGCATGACTTACACTAGGAGTTATCTAAAAAATAGATTAGGGTTTTGGTCTCAACTAAAACTATAAAGACAATTCAAGATAGGGAGTTAAGACACACAAGAACACTTGAATAGTTGAGCAAGTTGAGCAACAAAGAGGGAGAAAGTGAAGATAGTGAGTTTCTAGCAGCACATAGTGTTATGCAACAGTCTGTACAGTTATACGAACAATTTTGTACAATAATAAGGAGGTTCATACAATCATATTGTCAGTATTGTATGGATCCATACAATCATATGGACATATCCATACTGGCATCCATACAATCCATACATATGAACAAGCGGTACAACAATATAGTAGGTGTACTTTCTAGTAGATTGTTCCACTCAATTTGAGGTGTTTTCGATATCCATGCAATGCTTTTTTTTGTTCAACTTGTGGAGGTTTCCTTGTAATTTTTCGAAGGAATGAAAAGATATATTGTGAAGGAGTAATTACCTTTGTATGGGGTAATTGATTTTATGCTTCAATTATTTGATTTCTAGCTATTGTGTGATTCATGCCATGGTTTGAAATTTATTTATGCAATATTTAAATTCAACAATCTATTTGTTTGATTGAGATCATAAGGATTTTAGTCACCTGGGGCTTGATTTTTTTTTTACAATGGACTCCATCATGATGCCCAAGATCAAACAACATTCCCCCATACCTTCCCTGACTCCTAAATTATGGAAAGGGGAGATACAATGATTGGACTTACCATAATTAAGGTCCATCTTTGATTCATAGTTGGCGTCCTTTAGTAAACTCTATCCTCTAGTTGAATTAACAGATGTGTCTATTGTGGTCAACCCCTCGTCTCTATTCACCACCTTATTTAGACCATGCCTCGAACATTCAATCAAATGGATTGAAAGGTCATCGATCATGAGATTCCTTGGAGTTGAATGAATATCTTCCTCCCATCCTTTACCTTCAAGTTGGTTTGCATCCATACTCGCCTCCACTCTAGGTTGATCTGACATTAGGTTAGGGTTTGATAATGAAGGTTTGAATCCCCTTACTGTAGTAGTAGTCCCTACTTTCTTCCTCCACACTTTCCTCACCAACTTCTTGTCACAATCCTTGTAAACATGTCCATAATCATGACATTATGCACGCTGAAAGGGAATATGCATATAGTCCAGAACTTGAGTATGTCACTTCCCCTCCTAGACCAAATATAGATTTTCAAACAAACCTTTTGTAGCATCTATCTCCACCAAGACCTTTACCACTGAACGATTTTTTCTCGTCAAGAAGCTATTGTCAATCATAATCATTTTTCCCAACAAATTTCCTATGGCTATAACTACCTGCATAGACCAAAACCCCATTGGTAAATTTCAGAGTTTCACCGACACCAGAGTGTTTTCGATGAATTCACTCTTTGGGTCAAATAGAGGGGACCATGGATTCAAAGATAGTAATGAACTATATATAAACCAAGAGTCCTTTTAGACTACACTAGCACCCTCCTTAGAATGAAATATAAACCCTAACCAACCCCTTGACAAAACATGAAAGGTAGGTCAATATCCAACTACAGGAACCCAAAACTCGTTAACCCACCTCCTAATTTTCTCCATGCCCACTCTTCTGCCAAGAAATATGTCGACTGAGGTCTTCCTCGCTAAGTCTAAAATCTAGTCCACTCATATATCCTCTCCAACCACCAACGCGACTCCACCACCTCTGCTGCTCACAACCTTTCGCCTCCTCTTCATTGTACCCAAACTAGTACTCAAAACTGAATCCCCTTCCAAGTGAGTTTGATCAAGTTTCCCCCCGATAAACCATTCTCTCCCAACTCATATGAAAAATCACAATCCCTTACCATAGGGTCAAAATTGTCCATCGTCCAAGGCTCCCCTCCTATCCTACAACCATTGACAAGCTTCACATCTCTTGAAACAAAGGATGCAACGGTTCGTATGGCTCAAGAAGTGTCCCCTCGCTTCAAAAAACTTTGTGATCCTGGTGTAGCATTGACAATATCTTGATAAGATCCATTTCCAGTGTTTTCACTTGGATATGTGGATGTCCTTTCCCCCAACCATAATTTGGAGCATTTTCAAATGCCACCTCATCCTCCATTGGGATCTTGAGTCAATAAATGAGAGAGGATATACTTGGTGATTGTACAAATATTAGGTCTTTGAAGAGCAATTACTCCAAGCAATCTACTAGCTAGATGTCATTGTCCATCCTCCCATCTCTCAGTCATGATTAGCCCTTGAATCCACAACTCCAAAACCTAAACCTTCACCTACTGCAGGACTCCTCACCATCGAAAGAGCACCCAAGGAAGAATCATTTTAATATTTTTAATATCAACACACACACACACATATTAGTAAAATGATGCATCCTTGCTGGTCAACAAATTGTGGGATGGCTTGCAACGAAAAATACATCAAACGTCCACATTAGTTATTTTGCATATTTTCAACCTTTCTTCACAAAACATGGAAGTGAGAAGATTAACTTTCTTGAGGGGGATTCTTATGCCAATTTCTTAATTACAAGGATATATTCTAACTAATTGATTACAAAAGTTAGTATATATATTATATTTGTATTAGTAAAAATGATGCAACCTTGTTGGTTAACAAAGTGTAGGATGGCTTGCAGTTAAAATACATCGAGTGTTTGCATTAGCTATTTTGCATATTTTCAACCTTCCTTCAGAACATGGAAGTAAGAAGATGGATTTTCCTGAGGGGGATTCTTATGCCAATTTCCTAAGTACATGGATAGATTCTAACTAATTGATTACAAAGGTTAATACAAAAATAAAGCATAATTATCACATGTTTTATCTAACCCCTTCTTTAATCTGGTGGGAGCCTAGAGTTTCTTGACATCTTGAGAAAATGTTCTCTTATGCTTCATAAGCAATCCAATCCCTATTGTATTTCCTTCATGTTGCCAGAGAAGGCGATGGTTTTGGGGCATCCCTTTTAGGAATTAAACAAAAGAAAAGGATTTAGCAGACTCAGGATGAGCTTGCATTTATGGCTCTGCTTCATTTTCCTCTTCCTAACCTAATTCCCTTTCTCCTCCCTATGTTTCCTCAACTTCCTGTTCTTCCTCCTCTACCTCCTCAACATCTTCTTCTTCTTCCTCTTCTGCTTCTACTTCCTTCTCTTATTCTTGGGAATTAGCCACTGGATCCTTAGGGGATGGTGTTAGAAAAGTAGGTGTGCTCGTTTCACCATAGACAATATAGCAATATTTTTACCCAACCATAGGCTGAAGCCACCCCCAAGCACCTTAACCTTGACAAAGAGAATAATTTTGGAAGCAACCCTAGAACCAATAGCCAATCAATGTGGCGTACCTCTCTCTAGAGCTAGCGCACAAGGCAGAAAGTCCAAACCATAACCAAAAGAAAGTCCAAGCCTAAAACCGAAAAATACAAGTTGCAGTAGTTGTAGCTGCAACTACTCTCCAAACTTGAGAACTTACTAAATTTCTGCCGTGTGCACTAGATTTATGCAGTTGCGAGATGTGTGTGTATAAATGAGCTCTGGCATCTTGTATTTATACTACTCTTTCTTAGTTTTCTGGGCCGACTTCTCTTTCTGGAGTCTAAAGACTCAATATTAATTATTTTCTTTAGCCAACTTGTCTTCTAGGGTTATGTCCAATGCTTTAGGGTTTCTTCTTGCTTCCCAGAATAATTTATTCTTTTCATGGTTACACATGGAGGTTAATACCTCCCGTAGCTACCATAATATCAATAGATGGATCTAAACCTATATCAAGTTGAGCTAACCCAGAGTTGAGATCCACTACCATTTCTTCTACTACTTCCTTCTTCATGTCTTCAAGGTTTATCGAATCATCTAGGTCAAGGGACTTCAAATTTGTTGACACTTATCGTAGGTGGTCCCTCTTGAGTTGGCTTTAGAGGGGATGACCCCTTTCACTATGATTTTCTACGCATGTTTGTAACGATAGACTTGTACTCAAATTCCTTCCTTGATTGTTTCTTCCAAGGAGAATCCTTCCTTAACTACTGCTTTGAAGGGGATTTTTCTTCCCGAAATTTTGGACAAGTTTTAGCAAAATGATCGTAGGCATGAAAAACCATGCACTTGAATGGGATATACTCATAATATAACACTTGAAGATGACTCCACCCATCTAAATTGATTTGAATATCCTCTGGAAGTCCCTTCTCTAAGTCCACCTCTACACATATTCTTGCACAAGAGTGTAAATTCCCTTTTGGTTATGCTCAGTCTAAATATTGACCAAGTTTTTTTCCAATCCCTCTTAGGGAGCATTCATCCTAGAAAATCAATGGAAGATGAAGTAATCTAACCCATATTGGGGATGTTGTAATCTCTTGTTCTAGGTTAAAGGCAAGTGTCCACGGGGAGAGATACATTTCCCTAGAGCCCATGGAGTATGGCCCAAATCTGAATATCAGATCTCTCTCTTCCTTGTTTAAAAAGAGGAAAACATGGAAGCCACAATAAGAGGTGAAAGGTATTACCTGTCAATTTATCTTGGAGAACCAATGCTCTACCACCAATGCTTCCACAACTTTTGGAGTGGGCCAAAGACCTATAAATTTTCCAACCAAAGCCTGCTCAGATAAAATGAGGGATTTCTTTCTTGGCTTTGAAGATGGAAGATCCAGATGAGGGATGTCTTGCAGTATTTTAACAAACACTAAGGCTGACTTTGTTTCCTTGGAATCAAATCCTGAACCAAGAAGTTGAAAGCCTCTAAAGAGGCATCTCCCATAGTTGCTCGGTCCCATAAATGTGGCTAGCGAACTTCCTCTGCAAGTTTGCGTAAGAGACATGCCTATGAAGCTCCAAACTCACAAAATGGCATCCCCCTGCTCATATTTATGACCTATGTAGATAATCAACTTTATATCTCTACAAGCTACAGACTTGGCCTTTAGAATGCAACAAGTTTGCAGTTATTTGGTTCAGAAAGCGATGGCAGCTAGGGCAAGCCCTAATTGTCGTAGCTCAATCGTATCTCCATTTCGTATTAATATTTTTTAATGTATGTGTAGTCGTTAGTAAAATATTTATATTACCAATAAGAAAATTTACAATTTGATTCACCATTTAGGTCTAATATTCAATTTCTTGATCCCTATAGAGCTCACATCTAGGGTCACATATTCAAGTTTTAGTTTTTTGTCTAAGTCTAAATGTATAATTAGAAATTTTACATGTGAAGGGCCAAAATTCAACTTGGTTTCTTTACAACATTTTAGAAGGGGATATGTCTTTTTGACTTTACTGGTGGAGGATCTTGTAAACTAATGACTTGTACTTTTCTCCCTTTTTCTTTCTTATCTCTATCCATCCAACATATTAATTAGGGATGATTCAAGTCTTCAACAATGTTAATTCCATTGCCTCATTTGATTTGGTTGAAGGGACTGTTTCCCTTTCCTATTTTGAATTATATGTTCATGCATTCTCTCCACCCCCAACACTCCCTGCCCTCCTTGAAGAATAATCAAGTATGAAACATGCAATGAAGAGGGTGATTGCTTGGGAACAACTATATCTATATCAACCTAAAGCTACATGCTTAGGCACCTAGCATCCTTCCTTGGTGCCTCCTATTAGAGCTTTGTCATCTGATCCTTCCACCAACCAATTTACTATTCTTACATTTTTTAGCCTAAGAAAACCTTGTCTTTAGGTAGTCTTTCTTCATATGGTCTATCTCCAAGCAAAGTTCACAGTTGAAGGTTGTATTCTTCTAATCTATTCTTGGTTCCATCTAATATTTTTATAATCTAAAATAATATTGCTCTGTAAAACTGTACACACGTCATGTGATTCTATATGAACTTTGATGTAGGTGAAAAAACCCTTAAGATCATGTTAGGTTGGATCTATCTTAATAAATTTACCCACAACTTTTGATTTTTCGGAGGTTTCCCTTTTCTCATAAAAAAAATGGGGAGAATCTACAATATCACCAAGATCAAGGTCGGGGAAAGATATTAAAGCGAGGTTAAAGTCAATGAATAGTCATTTGAAGAAGAGCTATGCTCTTCCCAATAACCATATGATTCCTCCTCAACAGGTTTACGAAATAAAATTAGGTATGTGATTGATACATTACAAATGTATATTATTATTGAACCCATATGATGTCCTCGATAAGGAGAATGAAAATAAAAGAACCATGGTTTCAAGAAGAGTTATACTAGACTTCCTCAAAACTATATGACATATCCTTCATGGTTGGTGAAATAAACCACTCTTAGTAAGTTATTGTGTTGGGTACATTACAAATATATATCTTATTATAGAGTCCCTACAATGTCCTTCATAATTGTTTGAAAAAAAAGTTATATTTTTCTCCATTACCAAATGATACCTCCTTCATTAGATTGTAAAATAAACCACCTCATATGATCCCTCCTCCTTCATGGGTTTGTAAAATAAACCACCTTTATATTACAAATATATATCTTATCACAAGGCCATATGATGTCCTTTGATTGCAAAGCATAGCAAAGAATCCAGTACATATATATGTCATACAACATAGCTTCAACATAATTTTGTTTCTAGTTATTTTTGGTACTTTTCCGGCAGGTTTTTTGGCGGTGTGGTTTTAAATTTTACAAAGCATAACAAAAAAGCCACTACATATATATATGTCATACAACATAGCGTCAACATAATTTTGTTTCTAGTTATTTTTGGTAGGAGTGGGTTAATTTGGAAGTTATTTTTCCTACAAATTTTCTGACGATGTGGTTTTAAATTTACAATCAATTTAAAACTCTGATCAATTTTCAGAGCATCTAAGTTTTAAATTTCCGATCAATCTAAAACTCTGACCTCTTTTTTTTTTAACATGAAAACAAGTAAAAAGGTTCTTATGTCACATCAACAAGATTGGAAGAAAACAAATTTAATGATCGAATAAATCAAATTAATACAAAGCTCAAGACAGGCGGGAATAATCCTCAGTGTGATATACCTGATAACTTAATCCTATGGCTCGACAATAATCGACCTGGAATGATAAAATTGTCATTTGACAGTATCAAGCTTGAGCAAGCAAAGTATCYTGACGGCCACGAGTTAGAAATTGGAAGAAAAGTGAAGTCGCTGTACTTGCGTTGTGTGGGCTCTCATGACTGGGAGGAATAAAGTAAAATGGCGTGTAATGTACAGAAAAATTTACAGAAGTTGGGTTAATGATTGTAAAGGGGTTTGTCCGTATGATATGGTTGCTATTTGCTTTGATCAGTATACGAGACCAAGTTTGGAAGTCCGATACATTCAGATTCGTTGCTTGCGACGGAGAACAATGCGCGAAGCAAAGATTGGAAATGGAGATCTGATACAGTGGTTTCTTGTGAGACCGAAAGAAGAAAATGGTAATGAGTGGAAAAAGAGAATGGAATCAATCCACTTTATCCATCACAATGCTTTACTTTGCTTCGCTGCTGCTACTTCACATAGGGGGCGGGAAACTGGTG
>JZKD02S1720086.1:99384-115703 GCA_000966675.3 Picea glauca
TTACATCTGCCTTATTCTATTTTATTGAAAGGCCTTATTAATATTGACCTTTATTACATCCGAATACATTGATCTACCTATGTGCGGGTTAGGACCTTAACACGAAGTGTCGATAAGTGTCAATCAAAATACTTTATCAATGACTTCTTTCATCAAACCTATATGAGGGTCAAGCCAAGCCCCTATATCTCTCTTTTGTAGTGTGTGCAATGTCTCTTGTGTTAGATATTATCCAATTTTTATTATGTGTACCTGATAAGCAACTCATCATGTCTAAATTGGTAAACTTATTCATAGATTCAAACAAATTAAATGGACCTAAGAACTATAATTCTTGGAGTCATCACATGAAAAGAAAATTAATTTATAATGAGTTATGAAAAGATGTATGTAGTGGTGATAAAGCTCCAATTATGCCTACTGGTGCTAGAGAATTGACAAAATGGGAATTGAAAGATGAAAAGGTGCTTGCACTTTTGATATCTTTTGTAATTGACAAAATATTTGTACACATTGAAAATGAAACAAATGCCTAGAATGCATGGAAAATCTTTAAGAAAATGTTTGATACTCAACCTAAATCAAAACAGGTTGATCTCCATACAAATCTCCTTTAAAAATATTGGTTGAAGGGGGAGATGTTTCAGAGTACATATCTTGTTTAAAAAATATTAGATAGGAAATACTAAAATCTGAATTTAAGGATGTGGAAGAAAATTTTGTAACTTCAACATTGATCAATGGTTTGCCACCCTCTTATAAAAAAATTAGAAACTTTACAAGTCACCCGTAAATTGAAGAATCAAACTTTTTATTCCCTGGTGTTTTGTTCATCCGACATGACAAGACTTTTAGTAAAAACAAGGACTTAGGGGAAGATATTCTCTTTAATAACTCAAGAAAAGGAGAAAGCTAAAAAAGAATAGGCACTTACATTGAAAGTACAAGAGGAAGAGACACATCCAATGAAAGTTCTAGATGAAGAGGAAGATTCAATAATTCAAGAAATCAAGAGCATGGTGATCCAGAATTGGATCTCGGGACCAAATTGGGTCTAGGAAGGCCTAAAAATCAAAGTGCTCAGAATGGCTTCAAAACAGACGTGTGTGTAGGCCTCGTCGATACGAACCCAATGCAACTTTAACGGGCTCAAACAGATGTCGTATGCTCCAGATATCGCGATATGTTCATTTTGTCAAACAGACAAAAAGTCAACGCTGACGTCATCATGCTGACGTGGTAGCGTCTTGAGGTGACACATGGCAGCTGACCGTACTGTGACGTGGACATGTTTTTGACTGGGTAGGTATAGGTGGACCAATTAGGGAGTGACACATGTCACCACTGCAAGGGTGACATGTAGCACACATGTACGACTTAGGTGGCAAGTACAGTGGCAGGTGACTGGGATGACACCTAGGCAGACAGGTGGACGAATGGGCGATTGACGTGTGGCATCAGATTAGGCGAATGGGAAGGTGCCACATGGTCCAGACATGGGATGCAACGTGTCACCCATTCATTGGTTAATGTTATTGCAAAATTTTTGGACTCTACGAGATTTGACCGTGCAACCTTCGATTGGGCGAATGACTTGGCAGGTCGGGCTAGCCAACCCGCCCTCACTTTGGGTCTTAACCATATACTGCGCAACTTATATTTAAGTTTGCAAGATTAGTTACACGGGAGAATAAAGGGTTGGGTCCTAGCCCGAGCCCTCGACACACAACAACAATACACACAACCATTCCAGTAGAACCACAGGCATTGGCTCATATTTGCTATGGGACTAGCTCTTGGTTTCAGAACCACATGATGTGACCCTGCCCGTTGTATGATGTGTTGGCGCGGAGGTTTAGGGTTAGCCCCGGTTGGTCGGGCTAGCCCGCCGACCAGGGGCGTAACCAGAGGCCATTTGATTGGGGGTCTATCGAACAAGAGGGTGCACGCAGAGGTCCAGGATGCGGCCACATGGCCCTGTAATGTGACCAAGAGACAAGAGATCAAGGGGGCCAACACATAACTACTAGCGCCTGACCACATGGTGGGCGCCCATATGCCCAGGAGTGCGGAGTTTGGGGGTTGCACCCTTTTATTTAGCCAAAGTGGGTTTTATTACTATGTAATAAGATTTTTATTGATATTATTTAACAGTTTTAGAGATTTTTGGTCAATATTGGGGGATATTGGGCCCTTTTTGAGGCCAGATCTTGGGGGGAAGTTGGGAGATGGTTACCAACTTCATGCCTATATAAACCAGAGGTTCTTGAAGTCATGAAGGAGGTTCAGAACATGTTTATGCTGAAGAATTATTGAGCCAAAGCCATTTTCATGCAGGGAAGACATTGAGGAGAACACATTTGCGGGTCGTTTCTGGGAGCTCCGTTCATCCGATTTCAGTGCCGTCAGTTTTGTTGGGTTATAGAGATCTGGTAGAACAAGACCAAATTAGTTTGTAACCTTTTTTTCACTGTTATGATGTTCTTTTAAAGCTTTGAACATAAATAAGAAAGCCTCATCCATTGAGACAAAGGCTCGGAGACATAGACGAGATTGTCGAACTCCATTATCACATTGGTGTTTTATGGTTTGTTGCTCTTCATGCTTATGTTCAGATCTGTATATTATCTTATGGCTGCTATGATTCCTCTTTCATTCATTTCCTAAATGGTAATTTAACACATGCATAATAACTCAACCATTGTCGTTTAAAAGATCTTTTCGGATCAAGTGGTATCAAAGCTAGTTGACGTTTGGATTTTGAGTTTACATGATTACCAGGGAAAAGCTAAATCGTGGTAAAGCAGAGATTGTTGAAGAGAATCCATTGATTGGATTGAGAAAGAGAACTTCTCAAAGCGAGAAGATGACATCAGAAGAGGGACTTTCTCAGGATGAGAAAGAGTTTTGAAAAACTTTATTCGCCATGTCGGAGATGATGAAGGTTTTGTATGAGGATTAATTGAAACGAAAGAGACCGAATCTAGGTGAATCTTCAAAGGTCAAAAGTGAAGAAGGAGAGGATCCTCCTCAAATTCCTCCTTCACCTCCTTCTTCTTCAAGTTCAAGTTCTAAAAGCATCGCAAGAAAACATGTCCATAAACATAAACATGAAATGCCTTTACTAAAACTTGATGTGAAATTTGAATTACCTATGTATGATGGTGAAGTCAATGTAGAAAGACTTGATAATTGGGTCAGACAGATGGAGGTTTATTGCAGTGTGCAACAAATCAAGGATGAGGCAACTCAGATCAAGTTGGCATCCCTTAGACTTGCAGACACAACACTCATCTAGTGGCAAAGCAAGTTGCAAAATGGTACACAACAAGTGGGTAATGTATTTCCATCATGGCAAAGTTTTATTTCTGTATTTAGAAATCAATTCTATCCTTTGGGTTATAAAGAGAAAGCTTTAATTGAATGCCAAGCTCTTAAACTAAGAAAAGGACAAGCAGTGCAAGAATACACCGATGGATTTCGTAAAATGGCATTGATGTTAGATATTCCTTTACATACCCAAGAAACTCTTATGAAGTATATAGAAGGTTTACCTGCACATATTTGAAACACTATATTCATGTTTGGACCTACTAATCTTGATGAGGTTCCGGTTCAAGCTACATACATTGAGGTAGGGAAAACAAGGGTTGGTGTATCAGGGGAATCATCTTCAAGGAAAGAGGACAAACAAAAATGGAATGGCAAGAAGGAAAATTCAGTGGCAAGAAAGGAAGAGAAGCCCTCTTGCAAGCATTGCAAGAAAGAGGGGCATGATAAGGACCATTGCTGGCAATTGCATCCTGAGAAGAGACCGAAGTGGTTCAAGGAAAGAAAAGGGAGGCAAACAGTTGCAGCAACAACAAGACCAACAGACATGGGATCGGATTCAGGTGATGAATCTAAAGTCTCATTGGTTGGTTTGACAGGTAAAATTGGTGATGGATTTGATTCTAGAAGTAAATTGTTTCATATAAGGATCATTATGAGACATACTAAGGTTGACACATTGATAGATAGTGGATCTCAATCTAACTTGATTTTAGAGAAATTGGTTAAATAATTGGCATTAAACACTCAGATACATCATAAGCCTTACACACTTAAATGGATAAGCAACAATCATCAATTGCACATAACAAAGCAATGCACATTAAAGTTTGCAATTTCATCTAAGTTTGTGGACAAGGTAACATGTGATGTGGTGTCACTCAATGAATGTGGAATGGTCTTAGGCAATCCTTACTTGTATGATCGCAAAGCAATCTTCTACAGGGAGAAGAATCAATATCACTTAACCAAAGCAGGTCAAGAATATGTTGTTCATGTTCATCATTTAAAGGAAAATAAATCTCTTCAAACAATGGAGCAATTAAAAAAGGCGGCTCATGCAAGAAACACACCTATAATTGTTTCAAATCAAGTAATCAATCTTAAGCAAGAACAAGAGATGATTATAGAATGGAAAATCAATCACACTTTGCTTCAAGATAAGCTAATGTCATGCAAATATTGCAAACATATTAGCTCATTTGTAGTCATATTTTTTATGCTATCATTAGTAATGTTGTCAACATGGATGATAGTGGCTTTAGTAAGATGTGACAGGGTACAAGTGGCTAACAATATGCTGTTAGTTATCATGATTATTTTACAGTTGATCTTGATGAGACAAGTGCACAGGACAGAGTATAAAGACATATAACAAGTCGGGTGGCCTATCCTGCACTTGATGACTGGTCAGTAACCTTTTGGGGACCAAAAGGTCTTTAGTGGGGAGGTGTGATCCAAAATTGGATCTTGGGACCAAATTGGGTCCAGGAAGGCCTAAAAATCAAAGTGCTCAGAATGGCTTCAAAACGGACATGTGCGTAGGCCTCGTCAATATGAACCCAACACAACTTGAACGAGCTCAAACGAATGTCGTATGCTCCAGATATCACAATTTGTTTGTTTTTCCAAATAGGTAAAAAGTCAACGCTGACGTCGGCATAACATCATGTTGAAGTGACAATGTTTGGAGGTGACACGTGGAAGATGATCGTACAGTGACATGGACAGGTTGTTGACTGGGCAGGTACAAGTGGACCAATCAGGGAGTGGCACGTGTCACCACTACAAGGGTGACACGTGGCATGCCCATACGACTTACGTGGCAAGTACAATGGCAAGTGACTGGGTTGACACTTGGGAAAACAAGTGGACGAATGGGCAATTGACGCGCGACATCATATTGGGTGAATGGGAAGGTGCCATGTGGCATAGAAATGGGCTCCGACGTGGCACCCATTCTTTGGTTAATGTTATTGCAAAATTTTTGGACTCTACGAGATTTGACTACGCAACCTCCGACCGGGCGAACAACTTGGCAGGGCCGGGCTAGCCATCCCACCCTCACTTTGGGTCTTAACTATATACCACGCAACTTATATTTAAGTTTGCAAGGTTGGTTACGCAAGGGAATAAAGGGTTGGGGCCTAGCCCCAACCCCCGACACACAACAACACTGCACACGACCATTCCAATAGAACCAGAGGCCTATACTTAAACCATTGGTGCATATTTTTTATGGACTAGCTGCCAGTTTCAGAACCACATGATGTGACCCTACCCGTTGTATGATGTGTTGGCACGAAGGTTTGGGTTTAGCCCCGGTCGGTCGGGCTAGCCCGCGAACTAGGGGAAAACTAGAGGCCATTTGATCGGGGGTCTATTGAACAGGAGGGCACGCACAAAGGTCTAGGACGCGGCCACATGGCCCTGTAATGTGACCAAGAACCAGGAGATCAAGGGGGCCAAAGCATAACTACTAGCGCTTGGCCACATGGTGGGCGCCCATATGCCTAGGAGCACAGAGTTTTGGGGTTGCACCCTTTTATTTAGCCAAAGTGGGTTTTATTACTATGTAATAAGATTTTTATTGATATTATTCAGTAGTTTTAGATATTTTTGGCCAATATTGGGGGATATTGGGCCCTTTTTGAGGCCAGATCTTGGGGGGAAGTTGGGAGATGGTTAGTAACTTCAGGCCTATATAAACCATAGGTTCTTGAATTCATGAAGGAGGTTCAGAACAGGTTTATGCTGAAGAATTATTGAGCCAAAACCATTTTCATGCAGGGAAACCATTGAGGAGAGCACCTTTGTGGGCCATTTCTAGGAGCTTCGTTCATTTGATTTCAGTGCCGTCAGTTTTGTTGGGTTCTAGAGATCTGATAGAACAAGACCAGATCAGTTTGTAACCTTTTTGGCACTATTATGATGTTCTTTTAAAGCTTTGAACATAAATAAGAAAGCCTCACCCACTGAGACAAAATCCTGGAGACATAGGGGAGATTGCTAAACTCCGTTATCACTTTGGTGTTTTATGATTTGTTGTTCTTCATGCTTATGTTCAGATCTATATATTATCTTATGGATGCTATGTTTCCTCTTTCATTCATTTCCTAAATGGTAATTTAACACATGCATAATAACTCAACCATTGTCGTTTAAAAGATCTTTTCGGATCACATGGTCATGATTGTGATAGAAGCCAAGGAAGAGGAAGAAACAATCAAAATCAATAATAATTTAGGAGAACTCAAGATTCTCCTAGAAACAATAGTCAATCAGGAAAAGGTGAAGATATGACTCAAGTAAAGTGTAAATGAGGTATTTACATTGGACATGCAACAAAAGAGTGTAGAACATGAAATGAAAATTTGCCCGAGAATATGCAAAATTTCCACTCTAAACAACATTCTAAGTCTAATATTCCAACTTCAACTCAAGATCCAGATATTCAAGAGGATGACTTTGAATATGTGTTGACAATTAATCGAGGGATAGACTTTGTAGATTCAATTGCCACCAACAAGCTAATAACAAAGGATTATGAAGATGATTGGATACTAAATATAGGGGCTACTCAACGTATGTGTTACAATTTTTTTTATTTTTTGACATATTAGAATATGGAACTTAATCCAATCTATTTAGCGGATGACACAACCCATAATCCTCAAGGAAAAGGTTCATTCTGCTTCTCTCTTCCAAGAATTGATAAGGTATTACTTTCCAAAAATTGTAGTATGTTCCAACCTTTAAAAATAATTTGTTGTCTTTGGTCTTCATTAGACAAGAATGTTACCAAATTATCATGGATAATGGTTTGATCACAATCAATTCAGTGAAACACAATTTCAAAATAGTAATGAAGGGGTTTGAAGATGGAAAACATTGAGGATACAAGTCATAGTCATTCCTCAGGAATATGTTTTTGCAGTGTCGGTGGATTTATCCCCTAACTCCTTGAGATTATGGTTTTACATATTTGGACATTTGAACTTTGAAAGCTTAAGTAAACTTAAACTAGAAGAGATACTTAAAGGGTTGCCTACTTTCAAAAAGGAAACTACTAGGTGTGAAGAGAAACCAAAAGAGGGATTGTTTTCTCACAAGTACATGGTGAGCAAACATATGTTTACAACTTATACATAGTGACATTTGTGGTCCTATGGAATCTTCTATTGGTCGATGCAAATACTTCATTCTTTTTATTGATGATTTTACAAGGATGACTTGGGTATATGTTTTGAAGGATAAATCAGAAACTTTTGAAAAGTTTATACATTTTCAATGCTTAGTTGAAAATGCCACCAAGGAAAAGATTGCCATATTGAGAATAGACAAAGGGGGATAATTCACTTCAAATGAATTCCATGATTATTGCAAGAAAAATGGAAAAAAAACACAATTGACAAATTCTTATACCCATAGCAGAATGGGGTCACATAAAGAATAAATAGAACTCTAATGGGAATTGAAAGATATATGTTACATTTCAACGATCTAAGCACAAAATATTGGGCATAAGAAGTTCAAACAATTGACTATCTAAGAAATAGATCATCCACATTAGCCTTAGATGAAAACACTCCATATGAAGCCTAGTATGGTACTAAGCCTTTAGTTAATCATCTTCGAGTTTTTTGTTCCACTTGTTATTCCTTAGTTCCTAAAGAAAAAAGGACTAAGTTAGAAAATTGTAGTATGAAATTGTTGATCCATTTTTGTGTCTCAACCTTGTATTTAGTGTCAAATTATACCATGAGAAAATGCTCCCCTTTCATCCCAACAAATTGATTTCCCACATCCCTCACGAGTCCTACACACCCTCATTAGTTCATGGAAAATCTTATATTTTCAACACTTAACCATTTTCATGATTTGCGTCATGCGAAAAAACCATCCATACCTCACGCTCTGCTTGCGTCATGCGAAAAAACCATCCATACCTCACGCTCTGCATGGTGAAGTAGTTCTCCGCATTTTGCATTGGTCTTATTCTCTCTCACATCAACCAACACTTAGTTTATTTTTGAGCTTTTCCTCATGTGGAGAAACCGACATATCACCCATTATTTGCATAAGATGCTTCTCTCCGCATCGACTCTACTCCTCTATACTACTATCCCATACTTAGTTGATTTATGAGTTAAGATCATGTAGAAGAACAACACATTACCCATGTGAATAATTTGACACTACCTTTTCTTTCCATGAACCATATCTCTGCAACACTCTTCTCTGCATTGACTTATTCCAATTTTCCTTTTCCTGCTCCATCTCTATTACATAACTCTATACTTAGTTGATTTCCGACTCCTCGGTCTCCCTTTATTACATTATCCACACTTAGTCAATTTCAAGTTATATCCCATGCGAAGAACTCAACGTGAGTCATTTTCTGCATGAGTCGTGTCTCCACATACTCATACTTAGTCAATTTTTGATTCATCTCCCATGCAAAGAAGTTGAAAACAACCATTTCTTTGCACGAATCATTTCTTCACATGACTCACTCCTTCACAAGGCTTATAACGCATCAAACTTCCATACTTAGTGTATTTCTTGCTACACAACCATTCACAATCTTCATTCTTGAGGCAATTTATGGTGCATTTATGATGTCTCGATTCACAAGGAAAAGGTGGTTGTCCAGATTAAAGAAGGCTTAATTGTCGTGATTTCGAAAAGATCATTTGTTTATGAAGGGTAATTACAATTAATAGTTTGCATGCATTTCGAAGGAAAATGTACATGTGAAAAGGATGTATCATTAAGAACTATTAATGATCTAGGACTTGTATCAACTAAACACAATAATCCGAATTAACAACTTGCACATATCTCAAAGTGTATTGAAAAGAGTTGGAAGATGGAAAATAAAAGGAAAAAGGAACCATTTTACGATGACATTGTCATCTTCTCATGCGCCAAAACAAAGAGTTCCATTGGTCGATGACCTATCAATCGTATTCTAGCCTTACTCTGGAACAAAAGACTGCTAATAAGATTTGGACAATTGGTTTGGCCAAGTCTGGGTGTATGCTTGAAGTTGTTGATTTTAAAGAATTAGTTTCTTGGTGTTCCAGTCGATTTGACTCAAAGCACATGATGATTAAAGTTGTTGTTGAGGGAAGAAATCTCGTTCTTTTGACACCGAAAGTATTCAAGAAAATGCTACGACTCCCCACTGCCAATAAAGGTCTCAAGTTGCCCGAAGCTAATTCTTTTCTAGACTCCCAGGGTGGTGGAGTGAATTTTTTGAAGGACTTTGTGGCATCACCTTCGACAATGCTAGACGATATTACCCATATTGATATATGTGTCTTATCTTAATCATACTGGGACTTCTCTTGGATTTTCTCATCATTGGTGGGACAAGATTCCACTTTCTACATCCCAAGATACGTTTTGTATATTCTACACCTTTCCATTCGGATGAAAGTAATGTTTGACTGGGAAAAAATCATCTCTAATGAGATTTGTTACCAAATCTCTAATTACATGATGACAAAGAGATTATATATGACCTCCTATTTGGTGTTCTCTGTGGCATATTGTAATGTTTTTGAGGAATTTCCCCAAAGGGGAAATGTTAATGTTGGCAGTGATCTTGTCCAATTCTAGTATTCTATGTTATGGAAGCAAAAGGCACCATTCCACTTCTGCAGAGTGCAAGACAAATAGGTCAAAGAATTTAGATATATGCTTACTAGAATACAACCAATGAGGATTGCACAGGAAGCCCTGAATTTTCTCGAAGGAAAAGGCATCTGTGTATATGAGGAGGAATCCACATATATCAAACTATAGGAGTTTGAGGGAAAACCTTTCCTTCTTCCCAATTTTGTGTGTGACAAATATTTTATTGTTGAAGTATGTAGACAATACAAGTCATGGTCTTCCTTCTTTGACAAAAAGAGGAAGCAAAAATTTATTTCCTTTCCTTTTTGTGTCGTTGATATCTCAGTTAGAGGTCTAACACATTTGACCGAGAATGTGAAGTTATTAAATTGAATCCATTTGAAAGAAGTTGAAGCCTTCAAAGGCTTTGACCCAGAAGGAGTGTTTTCTTCCCACTTATCTTCAATTGGCTATAGTACTGCTTTACAAGGATGCCATGAATCAAGGAGAGAGATGGAGATAAAGACCTGGATACTAGTTGAGTAATTTCTAAAAAATAAAAACAAATTCGTGATGATGACTTGATCACATAGATAAACTCAAATACTCAAGTACAAAAGACAAAGTTGAAGAAGGAGCGTCAACAAGGCAAGACTAAGTAAAGAGGCAAAATTGAGGCTAGTACTCATACCGGTTCTACTCCCCTCCCACATAAGAGTTCCTCCACCACTCATAAAATCCAAGAACTTAGTTTGAGAAAAGGAGAGAATAATGAACGATGTGATGACAAGAGGAAAAGGAGTAGCAACAACAAGAGTTCTCAAAATCCTAATGTCTCGGAGAATGTTTTAGTTGAAATGGAATTCGATGATAATACTCAAGTTCCCAAATGGGCAGTCGTACACATTGTTGAAAGTCAAAAGTTAGTAGAGGAGTTGGCCCAAGAAGGACCAACAATTTTTTAGGAGCAATTCTTAACCTTACATAATCCTGGTATAATACGGAAGCAAGAAAAGTCCAGATTGAAAAAAATCATGTCAAAGATAAAAAGGTGATAGAAAAGTGGAATGTAGAGGTTGATGTTTCAGGAGTTGGACCTTTTGGGATACTCAAGTTACATCTCACCACTGGAGATGCATTGGTTCATTCTATCACAGAATAGGACTTAGAGAATACCAAATTAAAGAAATGAATAAGTAAGTTGGACGACGCCCTCAATCCTAAACCTTTATTTGCAAAACCATTATCCATCATGGTTCCATAAACAACTCCACAAGACACACCAATGACATTCACCAGAGGGCTGCAAAATTGCTAAGAGGTGTAAGAATGTACATTGCAAACAACATAAACAAAAGGCTCACTACAATTTTTGAAGCATAGGAAGTGGGTATAGACCTAAGGAACCCGTCACAAAGAATTTCTACTTTGATTGACTATCTACAACAAGACTTGGACAATGATGAGTATTTTTATAAAAATGCTCTAAGTACATTTGTAGCTCAAGTGTAAAGCATGGTTGACTATACTAGGAAGCACCGAGATTTACCCTCTAATAATATATTGAAACATATTAAGGTGGGGTGGCTCATAAGGATTGAGGTCTTGCGGGAATTAATTTCAAGTTGCAAGAGGATTGAGGATAAAATAAGTGATGCATTTCTTAAATAATTTGAAACAGTTAAGGAACTTGAGGGCCCACCATTAATTAGAGAATCAACAATGTTAACCAAAGAACAATTATAATGATTTAAACATACTCAAGATTTCATGGGGAAGTGAGTTTGATAGTCTCACTAGCTTCCCAGAAGAGGAAATAAAATGGTCGTTGGTTAACTTTGTTAACGATAGTGAAGATCATTTGGCCACTATACAAGAGTTACATTCTGAGTGCAAGGTTATTAAAGATGATCTATTTTCCTTTCAAGTAAAACAAGACATAGTGGTTCCATCGTTAAAGGAATATATTGAAAGTTGGCTCAAAAGTTCGTTGAATGAAATAACCTACCCTCAATAACTAGCAAGAAGCAGTTGCACCGGAAAATATCAAGTTCTAGCCTATTTATCAAGCTCTTTCAAGTAAAATTTCATCCCCCAAATCCCTTTCTCATTTTGTGAGTACATTTTTCTTGGAAGATTTTCCTTTCCTTACTTTTCCGTCTCAATCTATGATCACCCAACTTTATGAGTTTATTGTTTACCTATACAATCAATCCTTGATTGTTGTTTCTCTTGCCTTCCAAGTTATCTCTACTATTATAAGGTCCACATGAGCCCCATCCCATTCCACTAGGGACAAATGCATTTCATTTATCGTTTAAGTATAAGGAATATTATGTTGTGCTTTTAATGCATGTGTTTTATTCCAACTTAGACAACCAATCTGTAATGTTCTTTTAAAGACTCTCACAAAGAGATATTTGTGGAGCTCATAACTTTTGTGATTTTTTACTTTTACTAAAGCATGGGATCTCGAGTATGTGTTTTCATTTCAGCCTTATGATACTATATGTTTTAAATCATTTAAAGCCCTTTGTTTTGGACCTTGAGTTATCTTCTATCCTATATATATTGCTTTGAAGCATCCTTTCCCTTACTTTATGGATCTGAATTTGATGGATAATGGATATAGTTGTATTGTTTATTTTCATTTCAAGTCATTATTCTGCTATGGTTTTACAATCCTTGTATAATTTTTTTTCCCACCTGGTCCACTCTCAGGTGTTGATGGTATGAATGTTAAATCTATTATTTTGAATAAGTGAATAAATTTGAGTGAGAAAGAGGTGCACCACCACTATAAAAACGAAGAGGGGATCTTAGAAATATTTTAAGAATTCCCTATGAGGTTGACTCTTCTCCTTAATAGGAAAAATGATCAATAGAAATGCATGCTTATTGGATATTAAGATGAAAAGAAGGTTATCCCTTGCTATCTAGTAGGAAATTCAATATAAATCAGGTCATTATCTTTGATGAAACATAAAGTCAAACTATTGAAGAGATTGATATTCTCCTTAGTCACTTGGAGAAAAAGGTAACTCAGGGTACAACAATTCATCAAAGAAAACCAAATTGGATTGAAAAAGGCTTAGCCTCGATCATGAATGTTCAAGAGTTAGATAACTCTTCTTCGTATGATGATTCTTTTTCAACATGGGACATCAAATGCAGAAACTTCACCACATGCACACGACAATAGAATAAAGTGGTTCACACAACTACTCAATGATGTTCACCTAAATGAACAAAACAAAACAGGAATTAGAAGTTCCCACTCATCTCAATCCAATTTTTCCTTAACACTAATGATTCCATTGAACCCACTACTTTTTCAGAAGTAATGAAACATGAAGAATGGAAACAAACCATGGTGGATGAATATGATTTAGTAATTGCAAATGGAACCTGGCAACTTGTTGATTGTCCAATAGACGATAAGCCCATTGACTGCAAATGGGTTTACATAATCAAGTATAAAAATGGTGAAAAGTTAATAAGTATAAAACAAGATTTGTAGCAAAGGGTTTTGCTTAGAAAGGGGGAATTGACTATGAAGAAACATTTTCACCTACAACAAAATGGAATACAATCATAATGGTAATCAATTTGGTTGCATATCATGATTGGACACTTCATGAAATGGATGTTAAAAATGTCTTTCTTAACGACGACTTGAAAGAAGAAGTCTATATGAGTCAACCCCCGGGTTTCAAATTTGAAAGATAGGATCACAAAGTTTGCAAATTAATCAAATCTTTATATGGCTTGAAACATGAACCTAGAGCATGGTATGCCAAGATGGATTAATACCTTAGATGTAGGTTTTCATCGTAGCGAGTCTGATGATACTTTGTGTTTCATAATGCAAGGTCAAAACTTGGTAGTCATTGTTCTTTATGTTGATGACTTAATCATTATAGGGAATCATGAAGTTCACATGAAGAAGATGAAACAAGAACTTCAAAAAAGGTTCAAAATGACTGACTTGGGGCCACTTCAATGTTATCTTGGAGTGGAAGTTTCTCAACAATATCATTAAATCTTCCTTAGTTAAACCAAGTATGCAACAAAATTGTTGAAGAAGTTTGGCAGAAGTTTGGCATTGAGGATTGCAAACCCTCTCTTACAAATATGGACCAAAACTTAAAACTTTCAAAGAAAAATTATTTTCCTCATTAATAAAAGTGTGTGTCTAAGGACACTTGGTGAATGTTAACATTCACTTGACTCTTATCAACACTTCGATTACAAATATCCAATTTCTTCGAACTTTTAAAATTTGATACATCAATATCCTTCAATGAATATGCCCCTCTTTGAAATATTCAATACTTAAATTGCAAAATTAAATAAATAGTCCCCCTCTTAATCTAATGAAGTCTTAAAAAACAATACATGAACCCATAACACCCACTTTTTTCTTAATGGTATAAGGTGTTTATATTTGAAAAACAAATTTCAAAGAACACATTTATACCAAAAGTAATAAAATATGTCTCTTACAAGCCTTTCATATGTTTTGTGGTAAGAATATATATATATATAAACAAGCTCCACTTAGTGCTTTTGTCACATGCACCAAGAAAATATCAAACTAGCTGGAAATCTCCACGCCTCAACCACCAAGTACCAGTGTTGCACTCATATGGCCTTTGTAACTACAAACCCAAAATCACAAGATACCAAAGAGGATATTCTCAACCACTCTAAAATAGGCCTGGTATGGCACTTGAGTTTTCAAGGGTAGAACCAGTGTAGTAGATAATCCATTGGATTGACCATGGTTTTGTATGACTTGTTACATGCATAGTAGATTTAGTAGCTACTACAACAACTTCAATGGAAACAACATCAATTGTTAGTGGCCTGTCAAATCCATCTACGCTTTACAAAGGCATGAGTTGGTTTCTACCAAACTTGCAGTAGAACTATGTGATTACCTTGTTAAATATAAATCAACAATACCAAATTATCCATAGATGAAAACTTGTCAATTTCTCATTGTTGATTGATTGACTGATCCAATTGATCTAGTGATACATGAATGGACAAATGATGCTATGAGTCATGATCTATTGAATATGAGCATTTACTGGCTGGAAGATTCATGCATGATCAAATTTTTGTATGCAATAACCATTCAATATATATTTGTCGGCAAAAGTCAATTGGGTTTAGCTCGGGTGGTTGGGAGGAATGCTTGTTATCCTCCCCACCCGGGTTCAATTCCCGCAAGTGACATGTTGAGTTCATAATAAGTTTATTGTTGTAATGGCTTCGAGCCTTGTTGTTGATCGACCTTGTGCCCTGAAGATTCTAGGGCTTACCTTGGGTACCATCCTCAAAATGAGGGGAAGTACTTGAGGGTTTTTCGTGGGATTTGTAGCCTAGAAAAAAAATATTTGGCAACAAAATGACTATTGTTTTATGTGCAGTGTACCTCACTTTCTGGGACTCTAAAATGGATTTGGAAGATTGCAAGAGTAGTTCATTTTACTTTGTAGGACATTATATAGAACAAATATTAGGTTAAAGTGTTTTTCCTTGTAGTACAATAGTTGCACCTAGAGCTTTGAAATAATTAGATCTTCATGAATAATGCAATGGGTTTTCAGTTGCATCTTGCACATTGATGCAGGTGTCCAACAATAAGTTACAATGAAAACCATTATTTGGAGCAATCTTTTTTATGATGTGGTGGATTGGATCCTTTCCAAGCTACTAACATAATCCTTTAGAGACCATAGAGAAAAGAAACATGGATGGAGATCAGATATATGTAGAGAAATCCATCAGGAAACATAATAAACAATTGAACTACATGTGTTTGGCTTCCCACTCGGATGCTATTGTGTCCAAGATTGATACCCAAGAAAAAATGATGACAATCAACAAATCCATGACATCAATTATCAAGGCAATGGATAGTGTTCTTGCAACTAATAATCTTTAAAAGATGTCTGAAACAATGAATCATTTTGAAACACAATTTGTGAATATGGAGGTTCGGTCTCAATTTGTTGAGGATGTTATGGCTAGTAGCATGTCTTTATCGACGCCAGTGGATGGTTTTGTTATTTTCTTTCATTTGCTACTGATGCAAGCAAAAGCTAGGATTTTGAAGAGCCCAAAGGGAACTAGCCTACTCCCCCTTTTTTCATATGAATCAAGCCAACACCATTAATGTTCTCAATTTTTTGGAGGTTCAGTCTCAATTTGTTGAGGATGTTATGGCTAGTAGCATGTCTTTATCGACACCAGTGGATGGTTTTGTTATTTTCTTTCATTTGCTACTGATGCAAGCAAAAGCTAGGATTTTGAAGAGCCCAAAGGGAACTAGCCTACTCCCCCTTTTTTCATAT
>JZKD02S1720097.1:0-14382 GCA_000966675.3 Picea glauca
TATATATATATATATATATATATATAAAGTTGTGTAGGATTTTAAACTACATAATTTTGTAATTGAATATCTTGTCTATTTTTAAATGCATATTTATTTATGAACAACAAATGAATTTTTAATTTATATTATCATAACTAATGTTTATAACATGTAGTTACTCAATCGATTGATTTATTTTAGAGGGTAGTCACAGTACATATCATATCATGTATGTCTGAATGATTGTATTCTATATAGAGGAGAATATGCAGACAAAGAGATATGTTTGAAATGTGGGCATGACAGATATCATAAATAAAATAAAAAGGGTAAATAACATGGTCCTCCTCATAAGATATTGAGTCACATGCCTATAATCCCAAGGATTCAAAGGTTCTTTCATTGCAAATAATTAGCTATGTTGCAGGGATGGCATGCCTCACACAAAAGTGAGTCGGGAGTTATGTGAATCCCAACAGATTCAATAGCCATGAAGATTATAGAGGATACATGGCCTGAAAAATTCAAGGATGAAGTATAAAGCCTGGGGCTCAGCATAGCCATGGATGGTGTCAACCCATATTCCCTCCAAAACACCAACTATTATGTTTGGTTTGTAGTAGTGATCAATAAAAATACCCCCCCATTGTTGTCCATGAAGAATGAACATCTTAGGTTGGCTATTATAGTCTCTAGTAGAAGACAGGTGAAGAATATGGATGTCTACCAACAACCATTGGTAGATGAACTAATGGAATTATGGGAATGGATACATGTATACGATGTATCAAGACCCATCATAAAAGAGAGGAATTTTATGTTGTATGGAATATGTGCTTACACCACACATGATTATTCAGGCTTAGGAGTTTGCTCTGGTAAATTAAATGTTTATTGATTTGTTTGTATATGTAATAATAATTTTTGGCACATTTAATTTGTTGCAACTGTTCTAGACTTCGACGCTAACATGCTCTAATGTATACATTAAAAATTTTGCAGGTCTTGTAACAAAAGGCTATCATGGAAGTAAATGTTGTGGACCTTCTCTAAAGGCTAGGTGGTCCAAATAGCTATGAAAGCCAATGTACAAATGCTCCAGGGTATTCCTCCCAGAAAAACACCCTTATAAAAGAGAAAAATATGCTTTCAATGGTAAATATAGATGATTTTAAGGATGGAAATTTATTTTAAAATATTGAAACCTTGGCGAATCTTACTAATTCTTCATATGCCAACTACAAAAAAATTGGCGATATTTTTGTAAAAATATTCAAATTTCTAAGGATTTTATATGGTTTGTATAAAATTTTGGTGATTTTTAAGGTAAAATAATTTTATCCTATAGAATTTGGGTGAATAATTTTTAGAATAGTGAATCTTTTTGGGGGGGGAAACCTTAGAAAAATAACCCATGAGCAAAATTTAGCCCCTAAAATCATCCTTGACATTGGTAAACCAGAGAGATCCCAAAGGCCTGCAATAATGACACCAATAGAATGGATTAGAGCATATGTGAGATATAGGGAGAAGGATATTACAAAAATATTCGATTCAAATGGGGAGCCTATGTTCGATGATCCAGAATTCTTCAACACCTATGTTGAGAAATTTCCCATTGGGATGAAAAAAAAATATGTCTTTTATGAGCTCCCATATTGGGAACATATTAAGATTTCCCACTTACTAGATCTCATGCATATATTTAAAAATGTTTCATCTTATTTATGGATGAACATATCATCAAAATAATGTGACACATTGGATATTAGGAGAGATCTTATTTCTTAAAAAAGTAAAAAGAAACATTGGCCAATAAATGAAAGTAGAGGATACATTGGTCTCTCTTGGTCTTTCAAAGAAGGTGATGTCCCATGGATATTGAAGAAATGTGATCTTTCCTTGGCAAAGGAAGTTATATTAGGTGTGAAGGTGTCTTATTTATATGTCTCTTCAGTATGACGCAACTTCATTATGGAAGACCATTTGTCGAGGTTAAAATCACATGACCATTTTAACATTTTAATAGTATGTATGTTAAAAACATGATTTTATTATTTTTTTTATAAATTCATGCTATGGGATAAAACATAATTAATTTTTTATGTGTTTAGTTTGTAGTGTCATTATCCTTTGTTGGTGTGTGGGTGTGTGAACCATGACTTCCCCAAGGGCCTATGACATGCCATATCTAAATTATTTTCATTTGTATGTTGGATCACATAAAATGAGATACATATGGCTAGAATTCCATGGTGATGTCAAGAAATAGATGAGATTGTTTCTATGTTTGAGAAGGAACTGTCAACGAGTTTCATGGACTTGCAAGTTCATCTTCTAATTCACCTAGTAGATGAGGTTGAATTAGTCAGAGTGGTCTTTTGTCGTTGGATGTTCTTCTTAGAGAGGTAAATGAATAAATTGAAAGGATTTGTTCGACAAAGGGAAAAACCAGAGGGTCTATGGAAGAGGGGTACATATCATATGAGTCTTTCTATTATGCGAGTGAGTACATCAAGTAGATCGATAACACACTAGGTGTGGTGATTTGGGACAAAAAAATGGATGAAGACAAAAGATAAAGGGAGTTTCTGAAAATGAATGGAGTAAGGCACTTGATAAAGAGTAAGTGACTTATCGTTTGTCAAATTTCTACACAGTAACTATTCACACTAGAATTCATAATGTGTATTTTGATTTGATACATACTATATGTTGGTTTGATTATATATATATATATATATATATATATATATATATATATATATATATATATTAAAGTATTCAGAAATTGATTTATTCTTTACAATTCAGAGGCAACACAATTGTGAGTCACATTGTACTAACAAAAGAGGAGGAAATGGAACAGTGACAAGAAATAATTTAGACAGTTGAATGGTAGAAGCATGACTTATCCTGATCATTTAAAAGAAAATATGCTACTGATATGCCCCAACAGTTGGGTTGTTGACCAAGTCAGAGAGAAATACAGTGCATCTAGTCGTTACCTGTGTGTTGAAGAAGATGCACTAAACATAGGGATTGGTTGCAAAAACTCGGTAATAATCTCTTTGTGTACATTTTGTAACATTTAAATGCACCTTTGAACTATAACATCTATATTTTATATTTTATTGGTCCACTTATTATACACGACACTCTGATTTTTTCACTTTTTTATAGGTGCATTTGTTCCCATCTATGTGGACATATGGACATCATTTTCGCACAGAGGATGTTGACAATGGACGCATGACACAAGACTGTGGAGTGGAAGTCAAGTTCGACCAATCTATTCATGCTAGCCACCATGATCAAAACCTAATACGAGGGATGCTAGGTTATGTTGGAAATGTACAAGAGATCACTCAAGCAGACTTCTCTTCTTTCCAATGTGTTATTTTTAGGTGCAAGTGGTGGGACACCTTTGATCGTAATAATGTAAAGGAAGATCGTGATAGTGGGATGATATGTATCAACTATAGAAAGATGTGGGATGAATCTAAGGAGCCTTATGTTTTCCCAAAACACTGCAACCAAGTGTTTTTTACCCATATGTGTTGGATAGGGATCGTTGGTTCGTATTAAGACACAACCCTAGATCAAAACATTTTTTTGAGAACAACAATGTTATCATGCCAAGCAAGGAAGATAATGAGGGTGATGACAACAGAGAGCGATATGTACATGTTTTATTTCATCTTTAATATTGTTGTTGTATCTTTTTGTTATATTCTTTATTTCTCTAATTATATATTTTTTTATTCATCTTCTGACAAAGGAAATGTTAAGTTAATTATAACAAATCTTTTAACAATTTTAGTTGGTTAACAATCAGTTTGATGCGTAATGTGTTTTTCTTTCAAATTATTTGTGAATGCATGGAATGATTGTTATTTGAACATATTTATATGTCATTGCATATATTTAAAAATGTTTCATCTTATTTAAGTATTTCCAATTGTGAAATCTTGAAAAATGTTAAATGTTCAATTGAACTTTTAATGGGATATGAAATTATACTTTTTATGTTGATATAATTAGATGTAATGATATGGTTGATATGCATGTTTAATAGTAAAACATTTTTGAGGATATGTTAACATGTTGATTCAAAAACTGAGTTTATGTTCATTTATTTTGTAGATTTAAAAGTAAGATTAACAAAAAATGTGGTTTATAATTAAAAAATTAAATTTATAACATGATTTTTTGATAATTTGGTTTTTAACTAAAGTCGTATTTGTTAGTTTACATACTTTTATCATTGCTTTTGAAAATATTTATAAAATTATGCCCCAATGTTGAGTAAAACTACAATTAATGAAGTAATTTAAAATTTGATAGCAATCAACTTACAAAATAATGATAAAAATAACAATAAGAATATTTGCATCTACAAAATTTTAAATCCAATAGAATGCTTATCATTGGAGATCGTAACTTTTTATAATAACAATTTTAGTGTAGAAGAGTTTATTTAGAAAGAGTAATCAGTACAATGAAAACAATATTTATTCATATGTAATTTGTTTTTTGAAAAAAAAAATAGTTAAAATGGATATGTATAATGAACTATCTATGCAATTATAGTTTCAATTTTACAATTATAGTTTCAACCATATTGAACTTTGTAATTTATAAAAATGAACATGATGATGATAGCCATGTTATAACAACCACAAACAACATTCAAAATACACATTTATATTCACTAGCTAACATCATCTAATTATATATAGATCTAGCACATATAAACATCAATAATTAGCTAGCACACATATATACTAATTTAGCACAACATCATCATTGTGATCACATCTAACCAAATATAAGCAATTTCTAACATAATCATCACACACATCTAACAAGCATCATTTAACATACACATATATCAAGCACCTTTAACATTAAACATATCTAACATGACCTAAAAATGTACACATCAACATCAACATATAAATTAAGTACATCATCAACATGATCAATAGAAAAAAAATACCATATATATATATATATATATCATGGACAAGTCAAATAAATGTTATAACATATCTGGTCCAGTCCGTAGGATAATCTGCATGTCTACAACTGTAACGTTCCCTCTGTTAAGACATAAATGTAAGTAGATATTAATGGTAATTTTTTTTTCTTTTAAAACATTAATTACCACATGTGTAAAGAAAAAATGGCATACATCAATAATAACATTCTCTTCTCATTTATTTCACTGCACAACAAGATTCAGATACAACTTAGTTGTTAATCATTGATCAACTATATCACATAAATAACAAGAGATGTCTACCATCCCAACCTACCCTGCAAGCTTAGTACCTCGAAAACACATAATCAACACTCAAGTATAGGATTCATCTGATTGATTTTGACCATTAAAGGTATTAGGACTAGTGACTGTTCTGAGGAACATGGAAGTATCTAATTCCCTTAACCAACTTTAACCTAGACATAAGACTAGATTGACAGTGAGGTGATTAATCACAACGTTATCAAATCATTCAATATTTTAATTATAACTAATACAAAAATTCGTCAAACATCATACAAATTACACTATAAGAAACTCTATTAATTAGTTAATTTCATTACAAAAACATTGCAATTACAAAGTACATGTCAGTAATATGACCCACTTGTAAAATCAACATTAAACGATTCATCATGGATAACGATATCATTTAATTAATACCTAATTCTAACTTAACAATATTCATAATGACCTTATCGGAATAATCATTTTTTCTTAAATTATACTCACAATTTATACTAAATTCATACTTCTAATCATAATTATCAACAACAATCTATGTATTTTAGAAAAATGAGTCATATACTAAAGTATATAACAATCACACTAAGCACATCTAACATTATCACCCATAAAGTATACTTTATATATATTGCATTACTAGCATCAAAATAAATTTTACTAAGTTGGGCCAGTGTTCCTTACTTCTCATTGGAAAACAATGGACTAAATAGTATAAGGGGGATGCTACCAAAAATTAGGTAGCCTTTCAAGGTATCTATTAATATCTCTTCAAAAGTTGCAATTTAAAGTTCTCCATAAGGGCTATCCATATTTTCAATTATGCATGACCAATATAAAATAGAAATTAAATTATTAGAAGACTTTTAGGGAGAAAGTTTAAGTCAAGATTACAATTAAATATCAGATGTGCATGAATAGACAAGTTATTGAATTCTCAATACTTATAAGGAAGAATAATCTTAAGTAATGGTTACACTATGAATAATTTTATGCAACACTAAGATTGATTTTATATCCACTAAATTTTTAGGGAGAGAAACATTAATGTTGCCTTTGAACAAAAAATATCTTACAATATAGCTATTCTATTAAATGGTGCGATAGCTTGTATTCGTCCAAAACGAACAATTTTTTTTTTAAAGAAAAATTTCGTAGTAGTTCTTAGAGGATATATCTCCTAGATTGAGTAATGATGTCTCGATCATAGGTGGTGGATAAAAGGATGGAAATTATGAATAAGATGATTCCCTTTGAAAGAGGAAGATAGGTCCACGATGCAGAAGAAAAATACTCTAAGGTAAAAATCAACGATGATCAAGGGTTAACTGTAATAAACATGAGTGAGTTGGACTACGCCAATTCTTTAATACATAAACAAAAAACCGGGAGACAAGAACAGTTATCTTTCCATCATCGAATTACAATTTCGATTCTTCTTAACCAATGTCAAGATACTGGTAGGAATTATCTTATTGTTCAGTTTGCTAATAATCTGGTGCAAAGGAATAGATGACGAGAATCTGACTTTTGTAACCTTGAAATCTTAATAAGGGTCCCGACGATGCATTGGGTTTCAATTATTTATCACTTGTTGTCAAGATAAATACAGAGGCGTAAAAAAATATACCCAGCCTCTTTGTAACAAGCGTGTAGAATTAAAAGCACTAACATTAGTAATGGTGTTACAATTTAAACGAATCACCACCATTTGGAATTACTCAGTTTAGTAGTTGCTATCATTTATTCATGGAATCATTCTTTGATTTGAGATATCACCCATACAGGTTCAGTGCAAACTTTCGAATTAAGACTTCCTGAGTGTTTTGGTAAAAGAAAGCGATTGTAAAGGAAAAATTATCTCAAAATAAACCTTAATATGATAAAATTTAACCATTCAAGCAATTGCAACATGGAAATTCATCATCCACTATCACAACCTGAATTAATTTTGGATTTAAATACAGACCCTTAACAAACAGACTAGGGTTTAACATAATAATTAAAATTTTGAAGGGTTGCAATTTAATCTTGCAGCTCCAGAATTGTAATAAATCACAATGACCAAACCATTTCTGACTTGTCAAAATGCATTAAGCTTGACAGTGAACATAACATTTCTATTTTCCAAATTTCAGCTAAATATAAAGCAATCATAACAAAATTCTAATTTGCAGATTGGCAATTAAAACTCCTTTTTTTTCTAATTGACATAAAAAAATCTGATTCGGAGGCACAATAAGATTTTCCAAACCACATGAAATTCTAATTTCAGAATTCAATTATTTTTACGATGTCCAAAGAAGTTCTCAATTCAGGATCTGTAATTTATTTGGCAGCGATCATATGAAGGTAATAATTTCGAGTATGTAAATTCAAGTGGAAACATTTATATAATTCTGAACACAGAGTCTGTAAAATTTAATTGACGGTGAACGAGGAAGTTCGAAATTCTATATTGCACAGTGACTCTTCGTAGAAATTGCAAAATTTAAACTCTATAACGAGATTTTAAACTCTAATATACAAATTAATCTTATTACAACTAAAAATTTAGAGTTAAAAATACTAGAAACGATGAATATGGAGAATTGAGGGTCTCCTTCAACAACTTGCGTTTTTTTTTAACTCCCTCTTGCTAATCACAGAGATTTCATCAGCACCTCCCAACCAATGCTAGGAGTAATCTTCTTCTCCATTATCCCCCAGAGCCACAAAGAGGCCACACACAAAAACCAGAATGCAATACCTCGCAATCTTGCCTTGCAAGTAAGAGCTTCCACTCTTTTCAAAATCTTGGAATCTGTAACAACCCCTTACAACATCAATGTAAGTGAGTACAATAGTGGTAAAAAAAAATAAAAAAAATTAAACATTAGATTGAACAAAGGCTAAGCGAAAATAACATACATCAATGTACACATTGTTGAGGAAAAGATATGAAATAATCTTACTCAAGAATTTTTAGATCTTGCTTGGTTAAGGAAATATAGACGGGAACATCACCCTATGTTTATAGCCTCAAAATTTGTTTCCTAATCCACAAGTATTAGTTACAAGGTCTTACGTTGATTTTTTATAAATAAAAGATTGTTGTAAAATTTAACATTTTTATATGATTTTCTGAATATAACAGATGCAAAAGTAAATGTGGAGACAAAATAAAAAATACCAAGTCACATATTAACACAGATGAGACAGAATATAAATCGCTTATTTCATTCCAAGAAATCAAAAGAATCGTTCTCTTTTCAAAAATCCTTGAGGGATTTGGACCAAAGTCAAACTTAGATGTCCCCGATGAAAACCATACAAAAGGACTTCTGACAGAAAGTAAAAACCTGAACTTTAAAGCTAGATCAGCTTGCCACATATTGTTTCCCACTCAACTCTGCACAATATCCTTTATCAGTCATAGAATTTAATTCATAAACAGACAAGTCTACACAGACTATCAAAGATAGATCAACACCTCTAAAAAAACAAGTGTATGAATGATGTAATTCATCCTTGAATCTTGTTGTCTACAATAGGACCCTTCTGTCATAAAAGAGAATTAGGCTTTTAATGAATGAAAATTGAACTATCTCAATAAAACTCAAGAGCATACCTTAGTATGATTTCTCCTTCTATCCTCCCTTGTTATTCCTTCTCTCTTTGCCTTTAAGCAATCAAAATTAGTTGAAGTAGTTCAACTACCTCTTTTAGTTAAGTTAACTAAAACTCAACTAACTTTTAGTTTAGGAGAAGAATTAATATAATAATAATAAGGGTATTTAATAAATAATAACTAGTAGGTGAGACCCCTTGTGACTCCCTTTGATTTCTTAACAAAAATAAACATAACTAGTCAATCAATCAAACACATCCCTTGTGGCTCCCATCATCATTCTCATAATTTGAAAATTAAATATCAATGATATTTTAAACCATATCCAAAAATATAATATCCAAAATATCCAAAAATAACATGTTGTCCAAAAACTTCAGCAGTCAACTGTTCTCAACAATCAATAATAAAATATACTCAAAAACCATATTTGCCACTTTGGGAGGAAATTCTCCCTTTGTTGTTGTTGTTGTCTCCCTTTGACTTTTCTGAATTAGCATTAAGTTGTGTGGAGCCTTAAGACTTGATATCACTGATAACATGAGAGCAGTAATCTCTAAAGTGCATGCGGGATGAAACAGATTTGGTTGAATCACTTGAGGGAGAGGAGGGGGCAACGACATCTTTTTCTTTATCATGCATGTGGTGGGCTTCGATTTTGAGTCTCTTTCTTGCATGGGAAGATTGTACAAGTGAGTGTGCAAAGGAAATTTGGACATTTGGGTTAACCAGTGGAGGAGGAGCAGGTAGAAACAAATTGGGCCAACCACGATGTTTGGAGATGGTTGGAATAACAATCTCTTGCCATCTGTCATTTTCGGGGACTTCGGGTTGTAATGAGACATGAGGGGGGATATGGATACCAGGGACATGTTGGGGTTGGAAGGGAGGCATTTTTGGACTAGGTTGGACTACCCCTTGTCCAATCAAGTTGAAAAATCCATCTTGGAAGAGTTTTTGTTAACTCTTTTGGATCTGCATCAAAATGTATCAAAAATCTAGGCCTTCTAGGGTCTCTATTCCAATTCCCTATGCCCCTGTTATTTCGGCCATGGCTTCCTCTGCTGAAGAATCCCATCCTGTATGCAGTGTTCATTAGAAACTAGCTTCTTAAACAAACCATACATGACATCTCTTTAATATGAAACAAAGTTTGGATCAACAATCACATCAGACCCTTGCAATCCAATCCATAAAATTCATTTAATACTTGTCAATGAGCAGGGGGTGAATAAGGGTTCTGGGATATATTAGGGGGTTGTATTGAGCGTAAAAGTGATAAGATGAAAGTGAGTAAGAACATGATTACCGTTCAACAAGTTATTAAACAATCAAGTGTGTTATAATAACAAAATCATATCAACTGCGACCCATCTCTGTGTCATCCTTTAATTGTTGTAATACAAAGTTTCCATTTAATTTTAATTTAATTTTAAGAACAGGGCATGCAAAGTGAATCTGGGATTATGAGGGGATCTGTAATGTGCAAAAAGGTGAGAGAATAACAGGGAAAATAATGGATATCGTTCATAAAACAAATCAAATAATCAATAACCATAACTATGTATTAGAATCAATCCAAAAAGCACCAACATTCATTGTTTCTCAATTTTATATCAAACTGTATGTTGTTCCAATAGTTAACTTTCCTAGAATTTCTCATTTCATAACAGCCTATGCAATCATAACTTATAAACAAAACAACATTTCCATTCAACAGTATTGTTTAACAAAGCGTTGATCATTTATTTCTTTTCTTTCCCTGTTTTTAAAAAATAATAAAAAATGCACAACAATATGCTCGAAATCTATCCCTGATTATCCATAAAGCATCACAATAATAATCAACATTCTCTGTCTACTAATTTACAATTGGGCCTAATTAAAATATACACAGGTTGCTTTTTCAAGTACGAACAAACTTTCAAAATATGCTCTATTACACACAGTCTTCATCATATCAATCGACAATATCTTGCAACGAAACAAAAATCAACCAAAACATAAAACACGAGCCTTATCACTGTGGATATAAATTCCTTTTAAAACCACTGGTAATCTGTACGATGATCCAATAATATATTTGAAGCGAAGATAACCAATTACACACAGGAATCATTTTTAAATCTGTCCATAACCCTAAGTGGGCCTTGCAAGAACCACACACGTGTCTTCATATGAAATCAAAACCACACTTGATCCAGATGGATATCGGTGGCCACCCACCTTTTCCAACTGGCTCAAAACCATTTTCTAACATTTTTGGCAATTTACTATTATTAGCAGTTTTTACTTCCGGGGCCATTTTGAGGGCCTAAATGAAGGTTTTTCGGTATCGAGCTCCTTAATGATAGCCAAAGGAATAATTGAGCCCCTAAAATGAATCTCATCGACGATACCTTTCCAACGGGCTATCACACACCTAAAATGGAGATAGTATGCAAACGTTACGACCCCGGGAAGTTGATGTACTAGCTTACCCAAACGGGGCTCACATGACTTTTGGCGTTTCATCTCCTAGGGTTAGGTTTTTGGATGTCTAGGGTTTTTGGAATTCTTTCTTATTGTAAAAATTCCTTCAGAGCCTCATTGTAACTGTCTTCTTGCGAATGTGCGCTGTCATCACATCTCTTCTCAAAGATAAGCAACCACCATTCCAGCAAGCTTGTTTCTGCTGCATTTTACAGTTTCAACTTATTTCGTTATTGAATAGAAAACCAGTTTTACTGTATCTCTGTTATTTTGTATTAAGCACCTATTAATAATCTGTATTCATTTTTTTCTTCTCATAAAATCCGGATCAGTGGTATCAGAGCGGTCTGCTCCTTGTCGTCTTAATGCATGTCCCCAATGAGGTCAGAGTACAAAGAGTTGGGTCTCGAGCTTGTTTCTCTTGAGGACAGAAGCTCTTGCATGCCCAAGCGACCTCCCATGGCAGGAGAAAAGAAAGATGATGGGATAGGAGATCCTTTCAAACTGTTGATTGAGGAAGCCCTCACGCAATAGAGGAACGAGATGATGGATAGTTTCGCGCAAATCCTTCGATGACTACCAGCAGGGGATGCATCTTCTTTGAACGGAGGCACCACCCCCTTCAAGGTACAAATAAACTTTGATATTCCTATATTTGAAGGCCAGATAGATGAAAATGTTGTAGACAAGTGGTTGAATCTACTAGAAGGGTATTTTTCTATTCATAAATTTTCGAATAGAGAAAAGATTACTTTTGCACTTCTCAAAGTCGTTCCCCATGTCAAAGATTGGTGGGAAACTTTCTGTGAGAAAAAGGAAACAGAGGAAACCTCATTATTTTCAGTCATGGCCACCTAGGAATCCTTCAGGGATGCTATTAAGGAACAATACTACCCTGTCAGAAGTTATGACGACCTGTATACCAAATGGACCACACTGCGGCAAGAAAGAGACCAAGCAGTGCCAGATTTCACAAATATCTTCCATACATTGCGCACCAAGTTGGGTATCAAATATTCGGAGCGACATCTGGTGCTCAAGTATCGTGGTGCTCTGCATAGATACATCCATACCGAAATGGAATTTCTAGACATCTCATCCTTGGGCGCGGCCTACCGATATGCCGTCAAAATTGAGCAGAAGCTCAAACAAAAGATGCGGCAATTTGGGCCTGCGAACCCCTCACAACAAAAGCCAGGAAAGGGAGGCCCCAACCCACTGAAAAAAGGACAGAGCAAAGATGGATAGTATCAAGACAACCAGTACAAGCCACAAGCAAATAAGGACACCTAAAAGACAAAGAAAGATACTGGGAAGTGGTGCGACTTCCATAAGAGCCCTTGGCATAACACTGCTGATTGTCGCTCAAAGCAGTTGTTGGTGGCCGAAGTGAAATACTATGAATTAGATGCAGATTCTGACTCCGAGACAAAACCAGAAAGGGGAAGATGGATCATTGACGCAGAACCCAGTGCCACCGTTTCTACCACCAAGATCCAGCCTGGTGAACCAGACAAGCGAGAAGAAGGAGAGCGCCTCTTCCATTCACAGATGTGGGTAAAAGGCACCTCGTTGCACTTCATCATTGACAGCGGTAGCCAGAAGAACCTCATCTCAGCAGAGGTCTTCAAGCGGCTAGCCTTGCCAACAACGTCGCACCCACAACCCTACACCATTGGATGGCTCCACCAAGTAAGCGATCTCTGCGTCGGCCAATAGTGTCGACTGTCATATGGCATCATGCCCTTCAAAGATGAGGTATTGTGTGATGTTCCTCCTCTTGAAGTTTGTGATGTTCTTTTGGGCCAACCTTATTTATGGAAACGTCATGCTGTATATGAGTCTAGGCCTCGTAGTGTTATTATTACTTTGAACAGGAATTTGAACAGGATACCCGAGGTAGTCCCACCTAATGTTATTTCCTTTATCTCTACTAAACAATGCAGCAAGGTCATCTCTCAGATGGGGAAGTTTGTCTTCTTTGTGATTCTCTCTCAGAACAAGCAAAAGATCGCAGCAACATCCAGGGTCTCTGTGGCCGACCTCTCCACATAGCAGAAGCAAGTAGATAAGGTCATGGAAGAATACTCGGATATCTTCTCCTCACCTACAGGGGTACCTCTGCACTGCCAGGTCAAGCACCCCATCGATCTGACCCACAACGCACCGCTGCCCAATGGGCCAGTCTATCATCGCTCTTTGTTAGAGAATGAGGAGATCAAGAGACAGATCCAAGAACTGCTCCACAAGCGGCACATACACCCTAGCTCATCACCTTGTGGGAGCCCAATCTTGCTGGTACAGAAGAAAGATGGAACTTGGCAACTCTGTATTGATTACCGGGCTCTGAATAAAATCACTATCAGAAATCGGTACCTGATTCCCCGAATCGATGACCTGCTTGATCAACTCACAGGGGCCAAATACTTCAGTAAGATTGATCTAAAGTCCGGCTACCACTAGGTCCTGATAGAACAGACAGATGTATGGAAGACCACCTTCAAGTCAAAGGAAGGACTTTTTGAATGGTTGGTCATGCCCTTTGGTTTGACAAATGCTCCAGCCACTTTCATGAGGATGATGGACGATATCCTGCGACCATTCACCAATAATTTTGTAGTGGTGTATCTGGATGACATTCTAATTTATAGCAAGACTTGGGATGAACACTTGCAGCATATTCAGCAGGTTCTACACACCCTGCGGCAGCACAAGCTATACGCCAACCTGGAAAAATGCTCCTTCGGCATGGACAGGGTCCATTACCTGGGCTACATAATTGATCAACATGGTGTACATGTGGATCCAGCCAAGATCCAAGTCATCCGTGACTGGCCAGTCCCAACAACACTCACTAAGCTTCGGAGCTTCTTGGGACTTGCTAATTTCTACCACAGGTTTGTGTTGGGTTTTTCCCATATTGCATGGGCCCTCAGCCAAATAAACAGGGGTGGTGGTAAGGAAAAATTTGCGTGGGGCCGGTCCCAACAACAAGCGTTCGATGATTTGAAGCAGCGCTTGTGCTCAG
>JZKD02S1720097.1:47751-94976 GCA_000966675.3 Picea glauca
GATAGCAGGAGGAGTACCACAGGGTATGTGTTTACTATAGGTGGAACAACAGTAAGTTGGATTTCAAAACTGCAAAAGGTTGTTGCACTTTCAACAATAGAGGCAGAGTATGTTTTTACTACAGAGGCTAGTAAAGTGATGATTTGGTTACAGAGGTTTATGGAGGAAGTGGGAAAGAAGCAAGAGAATAGTAGGTTGTACTATGACAGTGAGAGTGCCATTCATCTTGCAAAGAACTCAGCCTTCCATTAGAAAAATAAGCATATATAGTTGAGGTACCACTTCATACGATCCACCTTGGAAGATGGACATTTGAAGTTGGAAAAGATACACACTAGCCAGAATCCTGCAGACATGTTAACAAAGGGAGTAACTAGGGAGAAACTGAGTTCCTTCTCAGTTTCAGTTGGTCTTCAAGAATGAATATGAAGATGAGGAATTTTCCAAGTCCAAGAAGGTTCAGAGTCTAGCATATACAATAGCGGCGGAGTTTTTGAGATCAGTCTCCAAGTGGGAGATTGTTGGTTGTGGAGCCTGATTATCTTCTTGATTCAGAGGTCTTTTACTTTCAATCGTGTTTATACCCCATGAAGTATTTACACCCGAGAAGTATGTACACTCTTCCACACGGGGGAGTGCAGAGGGGGGGTACCCCCTCTGCGGAGTCCGGTGGGGCTATCCCCCCAGCTAGGGGGTCTAGGGACAAGCGAGCCCCCAGCTGGGGTTCGGGGGCGAAGCCCCCAAAGGAAAAATTGCCTTGTCAATGTATATTGTAATTTCATTGTAAATATGGATCGTTCATCATAAGGTCGCAGATCTAACGATAGAGATTATGTTAGGGTTTTTTTCCCTAGAAGTCAACCCTCTTTTATGAGGGAAATGTATTGCGGCTATGGTTGATGGTGAATATTGTATTCTGAGATAGGAGACTGTGAGAGAAAGAAGAGGAAGTTACAACGGGTTTGATGTAGGTTGTATCTCTTCATATTCTAGATAATAATAAAGGAAGGACCTGGCAAATTCTCTGGTGGACGTAGCCCACACTGGGTGAACCACGTAAATCTATGTCTCTATTTTATTGTGTACCTTCTATGTTTTGTTTCCGCATTTGTTTTATTTTATTGCTCCACGGTCCTGTTTTTCTTTAAGATGTTTCGAAATGAATTGCAGGTTTTCCATAGCACATCTGTGTGTGTAAAATACAGCTGATAAGGGTTGTAGGGCATACGTGATATGAACGCTGCAATTTTTCATTCTTCCAGCCTTCATAATGAGTTGATGATTCTCATTGCACCTGCCGATGTGACTTCTATTAACAACTTTCCTTGACCCGGGGCACGTAAAAACTCCCTTTTTAATAAGACCCGACTCTTTAGGAACAAACTCGTTCTATTTACACATGTTTTGACTCTGACATCCCTTCCTGACTCCAAGGGTCAACTGGCCATTTGTTGACTTTGACCCCTTTATTGTTAAGTACCTAACCTCACATGCCTTGATGCACATGCCATGGCTCGATTAAGATAGGCCCTAACTGAAAAGAAAAATGGTGGTGCTAACACCTTTTTTATTCTACACATCACTCTTCTCAATAATTAATTTCTTAGATTCGTTGTGAAAGACAACACTCTAAAACACAAATGACTCTTCCGCATCGAAGGTCTCATTCTCAATAATTTCCAATGACGGATTCTAGTGAGCCATGCCTCTTGGATGATCAATGTTAGGAAACATTTTTTCAATGTAAGCGTCGAGCTACATATCTTCGAGGGAGAATTTGTTGATGTCACTTTTAGTGCGATGTTCTTCTTCCCCTTGTGCAATATTCTTCCTCAGAGGAAGTTTATGTGAGATTTCAATTTTTCCTAGAGGGGGGTTCTTGTCTCCTCCTTCACCTAAACTATTGTTGATAATTTTTCTATATGGGTGGGAAACTGGATCAATGATCCAAGATGTTATAGTATTAGGAGTAGCAATTGGCGACTAGGAACTCTTTTCGTTGGGACCCTTTCCTTTCTAATTGTAAAATTTTTTGATACTGAGTACTATCTCCAAGTTGCCAACATTGAGAGTAGAAGTGCCCAAGTTATTATCTCTTCTTCTCCTGGAACAGTATGGATAAATGAATTGCTAAATCCCACTACTAACATATGTTCCAAAAACATTTTGTTAGGGTCAAACCCTTTTATCCTTTCAGCATACTTGAGATTGAGATTGTGGAAGTTGTTTGCAAATTCATCGATTTTGTTCATATTTCTGAATACAAAGTCCCCAATTTTCCAAGACAATGGTATGAATTTCTTTCTTCATTTCTCATGAAAAAATTACAGCCATAAATTATATTGGCTTTCCACCTCTATAATAAACATTATGTCAAATATATTCCATGGAAGAAAAAAGGATTTAACTTCGCACTGAAAATTCTAATAACATTGTAATTTTCCATTTGCTCTAACGTCCCCTTTTTATCCAGGAATTTACTTGCATGGGCAGATACTCTGGTGGTATATTTTTGAAACAATAATCCTTTAAAAACCAATACAAATTCATTGAAAACTTCATAAAAATGCAAGGAATATTTGTTCCTCCACAACACTTGGTACCAAAGGTCACTGGGTCAAATTCACAATTCACCTTCTTGCAGATAAACAATTTAGGAATTTGACAGCAATGTGCTATCGCAAATACCAAATAAGAGGCCATAAATAATCTCTTATATTTTTGTATTGTGACAATTGGGAAGAGATTTAAATGGAAATTGGTTTTCCCCAATCGAAAATGGCTTGATCCTTGACAGTAAAATATAAGATATAAAGAATCATACAGGAAATACTGGTGGTATTTTCTTGGCCTGTCACTCTGGTGAATAACCAAGTAATTTCCCTAAAGGGGTTTTTGAACGAGTTGAACTGCAACATGGTAATATATTCAGGGATGGATGTGGGATTCATTTGGGAAAGAGGTCCAGGCCATTGTCATGCTTTTTCAAGAATTCCCTGCAATATTCACCTTTGAAAGTGAGTGTTGGCTCTAGGATTTTTATCATTTTACAAAACACTTGAGGTGAAAGAGAGACGACAAAATGATCTTGAATTTGAATAATCGATTGAATTGGTATATATTTCTCAGCACACCAGGAAACCAGTTCCTTGCATTTAAAAACCTCAGGAACACAGCCTGCACGAGCCATTCTGAACGTCCAAATTACTTCCTTCTGATCAAAAGGGGATGAATAGTAAAAATATGCTCTAGACCACTGAAATTTATGGTCCTCACATCCAAAAATGTTCAAAGTATCTCCTCAAAACCTCTCTCGAGATGCTACTACAATAAGTTGAAGAATTTTTTTTTTTAATCTAGATAATATTTGAAATGAGCACTTGAGAGATAATATAATATTTTGCAAATCATGCTTTAATGTGGTTTAATAAGAAATCTCCTTGAGCCCTTCTATTATTAATGACGATATTTATGGAACCTACATGATGATTTATTAACATTAAACCATACTTAATGCATATTGGGAAACGTGCGAAGGTGGAGAGGATGGACGAGAGAAATTAGGATTTGGGATTTTTGTGAACCCGCCAATCCGGGAACCCGTGAACCCATCGTTGTGAAAGGTAGAAAATTGTCTAAGTGTTGTCACGCAGTCAGTCAGACCAATATAGGAGAGATGAGATAATTAGGATCTCGGGGAGTCTGATGGTCAAAATGTAGATCGTGGATATTTTGGGTGCAAAATTTATATCACGAAACATGGAATATGAAAGCTTGAACCAGCCATCCCGAGAACCTGTGACTGCAGAAAAAGTTAAGTATAGGATGATATGGTGGTCAGTTGGAATCATGATATGGGAATATGAATTGAAGTGAGAACCCATGAGTCTGTGAACCCTCCTTTTTTGAAAAAATGACTAAGTATAGTAACTAGAAAGGGAGAATATAAGAGAGAAAATAAAAGGGGAAGTTGGGTAAGTATAGAAGAGGGAAAAGAAATGGACAAAAGGAGTTGGGAAAATAGAAAAGGGGAGGTAAATTTAGGAAGAGGGAATTGATCTCAACTATTGGCTCCAGTTGTGGGATGATAACCCCTATGGGTTGTCAAGAATACATAACCTTTCATTACCAGGTTCTTCCACTTATTGGGCTATGGAGTCAGAGTAAGAATATACAAAATGAAAAATAAAATTATGTACAATGAGAATGAGAAACTCTTAGGAGAAGAAAATTTTCAAATGTTTCTCGTTGATAGGCAACATTAATATTTTACCCTTCATGTCTTGGAGCATATAGGAGTTAAAACCCAATATCTTATCGATGACGTATGGTCTGATCCATAGTGCTTTGAACTTTCTATGCATCGATGGTTTCTCCTTGTCCTTGTTCCAAAGTAACACCAAGTCTCTCTTCTAGAAATTATTTACAGTTGTGCTCTAATCAAAATATATTTTGACAATATGTTTCCTTTGAGAGGTTCGATTCAGGTATTTGCTTTGTTCTTCCTCTAGTTTTAACAACCGGTTGATCCTCCTATGGATTGTTTAATTGTATTTTGTATTTTTTGTATTAACCACAGAATTCAATGCATTGAGCTCGAGGCTAATTGGAATTTTTGCTTCTTTCCCATAAACCAATGTATAAGGGGACATCCCAGTGATGTCTTTTGGAATCATTTTTCTTTCCCACAATGCATCAGTCAGCTTTAGATTCTAATTCATTTGGTTCTTGTCAATGGTTTTCTTCAGTATATGAACAAGTGTTTTGTTTGTGGATTCATCAAGGCCATTACCCTGTGTATAATAATTTGATGATTGACCCATGATAATTCTATATTCTCCGAAAAAATCTGTAATCTTTGACAGGATGAAAATCAAACCATTATTTGCGATAAATTTATCCGGGACACCAAATCTTGAAAGAATATTGTCTTTGAGGAACTTAATTAGCTCCTCAAAATCAACCTTCTTTAATGCCACCGCTTTCGGCCATTTTGTGAAATAATTTGTAGCCATGAGAATGTACATATACACCTTGCTAGACTTTGGATTAATTGGACCAACAACATCAAGTCCCCATTGGGATAATTGTTGTTCTACAATTATGGGTTGTAAAGGCATCGTGGATCTCTTCATTTTTCCTGAAACCGGCTAGCATGATACACACTTCCTTATTGTGGACTACGAATCTCTGAATATTGATGGCCAGTAGAATCCAACCCTTATTATCTTCTAGGTGATGGAAGTAGGTGAAAATTTTCCACTACATATTCCTTCATGGAATTATATCATCAATTCTTGGGCTTGGTTTTCATCAACGCATCTCAGTAGTGTACCATCATAATTTCTCCTGAACAGTATATCAACAATCAACACATATTGCTTTTCCTTCATCTTCAATGTTTTTCGCTCCTTGGAGTTCATGGTGATAGGAAATTTCCCAAACCTTAAGTAGAATATAATATCTTCGTACCAATCTGAATCAACTAATGGTTCTCCTACTGAAATTGAAATCATTTTATCCACATAATCACCATTCGCGATGAGCTTGTATAAAACTTGTCCTTTGATAAATTTTAAAGCTTTAATATCAATATCATATTCTTGTATCTTTTCCAACCAGTTAGCCCATTTTCCTTCTCTCAATTGTTGATTCAGAAGCATCTTCACTGGCAATGAGGGAACATAGGCAATAACATGGGAGTTCAATATGTACATCCAAAAATGTGCTACTTCTTTTACAAGAGCCAAGGCTTACTTTTCCAGTTCTGAATACCTCAACTCATATTCATGTAGGGTTTTTCTCATGAAACTTATTCGGAGTTCTTCTCCTTTGGTATTCTTCTGAGTAAGAACAGATGCAACAAATGTCTATATAGAAAATGAATAGATGATGAAATCCCTTTGAAAATCTGGACTAATGAGGACTAGAGTTGTGGTGATTTCTCCTTTGATATTATTGAAATCCTCTTGAGTATTCGTTGTCCATTCGAACCTCTTCTCCTTTTTCAGCAATAAATTGATCGGCTTTACGATACTTGCATAGTCAGGAACAAATCTGTGCACAAAATTGGTCTTGCCAAAAAATGATTGGAATCCCTTCTTGGATGTTGGGGGGTGAGATCATTTATTGCTTTAACTCTTTTCAGATCTATGTAAATTCATTCCTTGCACACAATGTGGCCCAACAATTTTCCTTGAGTTACAACAAACAAACATTTCTTTGGATTTAGAGAGACACCATATAGTCTACATATTTCAAAAACTTTTCTCAAATGATCGATATAATCACCCCTTGTTTTTTAATGTAGTTTCAAGTCATCTTTATATTCTACCATAAATTTTCCTATCAAACCGCTAAATGCATGATACATGGCCCTCTAGAATGTGGTTCCATCATTCTTCAAACCAAAGGGAATTCTAGCATATGCATATGTCTCCCAACGTGTGAAAAATGTCTTCTTTTCCCTATCTTCCTCAGCCACCAAGACTTGGTTATATCCATAAAAACCATCCAACATGGACATGCACGCTGATCCAGTAACTTGTTGGAGAAGGAATCCATATTAGGTAAAGGAAAGTTATCCTTTATGCTTCATTTGTTAAGGTCTTTGAGGTCAACACACATCCGGATTTCCCCGGTCTTTTTTCTTACAATCACCGGATTTGAAAGCCAGTATGAGTGTCTAATGAGATAAATTATTCCTTCCTTCTTCAATTTCTCCAATTCAATATTTACCAGAGGTTTCAGTTTGGGATTCATCATGCTTATTTTTTTCTTCACTGGCTTTGCTTCTTCCCTCAAAGGAATGATATGTTGGAATATAGTTTTATAGTAATCTTTCAAATAATCATACGTCCAATAGAAAACATCAATGTACTCTTTGAACAAGGCAACATATTTATCAACTTCCTCAGTGGTGAAATCAACTCCCGCGTTGACATATTTCGGGGAACTGCCAATTCCAATATTGACTTTTCTTGTCTCTTGCACTTTTCGAACTGAAACTTCTTCAAGGATATTCTTAGCATGATCATATTTCATAAAAAGAGGTTCATATTGTATACAATATTTGGGGATAGAAGATGAGTGATCATATTCATCATCATCATTCAAAAAAAAAAATCCAATTGTTCATCGTTCTCAAATACTTGCAAATATTCAATGTTATCATCCACGGATGGTCGGAAAGATATTTCTACTTGGAAATACATTTTTCTTTGGATATCGTCTGGGTTTGAAAATGAGGCCGCCAAGGCTAATGAATTTTCCTTGTGATTTGTGTCCCTTGGAATGAAAGAAATATTGAAGGAACTGAATAATTCCATCAATTCATTAACTCTTTTGAAATATAACTTAAATATTTCCTTTTTAATTTTATACCTATGTGTAACCTGATTGATCACCAAATCTCAATCGCCAGTTACAATTAGATGTTCCAATTTCATTTCTTGTGCAAGGATCATCCCCTAGATCAAAGATTCATACTTTGCCTCATTATTAGTGCATGAAAACTCCAGTATAATAGCATGTGGATGTGTAATCTTACTTGGACTCATAAGAACAACTCCAACTCCATTCCCAGATATTGAACAAGCTCCATCAAATGACATCCTCCAATATCTTTCAAACCAACATTCTTGATTCTCTGTGTCTTGCACCTGTTCTAGGATTTCACTATGTTCCATGTCCAGGATAGCATAGTTTCCAATCCCGACATCTATATAATCTTCCATTAATTCATTATCCTTCTTCTTGAAAGGGAAGGGTTTTTTGGGTTCACAGGGGACTTTAATCATTGCTCCTTCCTTGCTTAGAAACATCATACAACTTCCATCATTCATTATATATTCATTGATCATAGATGTCCAATCTCTTCCTATCACAACTCCATATGTTGGAGGAAGTTCTACCACAATAATATTGAAAACTATAATGATATGGGGTGTTGTCATAATCCAAGTATAAAATTCCTTGATTTCTCCATAAGCTCACACTTTTCTACAATCAATTTCATATATACTTTCACCGGTTTCATAATATTTGGTGCAAATCAAGCCCAATGCCTCCATGACCACCAGTCGCATGATATTATTTGTAGTTTCAGTGTCAACTAAACAATTATGTAGTGAAACATCATGATTTTCAATAGAAATGTAAAAGGGAGGAATTTTACCTCTCAGCTTGGCAGTGCTCGAGCTTTATTTTGGACTGGTAACAACAGATTATGCTCTTTCAGATGGATCGTCCAACAATTTCAAAATGTTCTCTCTTTTCTAGGGAATGTTCACCACTTCTGTAAAGGGAATGGTTATATTTAATTTACTCAAATCCTATACAACATTATATTTCATTTGAGTGGAGTTTGAATTCATGTGTTTCCTTTTACTTCCAACGATATTCGTCACTTTCTCATTTTCTCTTTTCTCATTTGTTTTTTCTTTTTCTTTCTATTTTTTGTTCTCTTTATCAGAATCGCCTTTATTTTTTGGTCTATTTACAAATCCTTGTCTGGGAAACGTTTTCTGGCAAGTTGGAATCATTGTCACCCTCTTCAAATATATACATGGACGTCTCGCATCCATCCATCTACATAGTTTCACATCATGTGAGTAATAATTATCTTTCTCAATTAATTTCTCATCATACACGTAATCCAGAAAATATGAATTAGGAGTAGGTTGTCTTAGAACCCTTGGTCTTTGCGTATTATCTGTGTTCTCAAACCTCACTCTTCTTTCTTGGGAAGAGTTCCTTCTTTTCTATGGGATTGGCATTCTTGGGTTTGCCACATAATTATCTCCCTTCTTGTTTTGGTTATCTCTTTCTTCATTTTCTTGATAGTTCTATTCATCTATGCAATTTTGAGTCTTTTCTTAGTTTCCTTTGCCGCCACAGGCTCAACCTTTACATCAGGTATGGTTCCCTTGAAAAATTATCTGCCCATTGTTTGGTTTTGATCTGATTGAGGCTTGAATTCTTCGTTCTTTCTTGAACTAGAATCTCCTTGATTATCAATATGGAATGCTCTCATCTTCCTCTGTACTCTTCCCAGTATAATGTTGGGGTCGACACCTATTTCAATCATAATTTCTTCCATCTCGGTGGATTTATTCATTGACTCCTCCAAGGTAATCCATTTGGTATGTTCTGATAACATATTTCACATTCGAGGGAATTGCATTCTTATAAAAACCAAGAATGTCTGGGTCATTTGGTATTTTATCTTCTAGAATCCTACTCAAGGTTTTATTGAACATGATATTAAAATATTGTATCCTTTAATTCTTCCTCAAACCAATCTGGGTGAAATTCATGAGAAGGGTATGATAAGCAATTGGAGGGGCGAACATAGTTAGGAAAATAACTTCGAGATAATTAAATGAGAAAATTGATCTAATAGGAAATGTTATGTACCATTCATACACTCTTTCTGATGAGGTTTGTAGAAGCAAGCCTACCACGACAGCATCATACTTAACAAAGTGAAAATCAAAAACATCAAGAAATAAGTGCAGATGCCTCTTTGCATTGATTGCTACATCTCTGGAAAATTCCTTTAGGGTTCCCTTAGGGAGAACATGGAGAACATGTTGCTCACCTATAATATTTAGAGGGAAATCCCTTACCCTCCTTCAATTTTCAAATCTTGGTTTTCCTTGAATTCTTGCATCATCTCTTCCACCTCCTTGTCTCTCCTCATGATTCTCATCTTGAGGTTGTTCGTTTCTTTCTTCCATGTTTGGAGATTCCAGGGATAGGCTTTTCACTTCCAAGAATAAATATTTTCTTTCTTTTACTTCTGGTAATGGGTCCCTTGTATTCATCCAGCTTCAATCCCGACCTTGTTCTTGTGCTTCTCTAGCTATCCTTTGATTTCTTCGGTCTTTTCGTTCCTCTCTCCTCTGTCTTCGGAGGATTTCTCTTTATTCTTCTTGGACTAAGATCTATCAGGAACTTTCTAACTCTTCTCAAGTCTTGACTGTTGTTATTACCATATTTTATAGCAGATGTAATATGCTTCGTTGATTGTTCAATACAATTTCTAAGCAGGGTTAATCAACTTGGAGAAAACTCATATATTTTTCAGAAATACTAGATCAGGTTCCAAATTTCAGTTCAGTCCCTAGTATGGTCGCCAACAATTTTGACGCTTGAATCCTTTAGGACCGAAACAGAAACCTCACGAGGATATAAATCCCCTTGAGTTTTTATAGATGTGGTACTCCTCTTTATATTTTCTTGGGATTTCTATATATTCAAAATGTGGGAATTGACAGAAGTTCATCGTAGTAATTTAAGAAACATAAATATTAAGAGAAAATAAAAGGAAAATGTTTTATTTTTTTTTCTTTTTAAAGAAAGTTCCTAAGAAACGAACAAGAATCACACACTTCACACATTTAAAGCAAATAAGCAAACTTTCCTCACATCCATCATAGTTTAAGATAAATATTTATGATCACATAAAATAAAAAGAAGATGATCCACATGCAAAAGAGAACTTTAACAGAGTGGACACATGGGAAAATCAAATAAAGATTATGATATATCAACCTCAAATACTTTATATTCTGAAAACAGGGTTACAAAGCACAGTCGAGATTATTCCCAAAGTAGTTCTCTTGAAATTTCCAAAAAATATATAGTCTGTTACATAGTCTTTGAAATTTTAAATGTGTTTGTCTTAAAGACTAGGATTGGGGCTCCCACGGACCATAAATCAAATAAATACAAGAAATAAGTTTTTAGAAGGAATACGGTGGGTGGTAGAAGAACAATAAGACCTAGTAAGAAGGAAAAAGGAGTTCTCAGTCTTCGGTTAAAACTTTCTAGTGAAAGAGATGGAATAACTCAATGAAGGATCTGATAAAAAAAAAAGGATATGATCAACATAAACTTACTATGATGGTCTCTCGTTTCTTTCACTTGCTTGTTGATGTCCTTTTATCATTTTCATCAATGGTTACAAGAACCATCTCAACTGCCTTTTTACCTTCATTGGTCAGTTTATCAATAGCTTTCTTGAACCATTCTTCGATGTAACTTTTCATTGGTGCCATGTTGATTTCTTGACGGATTTTGATGTTGAATAACTCACCCTCCAAGTCTCTTAGATAAATGGAAATTCCATGTAATGCTTCATCAATATCCTCATTTTTCACAAAGTAGTCCACTAGCCAATTGTCTATGTCATCCTCATTATATTCAAGTATACCATAGAACTTTTCAATTGACAACCCTTTAAATATCTCAACTTGCTCATAAAATTTTTTCTTTGTTAGGAACAACGATTTGAGGATCAACTTGGGATCTTGGACTTCATTAGTGCTTCCAGATAAGTCTACCTATGTGAGTCTTTTGAACAATTCTTCCCTCCTGGATATGGCTTAGCTGCACATTTGAACAATTTTATTCAATTTTTTTATCTTTTCTTTCCAACACACGCTCAACTATTTAATCTGTCTTGGAGATGTAATATCCTTCTCTCTTCTCCTTAGCTTTGTCATGTAGGAAAATTTAACACCAAAGGGTACCAAAGCATTGAGGTAAAAACCTTTTTCATTTTTTATGTCGGCTTGCAAATAATCATGAAAGGCATGCACCATTGAGTCAAAAGAAATCATGTTACTTGAAATTTCCCAAGCTTCTATGATCAATGCCATTATTTTCTTGATATTTTTCTCTACATAGATCCTGGTAGATGTAAGTAAGCTTGAGGATCCTTTTAATTTAGCAGTGGGTGTGGTGGGTCCAACAATTGCCAAAGGGTTGGAAAGGAGTGGAAGAGGCATTAAGGTCTCTTCCAGTTCCTTAATCCTCTCCTTTAACTTTGTATTTTCCTCTTTGAGACCACCAATGGAGTCGTTCAATGAATCATCGATTTCTCTATGGATTTTGGAAATATGGGAAGGCCGCATATTTCTTAGGTTAACCTGTGAATGAGATTTCTCTTTTTTATTCTTCACATCACTCTTCTCAATAATTAATTTCTTAGATTCATTGTCAAACACTATCAAAGATAGTGCTCTGAAACACAAATGACTCTTCCTCATCGAAGGTCTCATTCTTAATAATTTCCAACAACAGATTCTCGTGGGTTATGCCTCCTGGCTGATCAATGTTAGGAAACAATTTCTAGATGTCATCCTCAAGCTCCATATATTCGAGGGATAAGTTGTTGATGTCACTTTCAACGTGATGTTATTCTTCCTCTTGCACAATATTCTTCCTCTTCTTCCTTAGAGTAAGTTTATGTGAGCTTTCAATTTTTCCTGGAGGGGGGTTCTTGTCTCCTCCTCTGCCTAAACTATTTTTTATCATTTTTCCACATGGGTGAGTCATTGGAGCACTGCTCCGAGATGTTGTAGTCATAGGAGTAACAATTGGGTACTGGGCACTCTTCTCACTGGGAACCTTTCCTTTATTTTTGTAAAATTTATCGATACTGAGTATTGTCTCCAAGTCACCGGCATTGAGAGTAGGAGTGCCCAATTTATTATCTTCTTCTTCTCCTATAACAATATGGATAAATGAATTTCTAAATACCACTGCTAACATATTTTCCACAAAAAATATGTTAGGGTCAAACCCTTTTATCCTTTGAGAATACTTGAGATTGAGATTGTGGAAGTGGTTTGCAAATTCATCGATTTTGTTCATATTTATGAATACAAAGTCCCCAATTTTTTAGGGCAAGGGTATGAATTGATTTTTTTGTTTCTCATGAAAAAAGTACAACCAGAAAGTATATTTCCTTGCCACCTCTATAATAAACATTATGTTAGATATATGTCATGGAAGAAAGAAAGGATTTTCCTTAGCACCGAAAATTCTGATAACATTGTAATTTTCCATTTGCTCCAACATCCCCTTTTTATCTAGGAATTTACATGCCTGAGAGGATATTCTGGGGGTATCTTTTCCAAATAATAATCCTTTAAAAACTGAGATAAAGTCATTGAAAACTTCACAAAAATGCAAGGAATCTTTGTGCCTCCACAATGCTTGGTACCAAAAGGTCACAAGGTCAAATTCACAATTCACCTTCTTGCAGATAGACAATTTAGGAAATTGACAAAAATGTGCTATCGAAAATACCAAATAAGAGGCCACAAATAAGTTATTATATTTTTTATTTGTGACAATTGGGAATATATTTCAATGGAACTAAGTTTTCCCCAATCAAAAATGTCTTGCTCCTTGACAGTAAAATATAAGATATAAAGAAATCATAAGGGAAATACTAGCGGTATTTTCTTGGCCTGTCACTTTGGCGAATAACCAAGCAATTTCACAAGGGGTTTTTGAACGAGTTGACCTTCATCCTGGTAATATATTCAGGGATGGTCATGGGATTCTCCAAGAATTCAGGCAAGAGTTCTGGGTCATTGTCATGCTTTTTCAAGAACTCCCTACAGTATTCACCTTTGAAAGTGAGTGTTGGTTCTGTGAGTTTTAGCATTTTACGGAACACTTGAGGTGAAAGAAAGATGGGAGAATGGTCTTGAATGTTAGATTACTGAGAGGGGGGGGTGAATCAGTGATAGAGTAATTCAATCCTTTTTAACCAAAAAATGCAAGTGTTATATCAATGTAGCACTATCATCCAATGGTTGCAAAGTAAATAAACAATGAACAAATGAGCAATCATACACATACACAATATACCATTGTTTTTACGTGGAAACCCGAAGTGGGAGAAAACCACAAAATGTTTTTTTTTATATGAATTTAAGAATTACATTCATTGGAAGCACCAACTTCCTTTGTTTTCCAGTTGCAACTGGAAGGAGGCTCCAACCTCCTAGTTTCTCAGGCTACAACCTGAGGAAAGATCCAACTCCCCAATTCTCTAGTTACAACCAGAAGGAGGCTACAACCCCCTTATGTTCTTGCTACAACTGGAAGGTGGCTACAACCACCTGTCCTTTCCCCGTCTAACCGCCCTGAAATATAAGTAGAATGATGGAACCACTGTCACACTATCACTGTGAGATATACTATTGTAAACATGTACCAATCAACCTGTAATCAACTTGTACCATAAACAAGTGCATCAACCATGCACAAACATGTACCAAACAACTTGTAATCAGCCTATACCATAAACAAGTGCATCAACCATAAACAGACTTGTACCTCAACATGTACCATCAACGAGTGCATCAACCATGCACCAAATATGTACCAACCATGCATCAAATACACATATACTATGATTGATCAATATGTACCAACATCATCAACTATACACCTCATGTATGTGCCAACTAATCAACTACTTGTCTCAACCATGAACCCAACATGTACCTCAATTAAAATCCCTCATCAATTTCATCATCCAAATCTGATTTTTAAATCTGTAACAAACCTGATGTATATGATCACATACCTGCAAACCTTCCTTAACTTTAACAAAAAGAGACTAGCATTTTCATCAAACTTTACTTTAGTCTCACATGACTAATTTTGAATTAGTCAACAACCCTAACTTGCAATACTCATAACTATGTACATGTAATGAATAACTTGCAATACTCATAATTATGTACATGTAATGAATAAAGATCTAAAAATGGTACACAATGTTCTTCAATTTATTTTATGCAATTTCTCGAGATTTCACTACTGGGAACCTCTCAAAAAAGGATTTATAGCAAAAATGGCATACCTTGTTGAATTCTGGATTATTCTAGAGAGCGAACTTGTAGAGCGGGCCCCGCATAGAATATTTGTTGTATGGATCTAAAAATAGTACACAGGATACCAAAGACTATACTCTAACCAATACATTTGGTCTTACTTAATTTGGATCTGTTATGAATACATTATAACATTTTTACCTGAAACACATGGTTTAGACAAGTTTCAGGACTAGCCACAAACCCTATTTTCCACAGTGTAACTCCAAAAATACAACGACCCACAAGCTGACATGTTTATCAAAACTGCTTGGATATGTTTCCTCAACGGCCTCTGAATTTCACAGTCTGAATCATTCTATAAAAACAGTTATTGTGAAAATGGTGAGATGACCTGTAAATAACATACCTTAGAAAGCATCATCAAAAGAATTTATCCTCCCTTGAATTTCAGCCTTATTTACTTCACCTTCCCTCTGAAATTCTCCTTAGATATTCTTTGGTTACCTCAATCATTTGTAAATATTCAATATGCTCAAGTGTAATTAAAATGAGATACACTTGCCTCTTATTTATACTTTTATGTATCTTCCTCAAGGGGTTACCTTCTAACCAGCTTAAATCGCTTTCCTTATTTTAGGGATAACCCACTTTGAACCACTTGTCCACTTAGTAATTTATCCATTAACTTTATTCTTTAAATAATTTATTTTGTATCCACTTTGTCTTATAGTACACTCATCACTTCACTTTATTATTTAAATAATTTCGTCTTTGCAAACACTTTGACTACTTTGACGTTTTGGGGCTTTTAGATGACTCATGAGGGTTCTCCAACTTCACATGGCCATAACACTCTAACCGTGAGGAGTTATGTGACATTCCACATACCACCGGAAATGGAATGACATGTACTATCCATATATAATAGTATTAACTGTAAATATATCAAAACTCATACCATTATCCATCAAACAAACTTGGGTCCATTACCCAAACCTTTTTGCTACTAGAATTCGCTACCAGAATTTCTTCAAGGGTTGACATCAATGAAAACCAACCCAATTAATCATCAATCTCCCCCTTTGGAATTGATCTAAACACTTTGATGAAATATTGAAGTCATATCACTCATGCCCCCCCTATGACCATTGCTCCCCCTGGAACCATACCTCTATGCTCTGCATCTAATAAATCTCTCCCCCTTTGTCATCAATGACAAAGGTATCTTTTCATCTGGGGATGCTCCCCCTAACTGAACTTTCCTTAGGGATACTCCCCCTGACTAAAATCTCCCTGAAACTAATCTCCCTACCTAAATTGTCCTGTTTATGGTGCTTCCTCGTGTAAATATAAGACATATAAGATAAGCATTCAAAAGAATTCATTTGAAGTATAAATTGTTGTGAGTCTCTGGCGAAGATACTCAAAGGCTTCCCATGGAATAGGTTTTGTAAAGATGTCTACCACTTGTTATTTTGTGCCCACATATTCAACTTTGATGTTATTCTCTGCAACTTCTTCCTGTAGAAAGTGATACTTGATTGGAATGTGCTTCATCTTGGAGTGCATCATCGGATTCTTTAAGATACTAGTGACGTTTGTATTATCACAATAGATTGGAATAGGCTCATCATACTCAACCTGTATATCTGTTAGAGTTTGTTTCATCCATAGAAATTGTGTACAACATGTTGTTGCTGCAATAGAATCTACTTTGGTTGTAGATAAGGATATTGATGATTTTTTCTTGCTTAGCCTTGATACTAAACACTCACCCAAGTATAATGTTGCTCCACTGGTTCTTCGTCAGTCATCAATGCAACCTGTCCAATCTTCATCTGTGTAGGAAATAAGTGATATATCATTTCCTTTTGGATACCATAATCCAAACTCTTTTGTTCCTTTGAGATATCTGAAAATCCTCTTTACTGCTAATACATGTGATTCATTTTGTGTTGCTTGAAATCGTGCCACTTTTCCAACTTCCTGCATTACATATGTTCTGGATGTTATCACATATAGTAAGCTACCAATCATTGACATGTATTTCCTCTAGTCTTTAGAATTTTAATCATCATATTTTCTCAACTTGTAACTAGTTTGCATAGGAGTGGTAACTAGTTTGCAATCTTCCATTCTGAACATATTTAGCATTTCTATGATATACTTAGTTTGAGAAATAAAAATTCCTTGGTTTCTTTAACGTATCTGAAGACCCAGAAAGAAGGATAGTTCTCCAAGTAATGACATTTCAAATTAATTTTTCATATCCTTTGCAAATTTCTGGCTTAACCTGTCACCATTGCTTCTAAAAATAATATCATCAACATAAACTTCAATTAATAAAATACTATCTTGAGTTACCTTGATGTAGAGGTTTTCATCTGCACTTCCTTTTCTGAACCCTACCTGTTGTAAATATTTATCCAGCCTAGAGTACCATACTCTAGGAGCATGTTTTAGACCATACAAGGCCTTCTTTGATTTGTACACATAATTTGCGTTCTCCGACAACTGAAATCATTCTGGTTGTTCGATGTAGACTTCTCCTTCAAGTTCCCCATTCAGAAAAGTTTATTTCACGTCCATCTGATACACTTTAATATTCTTAGAGCATGCATAAGCTAAAAGCAATCGGATTTCTTCCATTCTGGAAATTGGGGAAAATGTCTCTTCAAAGTCGATTATTTGGTCTTGGAACCAATTCCCAAGTGCCATTCTTCTCTATTTGATCCAATTCTTCATCCATGGCCTTATTCTAAAATTCATCCTTGTTGGCCTCTTCAAAACTTTTTGGTTCAATCGTAGATGGGAGTGCTAGGTGCATTTGTTATGGCAAATAGATTCTTCTTCTAGTCTCAACTCCTGCATCTTTGTTTCCGATAATCTAATCTGAAAGATGACTCTTTTGTACTCATTTTCTAGGTGTCTTTAAAGGCACTTGTTGAACTTTCTCTTATACTTCTATTTGATCTTCTTCATCTTACCCTTCTACTTCTTCTTCATATTTTGCTTCTTCTTTGTAAAGTTGTTCCATTTATTCATTTTCTTCTTCCTTTAATTCTCGTCCATCAGTTTCATCAATTGTTACATTGATTCTTTCCACAACTTTGTTCAACCTCAGATTGTAACACTTGTATGCTTTCCTTGTACTTGAGTAACCAACAAGTACTCCTTTGTCCACATGAGAGTCAAACTTTCCCATTCTTCCATCTTCTCTTTTGATGTAGCATTTGTTTCCAAATAATCTAAAGTACTTCACATTTGTTGGTCTTCCTTTCCATAACTCGTAGGGATTTTTGTCATTGTTGTTTCTGAGCATTACTATGTTTTGAATGTAAATTATTCTTTGCATTGCATGTGTCCAAAAAATATCTGTCAATTTGGAATCCATTAGCATTGTTCGAGCCATTTCCTATGTAATTAACATCCATAAAGTTCCTTTGTCTCTGAACCAATCTATGAATCCATTCTCTCGTCCACTATCATATATCTGTCCAAACCTGTCAAGTGTTCTTACAAATCCATCTATGTCCATACTTTCCAAGACTCTACTGCACAATTTTCCATAATGTTGACCCATTTATCACTATACTATCATGAAGTCTTCACTACTACAATTGATTGTACTTATGCTAACTGAATTCTCTGAATTTGTTTTCTCAAACTCTGCAAGTTGCTCGAAGGATGGTTCTTTGGTCGGTCACAACTATCACATAGACTCCCCTTGTATAATATTCATATTACCTGGGATTCTCTAACCCGGATGGCTCAGAACAATTCCTTCTCTGATGTGTATTCATCATCATCTTCATTGGTAGATTCATTATCTCTATGAGCTCTGACTTCTTTCTTTCTGTCTGTGGATTCATCTTTCACTACAATGCATGAAAATACAATCTCTTGAACGTGTTCCGTATTTACATGTCTATCTTTTATTTCAGTTATTTTCCAATTCTTTATGTATCTGACATATTTCTTTTTCTCTGTAGAATTTTCTTCATCTCGTTTTATTTCCAATCTTTCGATCTCTGGGACCTGGTCTTTGTTCACCTGTTCTTCGTGTTTTCTTATCCATATTTTCTTATATTTGATATCATTTTTCTCTTTCATGGAAGTATCTATCATGCTTCTACAATCACTATCTATGTGTCCATATTTATGACATTTGCAACATTCAATGTTACGTGGGGCCACATAGGAATTTCTTGCTTGAACATTTCTTTTATAATCCCTGCAATCTGCAACCTTATGTCCAAAACTAGTACAATAAAAACAATGACCATAAAATATATTTGCATACCTAGGAGTGAATGATCTTATTTGTGGTGTATTCTTTCTGAATTTCTACCTTGATTGATCATGATCATGATTGAAGCTTCTTTGTGGCTTGAACATGGATGGTTTTCTTGAATATGCATCTTCAATAGTTTTCTTAGATTATGGTTGACCATGATTCCTTCCTTTGAGTACTTCTTCATAACTCTTTCTATTTTCTTCATACTTCTTTTCTAGCAACCTAGAGTGCTTCTCTTCATTCTCTATAACTGATGTGGATGTTTCTATCTCTTCAACATTATTGTTGAGCTTGATGATTTTACTTCTAAATGTGACAACTTCTTCTTCAAGCTTCTCAACCTCTTCTTCTTTCTTCATTATCTGAGACTTCATGAATTCTTCTATTCTTTTCGCTTCTTCAAGATGGATTTTTAATCTGATTATTTATTCTTCAAGTCCTTTCTCTTCTTGAACAAACAATTCCTCAAGCTGGTTTAGATCGTTATTTATTTCTTTAAGATGATATATCAATATATTCTCTCTCATATCTACTTCTTCCTTCTGTGTTGCTATGTTGGATTCCAAATACTGCTTTTGATATTCAAGATTTTCTTCGACATTTCCGGCTTCTTCTAGTTGAGTTCTTAAGTTCTCAATGACCTGTGGGCTTCTTCAAAAATGTGAACACTTTCCTTTTGTTTCATCAATTCTTTCTTGAGTGACTTAATTTCTTCTTTTAGTTCATCTAAAGCACTAATAAATTATGCTTCATAATTGTCTTCCTTTTCAATTAGTTTTTTTGTCTCATTTCCTTCATGGCATTGTATTTCAAGATGTTAGTTTTTTTCACAATTAAAGCAAAACAACATACCTCTGGTGATTATGTACTCTTCATCTTCTAAATCTGTTTGAAATGGTGAACATAATTATTCTTGATCTGTATCTGCATCTTCTTTGTCATTTTCTGAATCTATGATGGGTGAATAATATATTTCATGTAACTTATCCCAAAGTTCTTTGGATGATGAAAATTTACCAACCTTTTCTCTTATTGGATTAGGTAATCATTCCCATATGAAATACATTGCTATTTTGTTATTATTTTTCAATTCCTTCTTGGTTGCAGTGTTTTCCCTTTTTGAACTATCATATCCTCTAAACATTGATAGCCAAATATAATGCCCATGTGCCTGTAAAAATACTTGCGTCCCTATTCTCCACATCTCATAATTTAAACCATTCTGATCATTAAACATTGGTACTCCATTCTCAGAATAATCCATGATCTCCTTCTATTGGTTAAATTGTTTCCTGTAGGAACCTTCTCTGATACCAATTGTTGGATTACTAAGAGGGGGGGTGAATCATTAATAGAGTAATTCAATCATTTTTAACCACAAAATGCAAGTGTCATATCAATGTGTTGGATCATGTTGTCATTGATACCAATGGTTTGATTGATTAATTTCAAAGGATTGATGTCAAGGGATTTAGTGATTGATTGATGTCAATGGATTGATTGATAGGATTGATTGATTGATGATTGATGTATATGTATTGTCCTTGATGAGAATGATAGATGTCAAGTGGAAACCAATCGATTGAATATGTTATCATTGATATGATGCATAGATGAAGATGGATCAATGAGTTGTCATTGATGCATGATGACTATTGATTCTTTGATATATGATTCATAGTTTTTTTGATGAAAATATGACTCATTATTTTATTTTCATGGTACAAATGGATGAACTCCAAAGTGGTCCCCTTATGGTGAAAGTCCTCATGGGAAGACGCTTTGCAGTTGATTTATGGTTCAGAGAACCTATGCTTGTATGTGGAATAAAGAGAAGAAGATCAGTGAATTTGTCAGTGAAACTATCCTAGATGGATAGTGTTTGTCATTCCATTTCCGATGGTATGTGGAATGTCACATAACTCCTCACGGTTTGAGAGTTATGGCCCTATGAAGTTGAAGGACCCCCATATGATGGCTTGAAGCCCCTTAAGGTCAAAACAAGTCAAGGTGCTTGAGAAGAAGAAATCATTATTTAAATGATAAAGTAAAATGACAAATTCAAGGTGGATTATTTAAATAATAAAGAAAAAGTGACAAAATCAAGAAGGAATATTTAAATGATAAAGATTGGAGAATTTTCTATTTATGGAAAGTGGTTAACCCTAGAATAAGGAAAATAGGTTAAGTGACCTAGAAATGGGTTAAGTGACCTAGAGGATGAAAGTATAAATAAGATAGCAATGGTATCTTGTAAGACATCCTTTTTGTGGATCAATGGAGAGATTCTTGTGAGATTATATTTTGGAGTGTTGATAGAGAGATTCTTGTGAGAGCATCTCTGGTGTGGATCTCTTGAGAATGATTGAATATCTATTTTGAGAAAGAGAGTGTGAGGAGGATCTCATGGATGCATCAAAGTTTCAGAAATATTGGATATCTTGACGGAAAAAGTATCGGAGCTTCAGAAACCCTAGTTTTTTAGGTGTACGCGGGATGTAATGGGCCAGGGCGCGTACATACGTAGGTTGTATGAGGACGTGGTGCGTACATTGGATAAAATCATGCAGATTCTTATTTGAGATGATGACTGGTTGTCGAAGACTGAAGCAGGTTTTATATCTGCATTCTATGGGCTCAGATCTGTCACTGAGACACTGGTATGGTTACATTATTGTCTTGATGGATAGTATTTCTTGTTGTATTGTGAATGCTTAGGGAATTCTTGGTATGGTTGTTGTGATGTGGTTTATGCTGGTTGATGGAGTGAGCAGTACTATTGTGGTTCATTTGTGATATGATTTCTATGGTATACTAGTTACTTATACATTATTGAGTTAGCATTCATATTGATTGTTTGTGGACCATGAGTAAGATATTGGAGAGCTTGGATGTGTTGTGGTCATTTTGGACAGTGGAAGACAAAAGAAATTCGGCTTACACGTTGTAGAGGAACTGAGTGTGTGATGAGAAAATAAAAACCTTAGTTTCTCAGAAGTATACGCACGTTGCATTGTAGACTGACCACGTACATACGCGGGTTATAGTGAGCCAGAACACGTACACACACGGGCTGCACTACTAACAGGTCATGTACCTGTTGCAGATTGATATCTTTTGAGGATTGTTGCCTCATCTCAGTTGATGCTGAGGGTGTAAGTTGAATATTGCATTATAGATTTGGTGCTCTTGTAGATTTGTACTCTATTCAGTTGTTGCTGAAAAACACCAAGGATTGTAATCCGTAATAAAAATAAAATTTTACATACATCTTGTGTTATTTGTGTTCCTTGTGGTGATGACTTATTGATAATCTATGTTGCTGATATATGCTACCGATATATGTTCACATCTAACTGGTTATAAATGACAGCAATGAGTAATGAGTAAAAGTTGAATGTTAACTAATAAGTTTTGTGTAAGAGGGAAGTTTTGGTAAAAAGATCCCCACACTCATTCACCCCCCCCCCTCCTCTAAGTGTGGTAGGTGTGTCCAACAATTGGAATCAGAGCAGGCCTTCACTACAAGCCTTAACAAGCTTGAAGGAGATCCATAGACAAACAAATGGATGATGAAGTTCCAATCCTTGATGAGGAAAACTATTCTACTTGGAGAATAGAGATGAGATTACATTTGAAGACAATGGGAGCAGCTATTTGGAAGGAAACCATTGGTGGATCAGTTCCTTTGAAGAACAAGTCAAAGTTTGCAGCTCAAAGGGAAGGAAATAAGAATGATGCATTGGATCTCAAGACCATTATTAGTGGACTCTCAAGCCCTATCAAAGAGAGGATGGGACAATGCACTTCTACCAAGGATCTATGGCTAAATCTAGAGGAGACATATCAAAACAAGAAAGAATATGTTGAAGACCACTCCATCAAGATCATTAAAGGTAAAGAATCTCCAAAAACTCTTGAATGCATTATTTCTAAATGTGATCTTGAAAACATTTCAAATGAAGACAAAGAATCAAGTGATGATGTTAGCACAAATGAAGATCTTGAATACATTTCAAATGAAGGCAAAGAATCATGTGATAATGTTGGAAAAAAGGAAGATCTTGAAGATACTTGAAATAAAGGTAAATAATCTCAAAGACCCTTGATTGCAATGATTCAAAATGTGATGATGTTGAATTTTTCTCAAGTGAAGAAGAAGATCTAGAAACAGTTTGTGTAAAGTTTGATGGTAGTTATCCCATAGAAAGAATAGAAGAAAATCTATTATAACTTCAAAAGGAAGTTGAAGAGGGTTTATATAGATATAGCAGTGATCATTATTATACACACTATAACTATCTTTCGGATAACACTAAGAATTTTCTTAGGAGGAATCAAAGGCACATCTTGAATTTAAAGGAAATGCTAAAAGAACAAGAAGAGAGCAATAAGACTCAATTAGAAGAAAAGGAAGAAAATATCACAAGACTAAAGAATGGAAAAGAAGATATGAATGTAGATGATGAGATTAGCAAAAATTTTGAAACTATTGTCCATCTCAAGACCCAAATTGAAGAATCCAAAAGGATAGAGGAGCTATTGAAAAATAAGATAAATGAATAGGAAGAGTCATGTTGTAAGTTAGAACTAAAATTGTTGATCTTAGAAAGAAAGTGGAGAAGTCAAACAAATTCTTGAATAGATCACTAATCTTGGATGAGATCTTGGAAAGTCAAATATCACCATATGATAAATCAGGTCTTGGATACAAAAAGGAAACTACACATGCTGAAGCAAGCACCTCAAAGAAGAATGAGGTAAGTCCATCAAAGAAGACATTGTTGCAAAACAACCATCTACACAAGGAAAAGAAAATTTCAAAAGAACAAAGAAAAGAATACATCAAGAATATATTCTTGGGACACCAAAGCAAAGGTATGAAAGTATTTTTCATGGGCATTTTTATTCGTGTAATGGATATGGTCATAAAGCTTTTGAATGTAGATCTTATGAAAGGAGATATAATGGAAGATTTTATAACACCATGAGGTGTTGGAGACGTGATCAATTAGGACACATTGTTGTTCACAGTAAAACCATTAGATGCTACAGCTATAGTGGATTTGGCCACAAATCCCATGAGTGTTGGAACACAAGAAGACAATCCATGATCAGGACTTCAAATAACATGTCTAGAAGAAGGAATGAAGTAAGAAAGGGAGACATATTTGAAAATATGGATGCTCAGAGCTCAAGTTCTGAGGAGCAGGGACATCTACAGAAGTGGGTGAAGAAGACAGAGCATCCAGATCAGAATGAAAGACTGAAGGGGGAATTCAAGTGTGTTATCCACAGAGGCATACGCGAGTGACATTGGTATCATTCGCATACATATGTGGGCTGACCTTGAATAGGTCACGTACATACGTGCTCTATTGTGAAGCAGGCCGCATATTTGTGGAATAGCCTTGGGAAAAAGGCAATTCACATGGTTTGTAGCTTGATGTAATGATATAACTCTGTGATACAGGGGATGATATAGTTTCTTATAGGTTCTGACATTGTTTGTTGCACGCTTAAATGTTCACCTTTTGGATTATGTAAAATAAAATCTTGGGTGCATGGCACTAACCTATAAGTATGGATTGATGCATTTTTTATGGTTATAATAGTGGATTTATGGCACCTTGGTCATGTAATGTATCTTCATTGGAATCTTACTTGTTGAAAAACATGATACATGGTTTTGGCTTATGTATGGGATACATATTGGGACATGAAGTTGGTGAGTTGATGAAGTGATCATGCTATACATCATTGATGAGTCATGGCTTGATCTATAGTTTATGCATGATTGGTACATTGGTAGAGGCACCTACTAGCAGTTTGATTGACACATGTTTTATGGAGGATTTGGCATACAAATATGGGATTCATCATTTTGTGATATTGATGCATGGTGATGTTTGGTACACTCATATATGGCATATGCTTGATTGGTATTACTTGATTAGCACAAAAATTGGTACTTGTTTGATACATGGAGACATATCATGAGTGATATGACACTTGGTTGGCTTATTGGTAGATGCACATGGTTGGATTGGTGGATGCACATGGTTGGCATATTGGTAGATGCACATGTTGACATGTTGATAGAGGCATGTGGTTAATACATTCCATGGATGATATCTTTTGGCACATTGTATGATGTTGATGTACATGGTTGATGTACATGGGTGTTGTGCATTGTGGGCACATTTTGGTACATGATGTACTTGGTTGATATATTGTTCATGATTCTCTATTTTATTGTTGACATATATTTTGTTTCATGATGTATGGTATGGCACAATTTTGATGCATAAATAGGTCCAAGGATCATCATATAGAGACTGGTTGATCTATGATCCAGTTGAAGATAGGGGGAGACATACCCATAGGGGGATTCATTCTTCTTCCCATGATTCTAGGAGGAGATATTTATCATATGCATACCTAGAAAAGAGCCCTATATTTGAAGAAAGAGCATAGAGGAATAATTCCAGGGGGAACGATGGGCACAGGGGGAGTATGAGTGATGTATATTCAGCATTACATTAGAGTGATATCCCTTGTTCAAAAGGGGAAAGATTATTCAGAGGAAGATCAAAGGCATTCAGACAAGGAGAGCAGCCCCAAATTGAGTTCAAGTAGGGGGGGCATCCCCAAGGAGAGAAGACCCTTTCCCATTGATGTCAAAGGGGAGAGATAGTCACATTGATGTGATTGATGTTTAATGGGGAGAGATAGTCATAAATGATGGGGAGAAATAGCCACATTGATATGATTGATGACTATAAGTGTAGAGCATGCTTTCTCTACATGTTGACATCAATGATTGGTGTTGACATCAATGTTGGTATTGCCATCAATGCCAAAGGGGGATATTGTTGGATCATGTTGTCATTGATACCAATGGTCTGATTGATTAATGTCAAGTGATTGATGTCAAGCGATTTAGTGATTGATTGATGTCAATGGATTGATTGATAGGCTTGATTGATTGATGATTGATGTATATGTATTGTCCTTGATGAGAATGATAGATGTCAAGTGGAAACCAATCGATTGAAGATGTTATCATTGATATTATGCATAGATGAAGATGGATCAATGAGTTTTCATTGATACATGATGAAGATGGATTCTTTGATATATGATGCATAGTTTGTTTGATGAAAATATGACTCATTATTTTCTTGTCATGGTACAAATGGATGAACTCCAAAGTGGTCCCCTTATGGTTAAAGCCCTCACGGGAAGATACTTTGTGGTTGAGTTATGGTTGAGAGAACCCATGTTTGTATGTAGAATAAAGGGAAGAAGATTAGTGAATTTTTCAGTGAAACTATCCTAGATGGATAGTGCTTGTCATGCCATTTTCGGTGGTATGTGGAATGTCACATAACTCCTCACGGTTTGAGAATTATGGCCCTACGAAGTTGAAGGACCCCCATATGATGGCTTGAAGACCCATAAGGTCAAAAGAAGTCAATGTGCTTGAGAAGAAGAAATAATTATTTAAATGATAAAGTAAAGTGACAAATTCAAGGTGGATTATTTCAATAATAAATAAAAGTGACAAAATCAAGAAGGAATATTTAAATGATAAAGATTGGAGAACTTTCTATTTATGGAAACTGGTTAACTCTAAAATAAGGAAAATAGGTTAAGTAACCTAGAAATGGGTTAAGTGACCTAGAGGATGAAATTATAAATAATATAGCAATGGTATCTTTTAAGACATCCTTTTTGTGGATCAATGGAGAGCTTCTTGTGAGATTACCTTTTGGAGTGTTGATGGAGAGCTTCTTGTGAGAGATTCTTGTGAGAGAATCTTTGGTGTGGATCTCTTGAGCATGATTGAAGATCTATTATGAGAAAGAGAGCGTGAAGAGGATCTCATGGATGCATCAAATTTTCGGCAATATCAAAGATATTGACGGAAAAAGTCTCGGAGCTTCAGAAACCCTAGTTTTTGAAGTGTACGCGGGTTGTAATGGGATAGGGCATATACATACGTAGGTTGTATGAGGAAATGGCGTGTACAATGGACAAAATCATGGATATTTGTGTTTGAGCTGATGACTGGTTGTTGAAGACTAAAGCAGGTTCCAGATATTCATTCTATGGGCTCATATCTATCACTGAGACATTGGTATGGTTACATTATTGTCTTGATGGATAATATTGCTTGTTTTGTTGTGAATTCTTAGGGAATTCTTGGTATGGTTGTTGTGATGTGGTTTATGTTGGTTGATGGAGTGAGCAGTACTCTTGTGGTTTAGTTGTGATATGATTGCTATGGTATACTAGTTAATTATATATTATTGATTTAGCATTCATACTGATTGCTTGTGGAGCATGAGTAACCTATTGGAGAGCTTTAATGTGTTGTGGTCAGTTTGGACAGTGGAAGACAAAAGAATTTTTTCTTGCAGGTTGCAGAGGATTTGAGTGTGTGATGAGAAAATTAAAACCCTAGTTTCTCATAAGTATATGCATGTTGCATTGTAGACTGGCCACATACGTACATGGGCTATAGTGAGCCAGAGCGCGTACACACGCGGGCTGCACTATTGACAATTCGTGTACCTGTTGCAGATTGATATATGTTGAGGATTGTTACCTCATATCAGTTGGTGTTGAGGGTGTAAGTTGAGTCTTTCATTATAGAGCTGGTTCTCTTGTAGAGCTGTACTCTATTCTGTTGTTGTTGAAAGACCCCAAGGATTGTAGTCCGTAATAAAAAGAAAATTATACATACATCTTGTGTTCTTTGTGTTCCTTGTGGTGATGACTTATTGATGATCTATGTTATTGATATATGTTCACATATAACTCGTTATAAATGACAACAATGAGTAATGAGTAAAAGTTGAATGTTAACTAATGAGTTTTGTGTAACAGGGAAGTTTTGGTAAAAATAACCCCACACTCATTCACCCCCCCCCCCACCCAAGTGTGGTAGGTGTGTCCAACACAATGTAGCATTATCATCCAATGGTTGCAGAGTAAATAAACAATGAACAAATGAACAATCATACACATACACAGTACACCAGTTTTTTTACGTGGAAACCCAAAGTGGGAGAAAACCACGGAATGATTTTTCTTATATGTATTTAAGAATTACATTCATTGGAAGCACCAACTTCCTTTGTTTTCTAACTGCAACTGGAAGGAGGCTTCAACCCCCTAGTTTCTCAGGATACAACCTTAGCGAAGCTCCAACTCCCCAATTCTCTGGCTACAACCAGAAGGAGGCTACAACTCCCTATGTTCTTTGGATACAACCGAAAGGTGGTTACAACCACCTATCATTGCACCGTCCAACAGCCATGAAATATAAGTAGAATGATGGAACCCCTGTCACACTATCACTGTGAGATATACTATTGTAAACATGTACCAATCAACCTATAATCAACTTGTACCATAAACAAGTGCATCAACCATGCACCAACCTATACCAAACAATCTGTAATCAGCCTGTACCATAAACAAGTGCATCAACCATGCACCAACCTGTACCTCAACTTGTACCATCAACGAGTGCATGAACCATGCACAAAATATGTACCAATCATGCATCAAATACTCATCAACTACTTGTCTCAACCATGTACCCAACATGTACTTCAACCAAAATCCCTCATCAATTTCATCATCCAAATCTGATTTGCAACTCTGTAACAGACCTAGTGTAAATGATCACATACCTACAAACCTTCCTTAAATTTAACAAAAAGAGACTATCATTTTCATCAAACTTTACTTTAGTCCCACATGATTAGTCAACAACCTTAACTTGCAATAATCATAACTATGTACCTGTAATGAATAAAGATTGAAAATGGTACACAATGTTCTTCAGTGTCTTTTATGAAATTCCTCAAGATTTCACTACTTGGAACCTCTCAAAAAAGGAGTTATAGAAAAAATGGCATACCTTGTTGAATTATGGCTTATTCTAGAGAACAAACTTGTAGAAGGTGCCCCACACATAATATTTGTTGTATGGATTTGTAAATGATATACCGAATACTATAGACTGTACTATAACCAATAAATTTGTTCTTACTAAATTTAGATCTGTTATGAATACATTATGACGTTTTTACCCAAAACACGTGTTTTAGACTAGTTTCGGGACTAGCCACAAACCCTATTTTCCATGGAGTATAACTCCAAAAATACAATGACCCACAAGCTGAAATTTTTATCACAACTACTTGGATATGTTTCCTCAACATCCTCCCAATTTTGCAGTCTAAATCATTCTAGAAAAAATTTATTGCGAAAATGGTGATATGACCTGTAAATAACATACCTTAGAAAGCATCATCAAAAGAATTTATCCTCCCTTGAATTTCAACCTTCTTTACTTCACCTTCCCTCTGAAATTCACCTTAGATATCCTTTGGTTACCTCAGTCACTTGTAGATATTCAATATGCTCAAGTGTAATTAATATTAGAGACCCTTGCCTCTTATTTATACTTTTATGTAGCTTCCTCAAGGGGTTACCTTCTAACCATCTTAAACCACTTTCCTTATTTTAGGGCTAACCCACTTCTAACCACTTTTCCACTTAGTAATTTCTCCATTAAATTTATTCTTTAAATAATTTATTGTGTATCCACTTTAACTTATAGTACACTCATCACTTCACTTTATTATTTACCTTCTAAAATCTCTTAAACCACTTTCCTTATTTTAGGGCTAACCCACTTATAACCACTTGTCCACTTAACTTAACCACTTTCCATAATTAGTAATTTGTCCATTAAATTTATTATTTAAATAATTTATTTTGCATCCTCTTTGACTTATAGTACACTCATCACTTCACTTTATTATTTAAATAATTTCTTCTTTGCAAACACTTTGACTACTTTGTGACGCAAGACCTATCAGCCCTTGAGCCGAGATTTTCTCACAGGATCGTTCTTTATCTCCCCCTTCGAGCCGGATTGGCTCTTTCAGATTCCCTGCTAGAATCTCCTTTCATTTGATCCAGAGGTCCTTTTTTCACAGATCGCACTCTCCCGAGTTCGCGAGTCGTGACTCCCGACTCTTCCTCTTCAATCTCGCGATACTCAAGATCGCGAAATGGATATAGTCCTTTCTTCCGTCAGCACCCTCCTTGCGCGACCGTCGGCTAAGCTAAGCACTAGCACTTCTCGCCTCTCACACCTTCGCGAGTTCAAAGGTCCAACCTTGACGCCTTTCTTTCCTGAACCCTCGAGAGCTGATGTTGACTTTTCTCCTCTCGTTCTCACTACTCGCGACTTCGCGAGTCGAAGGCTCGAACTTTCGTTCCCTTATCTCCCAAGTCCCCGAGACACGAGAGGTCAATGGGGAGTTGACTCCTCCAAATGTGTGACGTTTGTCCGTCGGTCTACTTCCTGGACCCACCTTACGGTTCTGCCACGTGTTTCCTTCGTGCCTCGGCTCTCAGCACTTCGTGACTTTCGTAATTGAGAGCAACTCCTCTCAACCTACGAACCCCCGAACACGTGAAATGCAATGGGGTTCTTGATCCAATGGTCCTCCAGTGACCTGGACCCAACAGCGATCCTCGCTCCTCGCGATTTCATGACTTCGCAACTCGGAGCACCCAAACTTTGGGCTTTCACCTTACGAAACCCCGAATTCACAAGATCCCTAGATCTCTTCCACCTGTCCTCCTCCTAATAGACGACTTAGATTCTTTCACGGTTTCATGACTTTGGGACTTTCGAGACAAAAGTCTCGACCTCTTGTCCTCTGATATATCGAAATGGAAAAATTCTGACACGTCGTCACCGCGGGTCCCACGATGGAACTTCCCACATTTTTGGATTTTTTGAACTTTGCGACTTCACAAATCCAGATGTTGAGCTTTCAGCTCTTCAACCCATGAAACCTCGAATTGGTCAATGAAGGTCTGACCTCCGTTTCGGCGAGCACGCCACCTGTCCACTCTCAGATGGATGGTCCTAATCCTCTTCGTGACTTCGCCACTCGCGAAGTTGAAGGACTTCCCTTTTTAATCTTCGATGTCTGAATCCCCGATACGGGTGATTTCACAACACGTATCCTCCTCCGGATAGACCGCTCAGATTCTTTCGTGAATTTAGGACTTGTGACCCCCTGTGACACAATATTATCAACTCAAAACCCCGGTAGTTGAAATACCTATGGATCCCCTGATCTCCGCCATGTGTCTCAACGAACGGACAGCCCAGATCATTTTTGCCTTGTCGCGATTTCTGAGGTCGAATGCCCGGAATCTCGTCCTCCGGACCCCTGAACTCCCGAACATCGATATCCCGACACAACCCCTTCGAGATTTCTCTTATGCTGCTCTTATGCGTGAGGTGTAACCCTCGTGCAACTCTCGACAGATCTAAAGGCTGTCGACGATTCTGAACGAGATCCAACGGCTCAGAATCTCTTCAGATCTTGCACTCCTCCTGCTGCTCCCTGGACACAAAATTTTATCCAACGGCTCAGAATTTCTCAACTGATCTGATAGCAGCTATGGATCCTCCTGAGCTTAGGCGCTTTTCTTCCAACACTTGGAAGAATTTCAAATTCTTGAAGGCCTCGACCTTCGCTCCTTTTCCCCTGTGAGCTCTGTGACTTCAGTCCTCGCATGTGCATATAAAAACGCTATCCCTCTTGAGCTTTAGGAACTTTGAACTTTTTCAGAGAGTTCTTTGGCCTCTGCACTCCTTGCAACTGTGGCTCCGTGTACCGAAAAAACATTATTCCTCCTAAGCTTTACTCTCGAATCCTTGAGGGATTCTACGACTTCTGCGCTTCTACAGAGTCCTTGCACGCATGGTGCTATCTCTTCTGAGCTTCTCAAATACTCAGATCCCCAAGGGATTTTATCCTTTTTTTCCCTTCTCCTTCAGACGGAGAATATAATTCCCTCCTGGCACTCTTCAACTCAAGCAACCTGATTGTTGAGTCCTTCAGGGTGTTTAGCAACCCTACAAAGATCCTTCAGTGGATTCTTTCTTAAATCATAGAATTCAAAGAGTTATTTTCCTCTCTGTGCCTATATGCACATCTACTCAATGCCCACCTGGAAGAGTATCTTCTTACAGAGCATCCAACAGTTCTGTTCTCTCCTATGCACCCTATGCACTTGCTCAATGCCCACCTGGTAGATCTTTACATAACTTCTCAGAGATTCTATCTGCAACTGTGTTCTTCCACAGCCTTGTTTCCTGAGGTGTTCAACAACCTCACAGGTCTTCCTTGTAATTGTTGATTCCAATTTATGTGCCCACCTGGCACGTCTTTGTCTGACTCCGCAGGGTTCAGAAGTGCATCTATGCACTGGTATCCAAAGACCGCAGTACTCTGTCACGCCCTCTTGGCATGAAACCACAAAGAACCTCTCAAGCTTGAAATCAAAACAACTCCCTGCAAATGTCTAGCATACATCTACAGCATAAATTGAACACACACAGACATTCATTCAACACAGGAAATATGCAGGAAAAACTGTTGTTCGTATTAAGTGGCAAATGCCTATTTTTACAAGGTGTTCTTGAGCATGAACTATATCAAAGTCTCAGCTCCTTCTCTTCTGCTCTCTACTCGCAAACTCTCTCCCATGAGATACCATTACAAAATTGAAAGATATTTTACATGAGGGGGCTCTTAGAGCACTTCCCTCCAACCTCACCTACCCTATTCAATTACATTGAATGGGTTGTCTAGTCCAGAAATCGGATCTAGATCTCAGCCTTCAAAGAATTAAAGGCCTATCTACTCTATGCCTGTGCAATTCACAGCTTTACGGCTCACCAACCTAAGATATTAAATTACATTCAAATTCAAAATTGAAAATGAGGGTTGTGCCTCTCTTCAGCCTTGAATGCACACGCTGACATGGCTGGCTGGCTGACTGACTGACGTGGAGAGATGCTCCTGCATCACTTTGACCTTTTGGGGCTTCTAGATGACTCATGAGGGTTCTCCAACTTCACATGGCCATAACTCTCTAATCGTGAGGAGTTATCTGACGTTCCACATACCATTGGAAATGGAATGACATGTACTATCCATATAGAATATTCTTACCTTAAAATATATCAAAACGCATACCATTATCCATCAAGCAAACTTGGGTCCATTACCCAAACCTTTGTGCTACCAGAATTCACTACCGGACTTTCTTCAAGGGTTGACATCAATGAAAACCAACCCAATTAATCAACATTGAAGTTGAATAATCCACTAAATTGGTATATATTTATCATCACACTAGGAAACCAGTTCCTTGCAATCAAAAACTTCAAGAACACAACCTGCATGAGCAATTCAAGACGTCCAAATTACTTCCTTCAGCAGAAGTGGATGAATAGTAAGAATCGCTCTAGACCACTGAAAGTTTTGTTCCTCGCGTCAAAAAATATTCAAAGTATCTCCGCAGAACTGATGTCAAGCTTCCATTGCCATAAGTTGAAGAGAGTGTTCTTTTAATCTAGATAATATTTGAAATGAGCACTTGAGAGAGATAATATATTATTCCACAATTCATGCTTTAATGTGGTTTAATAATAAATCTCCTCGAGCCCTTCGATTATTAATGACTATATTTATAGAATCTACATGATGAGTTATTAACATTTAACCATACTAAATGCATATTGGGAAAAGTGTAAAGGTGGCGGGGATGGACGAGAGCAATTAGGATTTGGGATTTTTGTGAACCCGCCAATTCAGGAACCCGTGAACCCGTCCTTATCAAAGGTTGAAAATTGGATAAGTGTTGTAACGCGGTCGATCGGACTCAATATAAGAGAGTTGAGATACTTAGGAGCTCGGGGAGTCTGATGGTCAAAATGTAGATCGCAGATCTTTTGGGTGCAAAATGTATATCATGGAACATGGGATATGAGAGCTTGAACCCGCCAACCCGGGAACCTACGACTGCAAAAACGGTTAATTATAAGATGATATGGAGGTCAGTCAAACTCATGATATGGGAATATGAATGGAAGTGAGAACCCATGAATCCACCAACCCGTGAACCCGCCGTTTTTGAAAAAACAACCAAGTATAGTAAGTAGAAAGGGAGAATAGAAGGGAAAAAAGAAAAGGGGAATTTGGGTAACTATAGAAGAGGGAAAAAAAAATGGAAAAAAAAAGTTGGGAAAATAGAAAATGGGAGGGAAATTTCGAAAGTGACAATTTATCTCAACAGGTTTATATTATTATTCCATTCCTAAGACCCTAAAATCTCCTTCCATAAAATATTATTAAGGATTTATTTTAAAGTGTCTTAAATAAAGATTATTAATTTTTAAAAGTCTTTTTCAATAAGATTATGAATCGATCCAATGAAAATTCACTCTAGAACATCCTTAAATCATTTTCATTCATACCCTAAGTGTAATGTAATAAGTTCATTATTATACCTATAGAAGGGTTCTCATAAGAGGAATTCTATAGTAAGGATATGTATAAATGTAGATGTTTAAATGTATTATTTTACATTTTCCATCACAAAGTTACTATTCCTAAAACATAGCATTTATATCCTTTATAAAAAAATCAACAAACAATGATATCAATGTTACCGAATATTAAGTATCATTAAACCACTAAAATCCATGCATTCAACCTTTACTCTACGCCAAATTTAACTTGTATAACAAGCGCCCGAATCAAGGAACTGTTAGCTCAGCACTAAAAAAATATGCTAAGTTCCAACCTTGTTATATACAATTTAAGACAACACGACATGGCCTTCAACATGTCCATAGAATCTAAGTTCCTTATTTATTCTACAGGTGCTAACTGGATGACTAACCCTATCATAATTCAATTAATTTACGAAAACCCAAGGGATTCCTACATTTTCGGGATTGGAAAGGATTTTCCAAGGCGAAGCGAAATCCAACCCGGACTTGCAATGAAATTTGCAATGACTAACGAAAACTTAACTCAGGGTATGCTCAGTAAAATGACAATGATTCAAAGGGAACAATCATTTTACTGAATGGACATAGATATTTTTAAAAGGAACCCTACGAATTCCTAGTTAATCGATTTTGCAATTAAAAACTTATATAGACTACTCGGGTTTTTAGTTTCATAGCAAAATGTTCCACAAGATCATACGAATTTCGGGTATCGAAATTACAAAAGATTGTTTAAGATCATACGAGTTTTATCCTTGCAATTGCAATAGATTACACAGATAATATGAAGTTCCAAATTCGTATTGCACACAGACTTACAACCATGCCACAAAATTCAAATCTTAAATTGCAAAAACGTGATAACGATCTAATAATTTAATTTCTAAATCTTGCAACTAATGCAACGACCCTAACGAATTCAAAATTCAATTGGACAACTAGATATTTAAAAGAACAAAGTAATTCCTAAAAACTGGATTGCAATAATTGACAGCTACAAATAATTTTTAGAGATTTTTTCGAGCGGAAAGGTAATTACGTTGCGACCTTAACGAATTTAAAACCCAGGATTTAATAATCATTTCTACGAACCCATAAGCGTCAGATCCCAATAATACAACCCAAAATTTGGCGAGCATAACAAACTTCAAATCAATTTACCATAAACTTCAACGACTATAGAACTTATATCATTCGAATGGTAGCTTGTTTCACAACTAACAGAAATGCCAATAAAAAGGCAACGACCTTCAAGGAATTATAAAATTCAAAGTTGTAAATTGTTTTACATCGACCATATGTAATTAACTCAGAAATGAAATAATAGCAGCGATCCTACCATTCTAAATTACAGAGTTACTATTTCAAATTCTCAGCGACCAACATATTCAAATCATGATTTGCCAGAAATTTGGCAGCGAACTAAAAAATAGTCCAGAATGCAAGCTAACAAAAACGATTATAATTCATTCTAATTTTGATTTGCAAAAAAAAAAAATTAAACAACCCTTCAAGATTATCGTTCCATAAATTGAACAATTGACACAGCGAACAAAGAAATGTTGGACAACTGAGAGGGGGGTGAATCAGTTGTTACCGTACTTAAACAATTATGCTTCTTTTAAAAACTTTACAAGGCACTCGATGATGATGACAATCATGCAGGGAAATAAACGTTGACACATTCAACATCAGTCACATATATGAGAAACACAGAGACGGATATTTCGCGAGGAAACTCATACAGGGTAAAAACCTATTTTTCCTTTATATGATAAGTAATAGTTACATTCTTTACATTATCATACATATGAGCATCAACTCATAATGAGGCTACAACCTCAGTTTTGCAAGCTGCTACTTGTTGAGAGCACCAACTCTCTGTTTTCTCTAGCACCCACTAGAAGGAAGCACCAACTCCCTGATTTCTCTAGCACCAACTAGAAGGAAGCACCAACTCCTTGTGTTCAAGCACCCACTTGAACCTCCGAGGACACCAGTGCTCCCTAGCGCCTCCCAACCACCCTGAATTATAAATTATTTGTTACTAAAACTTATTACAGCGATATAAAATTATTCAATGGCTTACCAGCCTTATCATTGTTCTGTTACATTGCTCTGCCCTGTCTGCATCAGTGTCTTCTGCACACCTCTAGCACTTTCTGTTCTTCTGCCTTTTATGCTCTATGCGTCATATCCCTTCAATGCACCATTCCTCGACTGTGCATTTATGCTCCTGCGCTCTGCCTCCTTGTACACACCTGAATTATCCTACACAGCGACAACAACATATCTCTTCTTTGTTCCGCATTCTTATAGTCTCTGTTGTCTTTGTGCATGCAATATTCATAATGCCTCTACATGCTCACTCCGCGCCAAATTCCTCCACAACTCGAGTGCTCTGTATGATCATCATCGTGACTCTTCAGCTTCTCTGGTCGTTTATCACATGTTCAACATCACTGTATGTTGCCTCTCTGGCAGTTTGAGACTCTTCGTCTTCTCTGTGATAGTCGAGCTCACCTTCTCTGTTCCACGAACATCTTCATTCCTCTTGAAGATTCCCAGTGACTCTTCACCTCCTCTATCATTCACCCCCAAAGTGTCTTCGAGTCCTCTGGTAGAAACCATCAGTGGTTTCTGGCAATTACACTGTGTCGTGCTACAGTAGCCCTCCGATCTTGTTCAAATTCACCTGCACCGTTGGATTGATTCCATGGGATCTTGCATTTATTTCGGCATTCGGCAATTCGGCATTCGTGTGACCATGTGTTTCGACATTCCCAGTCGTGATCCCTGAAAAGGAGCTTGGCTGCTCTGGCTCTTTCCTCCATCTTTCACTGATGTGACCAAGGGTTGTGATCACAGCCTTATGCAAAAAGTGCTTTCGCGATTTCTCATTTCGTGAATCTGGAGATGAGGCATCTCGACTCTCCAAGTCGCGATCCCCGAAACCCCGAAATGGCGTGGGATCAACGGTCCCAATCAACACTTGATCTGATGGCTCAGATCATTTCGCGATTTCGCATTTCGCGATTTTGGCATTCTTGATGTTCATTGTTCTTGTCACTTCAAAGTTTCGATCCGCGAAACTCCGAAATGGAGTCGGATCAACGGTCCAGATCACATCTTGATCTGACGGCTGCGATTAAATCACGATTTCGGGATTCCTGTGGTTAATATTCTTTGACATCTCCAACTCTCGATCCGCGAAACTCTGAAATGTAGTGGGATCAATGTTCCAGATCAAACCTTGATCTGACGGCTCAGATCATTTCACGATTTCGCATATCACGATTTCGGGATTCTTGTGGTTAATATTCTTTGACATCTCCAACTCTCGATCCGCAAAACTCCGAAATCGAGTGGGATCAACGGTCCAGATCAAACCTTGATCTGACAGCTCAGATCATTTCGCGATTTCACATATCGCGATTTAGGGAGGTGAAAGGCTGGAGCATTTCATACCTTTGACTTTCCAGTCAACGAAATGATGATCTGTGTCCACGTGTCCTTCCCGAAGATGGACGGTCCTCCTGCTTTCAGAATTTTGTAAGCCCGCTTCTCCTAGCACTTTAAAGAATGTGCAGGCTCTCCTGGATCCAACGGTGGTCGAACCCTGCGCTCAGATCTAACGCCCGAGATCTATCCTCCATATTTGCGCGCCCATGTGTCCTTCCCGGAGATGGACGGTCCTCCTGCTTTCCAGATTTGGTAAGTCCGCTTCTCCTAGCACTTTAAAGAACGTGCTGGCTCTCCTGGATCCAACGGTGGTCGTACCCTGCGCTTGGATCTAACACTCGAGATCTATGCTCCATATCTACATGCTCATCTTTTCTACATTGAGATCTAACAGCCATCAGGAATTCTAAATTGTTGATCCAACGATCATTGTTGTTGCTCCTCCCCATTATCACTGTGTTGTTGATCATGCTCCTGTACTCAAGCCATCATCGTTGTTGTACTTTCCATCAATGACAAGCATACGCTGCCTGTAAAACATGTCAACAATCTCCCCCTTTGTCATTGATGGCAACTAAGGCACCCGAATTATTTTCTCCCCCTTTGACATCAATGTCAAAGAAGAGACATTCTCCCCCTAAGCTATTGCAGTAATTTTAGGAGGCATTAGATATTCAAACAATACAAAACTCCCCCTAACAAGATGGACTCTTTTAGGTGTGAGACGAAATGACACCCAATTTATGTCTGAGATATTCAAAAGGTGTCTTGGCTAGGGGTTTAGTAAAGATGTCTGCAATTTGTTCTGTAGTGGGAATGTAATGGACCTGAACAGTCTGATTGGTGACCTGCTCTCTCAGAAAATGATATTTTATGGGAATATGCTTGGTCTTGGAGTGGAATACAAGATTTTTAGACACACTGATGGAACTAGTGTTATCACAATGAATTGGGAACGGTGCAGTGTATTTTACCTCTAAGTCTGCAAGTGTTTGAATCATCCATAATACTTGAGTGCAACAGGTAGCAGCAGCAATGTACTCTGCCTCTGTGGTTGATAAAGAAATGGAACCTTGTTTTTTACTAAGCCAGGCTACTAAGGAGTCACCCAGGAAGAATGCTCCTCCACTGGTGTTTTTTCTCTCATCAACATAGTTTGCCCAATCTGCATCTGAATAAGCAGTCAACTGAAGATTTTGATTTCTGGGATACCACAGACCATAAGTCATTGTTTCTTTCAAATACCTGAATATCCTTTTGACAGCTTGCAAATGACTCTGTTTACGTGCAACCTGATATCTTCCTACCATTCCCACAGCATGCATTATGTATGGGTGAGATGTTGTGATGTACAACAGTCTTCCTATGATTGATCGATATGAGCTTTGATAAATATCAGGTGAACCGTCATCCTTGCTTAATTTACATCCAGTTACCATAGGTGTACCCACAAGTTTAGAATCTTCCATTTGAAACCTTTTCAGCATTTCTCTTAGATATTTTTCTTGAGAAATGAAAATCCCTTCGTGCCTCTGAGTAATTTGCAGACCAAGAAAAAATGACAGTTCTCCTATCATAGAAATTTCAAATTCAGACTCCATGGCAGAAGAAAACCATTGTACCATTGAATCCTTATTACATCTAAAGATGATGTCATCTATATAGACCAGTACGATGATAAAATTATTATCCTCTGTTTTAATATACAGATTGTTGTTAGCTATTCCTCTCTTTAAATTGTTCATTCGAGGAGAGTTCATCACTGTTGGTTGTCAATAGTTGTGAGTGTTGTGTTGAGAGCAATAATGAGCCTGTATTGTAAGATCTCTAGCCGCGTACAAAGATCAACCCTACAGTTGGGTGCGCAGGGAGGGGAAATAGAGAAGAGAGTAAGAGAGAGAGATATGCAAGCTAAGTGCGCATATAGAACTGTATGTTTTCACATAATATCAAAAAACACAGCTATGTGGACGTATCCCTAGGGAGAGATTGAACCACGTATATCTTGTTGTTTTGTGTGATTGATGTTGTGTTCTTTTTCTTTATGTTATTTTGTTATTGCATCATTGTGTTAGATCTAAGATATAGCTCGTGTAGTAGGCCTAAGGAAAATAAAGAATAACTAGATCTATGTGTGTTGTTCCTTTAAATCCACTTGCATTTCCTCTGGTTGTAAACACCTGTGTCCTGCAACCTCCTATCGTTACTTCGGTTGAGACTGCATCTGCTCCGCAGGTGTTGCTGAAAGGCCCAGTAGTTAGGGCTTTTTGGTGCGTTGTTAGAGTTGAACCCTGGGTCTACCCCTATGCCAACAAATGGTTCCATTGACAGGATCGGGATCTTGTTGAGGGAATGTCAAGGTGGTTTCCATCAAAGATAGAGATTCGGAAATGGATAAAAGAATAAGAAAATGACTTTGTTGAGGCTCAGAATAAGAACCCTAATCTTAGCACAGAGGATTGGTTGGGAAGGTATATCTTTACTGATATATACAATATTTTCTTTGGAGGAATTCATAAAGAGCTATATGAGTGGTCATTCGAACTAGCAGATACCTAGTTTGAGATCATATTTACACCACTTGTGGTTTGGGCATCAGTGTTGATCATGAAGGTCAAGAGAGTTGATAACATTGTGTCAAGAGAAGTATACCATTGGTTTTATAGAACTATTGCAGGGTACATTACTGAGTTTGTTATTGATAGAGTAGAGTGATATAGCCAAGCAGAGAGGTATTTCTTTAAGGGACCTATAGGAAAAATTTTACCCTTTTTGAAGTTGAAGATCAAGATGTTATTCCATGAGAAGAACATATTGAAGATACAGTAATTGGTCGGATTGAAGAGCTAATGTTCAAAAACTCGGACAACGATAGTGACATAGAGGTGGGACATACATGAAGTGGGAGAACCTTCAGAGAGGTTCCCCTAGTAAACCTATTTGAGTAGAGCCACGAACCACTAGCACATGATGAAGGGTTCTACAGTACAGAAGAAGAAGAGATATTGAATGAGGAATAGTCAGGATCCATTGGAGCAAAGGAAGAGAAGACTGAAGAAACGCGTCGAGAAGAGTCAGAGACTTCGAGAACTGCATTGACTGTCGAAGTAAGTACTATTACTCCTCTTGTTGTTTTAGCAACATTAAGTAACCAGAGCAGTCAGAGTTACCAGAGCACTCAGAGCACTGTTACCAACAGTTCAGTACATACTTAGACAAGAAACCTAGAAATATCTATGGCATATGAAATGAGGCTACCTATCTTTAGGGGAGACGGATCTGAAGATCTTGATCAACATTGGTTTTTATGTGAGGTTGTATGGAGTATTAAGCAAGTCAATGAAGAATCATTTAAGAGAGCTCAGTTTAGTACTACCTTGAGAGACTTCCCACTAAGTTGGTACATGAATTTTTTTAATGGAGATGCACAGCCTAAACCACTGAACGAGATCAAGACTGCATTGAGTGAAAAATTCAAGAAACCCAAGTCGGAGTCGCAGTGCATTACCAAACTCAAAAAAATCAAGCAGAAAGTACCTGAACCTATTTGGGATTTTGATCATAGGTTTAAGACCTTTACAAGTTGATTGAGTTTTTAGATCCTAGACGAGCAGAACAAGGAATGGTTCATTGTTTCCCTCCTACCATAGATCAGAGCTCCTCTTCACAGGCTGAGGTGTTGAAGATCACCATGAAACTAGATTTATCCCCTATGGGAGAATCCAGCTTAGGTATGAGTCAAATTTTGAGTCAACTAACTAGCTTATCTCTGCAGGTCAAAGATATGAAGAAAGACAAGGAAAAAGATAAAAGTGATGATATCTAGTGTATCAGATGCAAATAAGAAGGCCATGATAAGGAGCATTCCCCCCTATTCCATGAGTACTTGGCCTCTGGGGCTCCGATCCCTTTGCAGCAGGTTACTCTAACCTGGTGCGAGGTATGTAGAAATAGACATCGCCTTGGTGAATGCTATTACATGAAAAAATATGTCCAGACACCTACAAACCTTTACTGCGTATTCTGTAAATTTATGGGGCACAATGAGAAAGACTGTAGGGCTTATGACCTCTTGCACGAAATATCAAGAGATACATATAGGATTCAAGGCGAAGTACAGCAGGAAGGAAATAATACACAGTTTAACTCTCCAGGAAGACGAAACTTCAACCCTCACGGTGGATTTAGAGAAAGAGGACGAGGTGGAGGCATGGGTTGAGGTCGAGGTCAGATCATTTGTTATAACTACGCACAGTCAGGTCACTTGAAAAGGGACTGTCAGAACCATTGTACCACTTGCAGCTACTGCAACTCATTTGAACATGTCATTGAATATTGCCTTGTTCTATTAGCCAAGCTTCAGGACAGACAAGGAGGAAACCAGCAAGTACAACTAATCTCAATAGAACCTCGTGGAGAGGAACCCAGATTCGTTGTTATCACTAGAGGAGGCGTTGTTACAGGAGAAGACAGAGTGATCCCAGAAAATACTACAGAAGAATCAAGGGTCAAAAGAGTTGCAGAAAAGACACAAATTTTTAGTCCAAGGGAAGAAAAACAAGCATTTTATGAGGCAAGAAAAGAATTTTGAAGATATCATGCTTCTTCATCAAAGACACAACCATACGTGAGAGAATGTGGAATGGCTTTGGAATTTGATCAATCTGCATCACCTGGAGAAGGAAAAGAGGTAAGCAAGCTCATGGAATTCTTATGTACTTGCATTAATCTGATTAAGGATGAAAGAGTTGTACAAGAACTACAAAATTTGATCAGACAGTATGAGATAGGTAGGATAGATCCTTTGTTGAATAAAGAAGTACATCAAGTATCCCGAAAGAGAAGGAAAAATAAGGAACTACACCTTAATGCTCAGATTGGAGATTATGACATAGATTATGTAGTCCTCGACTTAGGGTCAGAAGTCAATGTTATGATGAAGAAGACTTAGGCACTGATGGGAAAACATTAGTTAATTTATTCCCCTATCATGCTTAAGATGGATAATCAGCAGGAAGTAAGCCCCTTTAGGAGACTGAAGCATGTCCCTGTGGACATCAACGGGGTAAGGACATTTGTGGATTTCTAGGTGATTGAGATAGTTGATGATAGTTGTCCTTATCCTGTGTTGTTAGGAATTGACTGGGATTTCAACAATTCCACTGTTGTTGAATTAAAGAAAATAATAATGGCATTTGAAGGTGATGGCCTTAAGGTCATTGCACCTCTGGATCCTGATGAAGTTCGTATATACACAAAACCCATCAAAGAAGAAGACCGTGCTTATGAACTAGAGAACATATATAAATTGACAGCAAGACAGCAGGATTACATTAATCCTACATCATATGGGAACTTAAGCTGGAAAAGTGACAGCCCATGCTCATCAGATTCGAAAGAAGCACTAGAGAACTGTCAGAACAAAATGTATGAAGTTTCTATGAGAAGGTGTGCTAGATTGACCAGGGAAGTTCGTTGGATTGGAACAAAAGTAAGCAATCTGCCCATATTTGATGGTCTAAATCATTTAGAAACATTCTTATCAGAATTTGAAGAAATTGTACCAATACAACAACAACTGTTGGCAATGGATGAAGCTTTAAAAGCAACGCCAGCAATATGGTGGGGAAAACATAAAAAGAACATCATGGACTGGGTGCAATGTCACACTTTGATGACAGTGCACTTTTCAGAACAAGCTGAAGGGTGCGAAGTTCGATACACATGTCAAAGACGTCTGAAGGACCATGTGTGAAATTGTGAGGAGGCCTGGAGCAGTGTCCCTCAAGAGAAGTGGGTGCATAAATTCATCAAGACTTTGGACACAATGCCTATTAATTGGTATCTTCAAGCAAAACTATGCCTCACCACTTCAGATTGGTACAGTATGACTCAGAAATTTGTAGCTACATTTTTATTTGAAAGTTAGTACCCCTTAGTAGATCAAGCTTTACAAGTTGTAAGACAAAAAGTCTTTGAGGAGGCACCTAACCTCCCTTTGGAGGAAGAAGAAGATGAGTTGACTACACCACTTCAAAAATTGCAAGGCTGTTACAATATCAATGTAGATGAAGACGATGATCCTATGAATGTGAACATCACAGACAAAGAAGGAAAGAGAGACATAGAAGGACCAGGAGTCGAACTACCTTTTATTGGACATCCAATCAAAATCAATAAAGTTAATATTGGAACAGAGCAAGCACCTAAGCTCGCAAACATTAGAGATTATTGGGATGATGCCACTATTGACAAGATCACGGAACTTCTACATGAGTATCAGGACTTGTTTCCAACCAATTTTACCGACATGAAGGACATTAAAGGGCCCATGGGAGAGATGAATATCCACTTGAAACCAGATGCAAGGCCAGTCAAGCAGAGACCTTACATACTGAATCCCAAATATAAGCAGAAAGTCAATATTGAATTAGACAGAATGTTGGAAGAAAGAATCATAGAACCTGTTGAATAGTCAAAATGGATTATCCCTATGGTGGTCCAAGATAAGAAGACAGGAGAGATCATAATATGTGTAGACTTGAGGAAATAGAATGATGCATGTTTACATGATCCATTCCCTACATTGTTTATTGACGAAGTGTTAGATAATGCGGGAGGACAGGAAGTTTACTCCTTCATAGATGGATTTTCAGGTTATCACTAGATCAGTATTGCCAAGGAAGATCGTCATAAGACCACATTTGCAACAAAATGGGGATCCTACCAATACACAGTCATGCCTTTTGAATTGAAGAATGCACCAGCCATATTTTATAGGGTGGTGGTCAAAGCATTCAAGGAATTTTTACATAAATTTCTGGAAGCATATTTTGATGATTGGATTGTTTTTAGCTTATAGAAAAATCATATTGAATGTTTAAGACTAATGTTGGATAAGTGCAAGCAATGTCATATTTCCCTAAAACTAAATAAGTGCATCTTCTTTCCACCCTTTGGAGTGCTACTAGGCCATATTGTGTGTATGTAGGGGTTGTTGGTAGATCCTCCCAAGATTGCCATCATTGTTGATCTACCCCCTCCTACTTCAGTAAGACAGTTGCGCACTGCGTTGGAACATACGGGATACTACAGAAATTTCATCAAGGGTTATGCATAGATAAAAAAACCCATGGAGAAGCTTTTAAATAAAGATTGTCAATTCCAATGGTCATAGGAATGTCGATAGATCTTCGACACACTGAAACAGAAAATGGTCACTACGTCGATTCTGGTTTTCCCATATTGGAGTAAGGAATTCCATGTGCATGTTGATGCGTCATATATTAAATTAGGAGCAGTGTTAGCACAACCAGGAGCAAGATATATTGACCATCTGTTAGCCTTTGCTAGCAGGAATCTCTCTACAGCTGAGATAAATTACACTACCACTGAAAGAGAAGGTTTAGCCATGGTGTATGCCCTGCAGAAGTTTTGGCACTACTTGTTGGGAGGACACTTTAATATGTTCATTGATCACTCTGCATTAAAATACCTAGTCAACAAGCCAGTGTTGGGGGGAAGAATATGCATATGGCTATAGTTATTCCAGGAATATGATTTCGATATAGTGGTCAAGTCGGGAAGAATGAACAAGGGCCCTGACCACTTGTATAGGTTACAACATGGAGAGGAACCTACCAGTTTGGAGGACACACTACTAGATGCACAATTTTTTTCCATCAGAAAGTTTGATGATCACTTTGCTGAGATAGTTCAGTTCCTGTCAACAGGAATGGCACCTCGTGAATATACCATCATTCAGAAGAAACAGTTGGTATTTCGTGTTGCATATTTTTCACTTATAGTTGGACAAGTTTGTAAGATGGGACCTAATGAAATTCTGAGGAGGTGTGTTATGGAGGTAGAAAGACCATTAATTCTGGCAGAATCACATGAAGGCATCGCAAGAGTACACTATGTAGGAAAAGCAACAACACAGAAGGTTCTTAGAGCTGGCCTCTGGTGGCCAACTTTACACAAAGATGCTAAGGAATACTACAGAGCATGTGATGTATGCCAAAGAGTTGGGAAACCCTCCAGAAGAGATGAGATGCCTATAGCACCTTAGCTAACTTTACAGGCATTTGAGAAATGGGAAATTGATTTCATTGGACCTATCAACCCACCAAGAAAGTGCACAGGAGCCAGATATATCATCACTGCGATAGAGTATTTGAACAGATGGGCATAAGCAAGAGAATTCAAGGACTGTAGTGCAATTACAACTGTGCGATTCATATTTGAGGACATAATAACAAGGTTCGCTTACCCACAGATTCTTATGACTAATCAAGGTATCATTTTATTAATAAAACTATTGAATCCTTGACTCAAGAATTTGAGTTTCATCATCAGAAGAGAACACCTTACCACCCACAAGCCAATGGTACAGTCAAATCTTCCAATAAGATCTTAGAGACAACGCCGATGAAGATTTGCAGTGTAAACAAGGATGATTGGGATTTGAGAGTACCAATAGTATTATGGGCCTATAGAACCACTTGCAAGAATATGACAATGCAAACTCCCTTTAAGTTGGTTTATGGTCAGAAGCAGTCGTACCTATGGAATATTTAGTTCCTAGCTTAAGAATTGTAGCATTTATAGATATGGATGACACAGGCGTTGTGAAAGACAGACTTGCGCAGTTGGTAGAACTAGAAGAAGATGGATTCATTGCAGGATTTCACCAGCAGGTACAGAAGGAACGAGAAAAGGCCTACCATGAAAGACATATCAAGAAGAAAGCCTTTAAGCAAGGAGATTTGGTATTGGTATATCACAACAAGTTCATGAAGCATCCAGGGAAGTTCAGGACACATTGGCTTGGGCCATATGAGGTTGCCTATGTTACATAAGGAGGAGTTGTGTAGTTTAAGACTTTGAAGGGAGAATGGAAGGAAGGTTTGGTAAATGGGATCCGGTTGAAATTGTACTACAACAACTAGTTGCCTCGCAACTCTTAGTAAAAGCATAATAAGAAGGGTCTAGGTACAAGGTGCAGTTGAAACTGGATACCAAACACAGAAAAGACAGTTTGCACAAAGAAGGGAAGAACATAACAGAGAGCACAGGATGCCCCACGTATTCTGAAGACGAAGAGAAACAAAAGGTCCAGACCTCCAGTGCCTCGGGATGAGTCACAGGTGAGTGTTGGGGGCATGTTGGCCCTTGGTTATGGAAGAAAGTGAATATTGAGGAAGAAAGGTGAAATATGAAAGGCGTGGAAGGTACATTGACTGATATTAGGTCAAAGTTGTTGGATCATGTTGTCACTGATGTCAATGGTTTGATTGATTGATGTCATTGATTGATGTCAAGTGATTGATTGATGTCAAAGAATTGATTGATTGATGATTTATGTAATATAATATGTATTGTCCTTGATGAGAATGCA
>JZKD02S1720097.1:95732-123113 GCA_000966675.3 Picea glauca
TATTTACAGGTCATCTCACCATTTTCGCTATAACTTTTTTTTCTATAATGATTCAGATCCTGAAATTTCTATGCAAGTGAGAAAACATAGCCAAGTATCTGTGGTTAAAAATTCAACTTGTGGGTCGTTGTATTTTTGGAGTTACACTCTGTGGAAAATAGGGCTTGTGGCTAGTCCTGAAACTAGTCAAAATCAGGTGTTTCGGGTAAAAACGTCATAACTTCTTCATAACAAATCCAAATTCAGTGAGACCAATTGTTTTGGTTAGATTACAGTCTGTAGTATGCTCTATAATAGTTTTCGATCTATTCATCATATATTTTGTGTGGGGCACGCTCTACAAGGTCGCTCTCTAGAATAAGCCAAAATTCAGCAAGGTATGTCATTTTTGCTATAACTTCTTTTATGAGAGGTTCCAAGTAGTTCCACTTGGAGGAATTGCATAAAACAAACTGAAAAACATTGTGTATCAGTTTCATATCTTTATTCAGTACATGTACAAAGTTATGATTATTTCAAGTTAGGGTTGTTGACTAATCCAAAAGTAGTCATGGTTGAGACAAGCAGTTGATGAGTTGGCACATACATGAGGTGTATAGTTGATGATGTTGGTACATATTGATGGGTCATTGTCGATGAGTGGTTGACACATGATTGGTATATACTTGGTACATGGTTGGATGCACTTTTTTGTGGTACAGGTTGATTACAAGTTGTTTGGCATAGGTTGGTGCATGGTTGATGCTCTTGTTTATGGTACAGATTGATATCTGTTGAGGATTGTTGCCTCATCTCAGTTGGTGTTGAGAATGCATGATAAGTCTTGCATATAGAGTTGGTTCTCTTGTAGAGTTGTACTCTATTCAGTTGTTGTTGATAAACCCTAAGGATTGTAATCCATAATAAAAAGAAAATTGTACATACATCTTGTGTTCTTTGTGTTCATTGTGGTGATGACTTGTTGATGATATATTGCTAATATATGTTGTTGATATGTGCTCACATATAACTGGTTATAAATGAAAACAATGGGTAATGAATAAATGTTGAGTGTTAATTGATGAGTTTTTGTGCAAGAGGGAAGTTTTGGGAAAAAGAGCCCCACACTCATTCACCCCCCCTCTAAGTGTGGTAGGTGTGTCCAACAGAAGTGGTCAAAGAAGCATAAAAGAAGGAGCGAAGTAAGGGAAAGCTAGTCGTTGAATGAGAAGATCAAGGATGACATATCAGCAAGGAAGATATATCATGGACAACTCAGCAAGCAAAAGAAGACGTCAACAAGTGATTTAGAGCACCTCGTGGGAAAGAAGGAATGACATGTTGGTGAAGCCCTGAATACGTAGGTCAATTTGACCTAGGGTTTTGGTATCTAGGGTTTTGGTATCTAGGTTTTTGACACCTAGGCATTTGTCATTGTAATGTATAATTAAAGGTCTAGAGGACCTGGGATGGTTGGTTATTCATTTTTCGTTCGAGGAGAGTTCATCAATCTTGATTGTCGATAGTTGTGAGTATTGTGTTGAGAGAAATAGTGAGCCTGTAATGTAAGATCTTCAACTGGGTGCGAAGATCAACCCTGCAGTTGGGTTCGCAGGGAGGGGAGATAGAGAAGAGAGAAAGAGAGAGAGATCTGCAAGCTAATTGCGTAGATAGAACTGTATGTTTTCACATAATATCAAGAAACACAGTTATGTGGACGTAGACCTAGGGAGAGGGTGAACCACGTATATCTTGTTGTTCTATGTGATTGACGTTGTGTTATTTTTCTTTCTGTTATTATGTTATTGCATGATTGTGTTAGATCTGAGATATAGCTCACACAGTAGGCCTAAGTGAGATAAAGAATAACTAGATCTCTATGTGTTGTTCCTTTGAATCCACTTGCATTTCATCTGGTTGTAGACACCTATGTCCTACAACCCCCTATCGCTACTTCAGGTGAGACTGCATCTACTCCACAGGTGTTTCCAAAAGGGCTAGTAGTTAGGGATTGTTGGTGTGTTGTTAGAGTTGAACACTGGGTCTTCCCCTGTGCCAACAACCTCCCAACTGTCTCCCAAGATATGGCCTCAAAAAGGGCTCCAGATCCTCCAATAATGAACAAAATCCCCCAAAACAGGCTGAAAAATCCACTAAAAATCATATAATAAAGTTGAAAAACCCAAAATTGGGAAAATTTGGGCGCAACCCCCAAAATTCGGCCCTTAGTCCTATAGAATTGTTCCATGTGTCCTTGGGTTGGTGTGCTAACTGTGGAGCCCCGAGTCGTTAGGTCCTGGTCAAGTGGCTTGGCAATATGGTCGCCACCTTAGCCTCCATGTGCTCTGCAATAGGTTAGGCTCTCGGTCGTTGGCACCTGCTCGAACGGGGCTGCCCCCCGCCGATCGGGGCTTAGCCCAATCCTCCACCACTAGCCAACACATATAGAATTTTCATCGATTAATCAACAAGCCCCACAGTCTGCCATTCTGGTTAGCCCATGGGATTAGGTCATTGCGCCCAGGTAGGTCGATATTTCAAATCCCCCATAGTAACAAATTCTTTTGACCTAGTTGACATAGGAAAAATCTAGGGTGCCACATGGTACCCTCTGATTGGGCCACGTGTCTCCCTCAGATTGGTTTATATCAGCACAGTCAGGGGCACATTCAGCAACACAGTCAACCTGCAACGTCACCGTCGTACAACCCAGTCACTTGCCACGTATCATTGCCATGTCATCCTATCGTATTGCCACGTGTCAGTCTATACTACCACATCATCCATCGTACAATCCAGTCACCTTCCACATCATCTTTTTGTATGCCCAGTTGTCATCCGTACAGCCATGTGTCAACCTATCATTGGGCCATGTCACTGTACGCACTGCCACGTGTCATCCATATAATGACACGTGTCAAATATGTACAGTGCCAACTCATCCCGAAAGTGTCGAATCCAAGTGGCACGTGTCACCTCCTAGTGATGCCACATAAACATGATGACATCATCATGACATCATGTTGATGTCATCCTGACGTCACCTGTCATACCTGCTGATGACAGCGTTGACTTTGATCAGTTGACTTTTTTCTTGTTTGGTAATTTGATCAAAATGTGATAACTTTTGCATACACTGTCTGTTTGAGGAAAATATTATATGGTCGGAATCATCATGACGAGACGAACGCAATGGCACTAATTTCGTCTGATTTTGAGAAATTTGACTTTTAGGCCTTCCTGGACCCATTTTGGTTCCTGGATCCATTTTGGGGAGGCTTTCTTATTAATATTCAATGCTTCAAAAATACATCATAAGTACATCAAATGGATTACAAACTAGTTTTTATGTGTTCTACTCGAACTCAAGAATCCAACACAACTGACGACACTGAAAAAGGCTAAGAGTAGCTCCCAGAAATGGCCTCCAAAGTTGGCTTCCTCAATGGCTTTGCATAAAAATAGCTTAAGCTTCACAAATTCTTCAACATTATGTTATTTTGAACCTCCTATGATTGTCAAGAACACGTGTTATATATATATATATATGGGGATCCTATCCCAACTTCCTCCCAAGATCTGGTCTCAAATAGGGCTAGTCCAGATCCTCCAATAATGGGCAAAAATCCCCTTATAACAGGCCTAAAATTAAATAAAAATCCATTTTATATAGTAAAAAAACCCACTCCTGAAAAATTATTGGGTCATGCTCCTTTCCTCCAATGCCCTATTCGTGTGCATGCCCATGTCGCTAGGAGCTAGGGCCAAATGGCACCCAACCCCCAGTTCTCAGCCATGGTCATGTGGATTGGTGCACTGGAATGGTTCCCTGGTCCTCGATTTCGCGCCTTGGTCAACAGGCTAGCCCTGTCGATCGGGTACTACTCCCAAAAACATGCTCCATACCAATTTAAAATAGATATGTGCCACTTGTAATAACAAGAAACACATTCTCCCAAGTGGCTAGTGCATTATGTATAGTTCATTGGTAGAGGATAGGTTGGCAGTTCGAGTCTCACAGAGTGAAAACAAACTTTTGGCCTTATCCTAGGTGCCATGTGGCACCCTGTGATTGGACCACAGGTCACGCTGTGATTTCCACTGTAAAATCCAGTCACTTGCATAGTCACCTTGCCAACTCACCTGCATAGTCAACTTGTCGTACGTCACGTAACTGCTCTTTCAGCCTACCTGCCATGTGTCATGCCCGGAGGATGCCACCTATTGCCACGTCAATTACACGCATCCTTCCATACTAACATGTGTCTTTTATTCACTTTCCCATGTCACATCCATACCGCCACGTGTCACTTTCGTACAATTCTACGTGTCGAAACTGTACCATGCCGACTCAGCCCTGAAAATGCCAAAAATGTTTGCCACATGTCACGCTCTGGTGCTACCACATCAACATGATGATGTCATGATGACATCATATACCATGTCATGATGATGTACTTTTGAGGTCAGTCGTACAGGTTGTTGACTGTTGACTTTGACTTTTTTTGTCTATTTGGGAAAAAGTTCAAATCGCCATAAATTCTCCATACAGTGTCCATTTAAAAAAAACAACATACCGCCGAAATCATAATGACGATCCCTATGTGATGGCGTTGGTTTCATCTGATTTTGAGAACTTTGAAATTTTGGCCTTCCTAGATCCATTTTGGATCATTCCTCCCCACTGCGACCTTTTGGTCGTCCAAAAGGATATTAACCAATCAACAAGTGCGAGGTAGGCCTCCCTACTTGTCCTTTGTCTTTAAAATCTGTCTTGTGCACCTAACGCATCATAATCAATTGCATAATAACCATGACAACTAAAATAATATTGTCATCCATTTGAACATGTTCACATCTTACTGAATCCACTACCATCCATGTAGAAAACATTAGTAGCGATATTATCATAAATATGACTGAAAATGAAGCAATATGTTTGACAGGCTTGCACAAAATTAACTTATCTTGAAGCAAAGTATGATTGAACTCCCATCCTATAACCATATTCTCATGTTCATGCTTAAGATCAACTTCTTTACTTGGCACAACTATATGTGTATTGCTTTCATAAGCTTCGTTCTTTAATTGTTCCATTGTTAGAAGATATTGATTTGCTTTAAAATTATCAGCATGTACAACATATTCACTTCCCTTCTTAAACAAGTGACCTTGATTATGTTCCATGTAGAATATTTCTTTGTGATCATATAAATAAGGGCTCCCTAAGACCATTCCACATGTTTCTAACGACACCACATCACATATTAATTCATCCACATACTTATATGTAATTGCAAACTTTATGATACATTGCTTTGTTATGGGCAATTTGTGATATTTGCTTATCCAATTTAGTGAATAGGGTTTGTGATGCATCTTAGTTTTTAATCTCAATTGCTTAACCACTTCTTCTAAAATTAAGTTATATTTAGATCCACTATATATCAATGTATCCATCTTAGTATGTTTCATAATGGCCCTTACATAAAACAATTTACTTCTTGAATCAAAACCATCACCAATTTTACCTGTCAAACCGACTGTTGTAATCTTAGACTCATCACTTGAATCCGACCCCAAGTCTGTTGGTCGTGTTGATGTTGCAACGTTTTTCCTCCCTTTCCTCTCTTTGAACCACTTTGGTCTCTTCTCTAGGTGCAATTGCCAACAATGCTCATCATTGTGCCCTTTATTCTTTCAATGCTTGCAAGATAGCTTATATTCCTTCACTGTTGTTGAATTTGCTTTCTTCCCATTCTCTTTTCCTTTTCCTTCTTTCTTTGAAGATGATTCCCCTGATACACTAATTATCGTTTTTCATGTTTCAATATCTGTTTCTTGAACAAAAACCTCATCAATTTTGTTAGGTCGAAACATAAATACAGTATTATGAATATAAGCAACAAAACCTCATATATATTTCATAAGAGTTTCTTGTGTAGTCAATGGAACATCTAACATCAATGCCATCTTACGAAATTCATCTGTATATTCCTACACCAATTGTCCTTTTCTTAATTTAAGACTTTTCCATTCAATTAAATCCTTTTCGTTATATCCCAATGGATAGAACTGTTTTATAAGTGTGGAAATAAGATCATGCCATGATGGAAAAATCTTACCAACTTGTTGAGTTACATGTTGCCTCTTACATTGCCACCAGATGAGAGTTGTGCCTTCAATACAAAGTGATGCCAATCTGATTTTGGTTGCCTCATCTTTGATTTGCTGCACATTAAAATATACCTCCATCTGTCTAACCTAGTTATCAAGTTTCTCAGCATTAACTTCGCCATCATACATACTCAAAACAAATTTTACATCAAGTTTAAGTAATGGCATATTAGGCTTATGTTTATGAGAATGTTTTCTTGAAGAAGTAGTATTCAAACTTGTACTTGAAGAACAAGAAGATGATGGAGATGAAAGAGGTGAAGGAGGAGATTTTGGAGGGTCCTCTCCTTCTTCACTTTTGGCTTGCTTTGAATATTCCCCTTGAACCGATATCTTTCGTTCCAAGTAATCATCATACAACACTTTTACCATCTCCGACATGGCAAAGAAAGTTCTTTGAAACTCTCTTTCATTTTGAGAAAGTCCTTCTTCCAATGTCATCTTCTCACTTTGAGATGTCCTCTTTCTTTATCCAATCTCAAGATCTCCTTCTACAAGCTCTCCTTCACCATGACTTAGCTTTTTCCCGGTAATCATGCATACTCAAAACAACCAATTGTCAAGCTGCTTTGATACCACTTGATATGAAATGATCTTTTAAAGAATTGGTTAAGTATTCTGCATGAGTTGATTTACCATTTAGAAATTGAAGAGGAGAATAATATTTAATGAAAAAATGTTGCATCCATCATAAAGAATGTAGAACAGAAAATAAAAATTAAGAACAACAAACCATAACACCAAAGATTGTTAACGGAGTTCGACAAAGTTGCCTACATCTTTAGGCCTTTGTCTCAGTGGGGGAGGCTTTCTTATTAATAGTCAATGCTTCAAAAATACATTAGAAGTACATCCAATGGATTACAAACTAGTTTTGTGTTCGGATCGACCTCAAGAATCCAACACAATTGATGGCACTGAAAAAGTTTGAGCGTAGCTTCCGGAAATGGCCTCCAAAGTTCGCTTCCTCAATAGCTTCCCTACATAAAAATGGCTTAAGATTCACAAATTCTTCAGCATTTTGTTGTTATAAACCTCCTATGATTGTCAAGAACAATTGGTTTATATAGATTTTTTTTGGGGATCCTATCCCAACTTCCTCCCAATATCTGGCCTCAAATCAGACTCCAGATCCTCCAATAATGGGAAAAACTCCCCTTATAATAGGCCCGAAATTAAATAAAAATCCATTTTATAGAGTAAAAACCCCACTCCTAGAAAATTACCTGGTCGCACCCCTTTCCTCCAGTGCCTTGGTCGTATGTGTGCCCATGTGGCCAGGATCCAGGGTCAAATGGCACCCAGCCCCTAGTTCTTGGCCCTGGTCATGTGGATCGGTGCACTGGAATGGTTCCCTGGTCCTTTGTTTCACGCCTTGGTCGGTAGGCTAGCCCTATAGACCAGAAGCTAACACAAAAAACCCACGCCATATCACTTTAAAATATATATGTGCCACTTGTAATAGCAAGCAACACATTCGCCCAAGTGGCTAGCACATTATGTATAGTTCATTGGCGGAGGATAGGTCGACGATTCAAGTCTCGCACAGTGCAAACAAAATTTTTGACCCAGCCAACATTGGCCTTATTTGGGGTGCCATGTGGTGCCTTGTGATTGGGCCACATGTCACCCTATGATTTCCACTGTACAGTCTAGTCAACTGCACAGTCACCCTGCCAACTCGCCTGCACGGTCAGCTTGTCGTATGCCATGTCACTGCTCTGTCAGACTGCACAGTTATCCTACTTGCCACGTTTCATGCCCGGATTATGCCACCTTTCTCCATATCACTACCATGCATCCTTTCGTACTTCCACGTGTCTTTTTTTCACTGGCCCACGTCACGTCCATATCACCAAGTGTCACTTTCATACAGTGCCACGTGTCGAATCTATGTCATGACAACTCAACCCTGAAAATTCCAAAAATGCCTGACACGCGTCATGCTCTGGTGCTACCATGTCATGATGACGTACTGGTGACGTTAGCAGTACGGACTGTTGATTGTTGACTTTGACTTTTTTTTCCTGTTTGGGAAGAAGTTCAGATCGCCATAACTTCACCATACGGTGTCCATTTTCGAAAAAAAAACATATTTTCGAAATTGAAATGATGAGCCCTACATGATGGTGTTCCTTTCATCTGATTCTGAGAATTTTGAAATTTTGGCCTTCCTAGATCCATTTTGGATCATTCCTCCCCACTACGACCTTTTGGTTCTCCAAAAGGATATTAACCATTCATCAAGTGCGTGATGGGCCTCCCCACTTGTCCTTTGTCTTTAAACTATGTCATGTGCACCTGTTGCATCATAATCAATTGCATAATAACCATGACAACTGAAATCATATTGTTATCCATTTGAACTCGTTCACATCTTACTGAATCCACTACCATCCATGTAGAAAACATTAGCAATGATAATATCAAAATATGACTGAACATGAACCAATATGTTTGACGGCCTTGCATGACATTAACTTATCTTGAAGAAAAGTATGATTGAACTCCCATCCTATAACCATCTCATGTTCATGCTTAAGATCAATTGCTTTACTTGGCACAATTATAGCACGTATTACTTGCATAAGTTGTCTTCTTTAATTGTTCCATTGTTAGAAGAGATTGATTTTCTTTAATATGATGAGCATGTAAAACATATTCAGTTCCCTTCTTAAACAAGTGATATTGATTATGTTCCCTGTAGAAGGTTGTTTTGTAATCATATAAATAAGGGCTTCCTAAGACCATTCCACATGTTTCTAGCGGCACCACATCACATATTACTCCATCCACATACTTAGATGTAATTGAAAACTTTATGATACATTGTTTTGTTATGGGCAATTTGTGATCTTTGCTTATCCAATTTAGTGAATAGGGTTTGTGATGCATCCTAGTTTTTAATCCCAATTTCTCAACCACTTCTTATGAAATTAAGTTAGATTGAGATCCATTATCTATCAATGTATCGATCTTAGTATGTTTCATAATGTCCCTTATATGAAACAACTTACTTCTTGAATCAAAACCATCATCAATTTTACCTGTCAAACCAACTATTGTAATCTTAGATTCATCACCTGAATATGACCCCAAGTCTATTGGTCATGTTGTTGTTGCAACTTTTTGCCTCCCTTCCCTCTCTTTGAGACACTTTGGTCTCTTCTCTGGGTGCAATTGTCAATAATACTCATCATCGTTCCCTTATTTCTTGCATTTCTTTCAAGAGAGCTTTTCTTCCTTCATTGTCGCTAAATTTGTTTTCTTCCCATTCTCTTTGCCTTTGCCTCCTTTCTTTGAAGATGATTCCCCTCATACACTAACTCTCATTTTTCCTATTTCAATATATGTTTCTTGAACATAAGCCTCATCAAGACTATTAGTCCAAACATAAATACAATATTATGAATATAAGCAGGCAAACCTCCTATATTCTTCATAAGAGTTTCTTGTGTAGTCAATGGAACATCTAACATCAAATCCATCTGACGAAATTCATCTGTATATTCCTGTACCGATTGTCCTTTTATTAAATTAAGACTTTGTCATTCAATTAAATCATTTTCCTTATATCCCAATGGATAGAACTATTTTCTAAGTGTGGAAATAAAATCATACCATGATGGAAAAATCTTACCAACTTGTTGAGTTCCATGTTGGATATTACTTTGCCACCAGATGAGAGTTGTGCCTTCAAGACGAAGCGATGCCAATCTGATTTTGGTTGCCTCATCTTTGATTTGTTGCACATTACAATATACCTTCATCTATTTAACCCAGTTATCAAGTTTCTCAGCATTAACTTCGCCATCATACATACTCAAAACAAATTTTACATCAATTTTAAGTAATGGCATATCGAGCTTAAGTTTATGAGAATGTTTTCTTGAAGAAGTAGTATTCTAACTTGTACTTGAAGAAGAAGAAGATGATGGAGATGAAGGAGGTGAAAGAGGAGATTTTGGAGGGTCCTCTCCTTCTTCACTTTTGGATTTCTTTGAATATTCCCCTTGAACTGGTCTCTTCCATTCCAAACAATCATCCTACAACACTTTTACCATCTTTGACATGGAAAAGAAAGTTCTTTGAAAATCTCTTTCGTTTTGAGAAAGTCCTTCTTCTGATGCCATCTTATCACTTTGAGATGTCCTCTTTCTTGATCCAATCTTAGGATCTCCTTCTACAGCTCTCATTCACCACGACTTATCTTTTCCCTGGTAATCATGCACACTCAAAACAACCAATTGTCAACCTACTTTGATACCTCTTTATCCGAAATGATCTTTTAAAGACTTGGTTAAGTATTTTACATGAGTTTATTTACCATTTAGAAATTGAAGAGGAGAAGAAGATTTAATGAAATAATATTGTAGCCATCATAAAGAATTTATAAAAAAAAATTAACATTAAGAAAAACAAACCATAACGCCAAATATTGTTAACGGAGTTTGGCAAAGTTTCTTACATCTCTGGGCCTTTGTCTCAGTGGGGGAGGCTTTCTTATTAATATTCAATGCTTCAAAAATATATTATAAGTAAATCAAATGGATTACAAATTGGTTTTTATGTGTTCTTCTCGACCTTAGGAATCCAACACAACTGACGGCAATGAAAAAGGTTGAACGTAGCTCCCAGAAATGGTCTCCAAAGTTCGCTTCCTCAATGGCTTCCCTACATAAAAATGGCTTAAGCTTCACAAATTCTTCATCATTTTGTTGTTCTGAACCTCCTCAAATTTTTAAAAACACATGTTTTATATATATTTTTGGTTGGGGATCCTATCCCAACTTCCTCCCAATATCTATCCTCAAATCGGGCTCTAGATCCTCCAATAATGGGGGAAAATCCCCCTATAACAGGCCTAAAATTAAATAAAAAACCATTTTATATAGGAAAATCCCCAGTCCTGGAAAATTATTGGGCCACACACCTTTCCCACAGTGCCCTAGTCGTATGCACGCCCATGTGTCCAGGAGCCAGGGCCAAATGGCACCCATCCCCGGGTTCTCGACACTAGTCATGTGGATCGATGCACTGGAATGGTTCCCTGGTCCTAGGTTTCGGGCCTTGGTTGGCGGGCTATCCCTGTTGACCGGGCGCTAACCCAAAAAACCTGTGCCATATCACTTTAAAAGATATATGTTCCACTTGTAATAAAAATCAACACATTTTCCCAAGTGGCTAGCACATTATGTATATTTTGTTGGCGGAGGATAGGTTGGCGGTTCGAGTCTTGCAGAGTGCAAACACACTTTTTGACCCAGCCAACATTGGCCTTATCCAGGGTGCCACATGGTGTCCTGTTATTGGTCCACATGTCACCTTATGATTTCCATCGTATAGTCTAGTCACCTGCATAGTCACCTTGCCAACTTGCCTGCACAGTCACCTTGTTGTACACCATGTCACTACTCTATCAGCCTGCAAAATCAACCCACCTACCACGTGTCATGCCCGAAGGATACCAAATTTCACCATGTCACTACCATGCATCCTTCTGCACTACCACGTGTCTTGTTATCACTTACCCACATCATGTCGGTACCACCACATGTCACTTTCGTACAATGCACGTGTCGAATCCGTACTATGCCAACTCGGTCCTGAAAATGCCAAAAATGTCTAACACGTGTCACGCTCTGGTGCTTCCACATCAGCATGATGAAATCATCATGAAATCATGTTGAGGTCATCTTCCAAGTCATGATGACATACTGTTGATGTCAATAGTATGGACTGTTGACTTTGACTTTTTTTCATGTTTGGGAAAAGGTTCAGATTGCCATAACTTCGCCATACAATGCCCATTTTTGAGAAAAAACATACTGCTGAAATAGACACGATGAGCCCTACACGATGGCACTAGTTTCGTATGATTTTGAGAACTTTGAAATTTTTTCCTTCCTGGATCCATTTTGGATCATTCCTCCCCACTACGAACTTTTGGTCCTCCAAAAGGATATTAACTAGTCATCAAGTGCGAGATAGGATTCCCCACTTGTCCTTTGTCTTTAAACTTTGTCATTTGCACCTATCGCATCATAATCAATTGCATAATAACCATGACAACTGAAAGCATATTGTTAGCCATTTGAACTCATTCACATCTTACTGAATCCACTACCATCCATGTAGAAAACATTAGCAGCGATAATATCAGCAATATGACTGAAAATGAACCAATATGTTTGACGGTCTTGCACGACTTTAACTTATATTGAACCAATGTATGATTGAACTCCCATCCTATAACCATCTTATGTTCATGCTTAAGATCAATTGCTTTACTTAGCACAATTATAGGTGTATTACTTGCATAAGTTGCCTTCTTTAATTGTTCCATTGTTGGAAGAGATTGATTTTCTTTAATATGATGAGCATTTACAACATATTCAATTCCCTTCTTAAACAAGTGATATTGATTATGTTCCTTGTATAATATTTCTTTGCGATCATATAAATAAGGGTTGCATAAGACCATTCCACGTGTTTCTAGTGGCACCACATCACATATTACTTCATCCACATACTTAGATGTAATTGCAAACTTTATGATACATTTCTTTATTATGGACAATTTGTGATCTTTGCTTATCCAATTTAGAGAATAGAGTTTGTGATGCATCTTAGTTTTTAATCCCAATTGCTTAACCACATCTTATGAAATGATGTTAGATTGAGATCCATGATCTATCAATGTATCGATCTTATTATGCTTCATAATGACCCTTATCTAAAACAATTTACTTCTTGAATCAAAACCATCACCAATTTTACCTGTCAAACCAATTGTTGTAATCTTAGACTCATCACCTGAATATGACCCCAAGTCTGTTGGTTGTGTTGTTTTTGCAACTTTTTGTCTCCCTTTCCTCTCTTTGAACCACTTTGGTCTCTTCTCTAGGTGCAATTTCCAGCAATTCTCATCAATGTGCCCTTCTCTCTTACAATGCTTGCAAGAGAGATTCTCTTCCTTCACTATCGTTGAATTTTATTTCTTCCCATTCCTTTTGCCTTTTTCTTCTTTATTTGAAGATGATTCCTCTGATATACTAACTCTCATTTTTCCTATTTCAATATATGTTTCTTGAACAAAAACCTCATCAAGATTATTAGGTCCAAACATAAATACATCATTACGAATATAAGCAGGAAAACCTCTTATATACTTCATAAGAGTTTCTTGTGTAGTCAATGGAACATCTAACATCAAATCCATCTTACAAAATTCATCTGTATATTCTTGCACTGATTGTCCTTTTCTTAACTTAAGACTTTTCCATCCAATTAAAGCCTTTTCCTTATATCACAATGGATAGAACTGTTTTCTAAGTGCGGAAATAAAATCATGCCATGATGGAAAAATCTTACCAACTTAATGAGTTACATGTTGCATCTTACTTTGCCACCAGATGAGAGTTGTGCCTTCAAGATGAAGCGATGCCAATATGATTTTGGTTGCCTCATATTTGATTTGTTGCACATTAAAATATACCTCCATCTGTCTAACCCAATTATCAAGTTTCTCATCATTAACTTCGTCATCATACATAGGAAAAACAAATTTTACATCAAGTTTAATTAATGGCATATCAGGATTATGTTTATGAGAATTTTTTCTTGAAGTAGTATTTGAACTTGTACTTGAAGAAGAAGAAGATGATGGAGATGAAGGAGGTGAAGCAGGAGATTTTGGAGGGTCCTCTCCTTCTTCACTTTTGGATTGCTTTGAATATTCCCCTTGAATTGGTCTCTTCCATTCCATGGTAATCATGCATACTCCAAACAACCAATTCTCAACCTACTCTGATACCACTTGATCCGAAATGATCTTTTAAAGACTTGGTTAAGTATTTTTCATGAGTTGATTTACCATTTAGAAATTGAAGAGGAGAAGAAGATTTAATGAAATAATGTTGCAGCCATCATAAATAATGAAGAATAGAAAATGAAAATTAAGAAAAACAAACCATAACGCCAAATATTGTTAATGGAGTTCGGAAAAGTTGCCTACGTCTCTAGGCCTTTGTCTTAGTGGGAGAGGCTTTATTATTAATATTAAATTCTTCAAAAATACATCATAAGTACATCAAATGGATTCAATGTATTATTCTTGAACTCGAGAATCTGACACAACTGATGACACTAAAAAAGGCTGAGCGTAGCTCCCAGAAATGGCCTCCAAAGTTCGCTTCCTCAATGGCTTCCCTGCATAAAAATGGCTTAAGCTTCACAAATTCTTCAACATTATAGTGTTTTGAACCTCCTCTGATTGTCAAGAACACCTGGTTTATATATATATTTGGTTGGGGATCATTTCCCAATTTCCTCCCAAGATTTGGCCTTAAATCAGGCTCCAAATCCTCCAATAATGGGCAAAAATCCCCTTATAACAGGCCTGAAATTAAATAAAAATCCATTTTATATAGTAAAAAACCCACTCTTTGAAAATTATTGGGTCGTGCCCCTTTCCTCTAGCACCCTAGTCATTTGTGTGCCCATGTGGCTAGGAGCCAGGGCCAAATGGCACCCAGCCCTCGATTCTCAGCCCTGGTCATGTGGAGCGGTGCACTGGAATGGTTCCCTGGTCCTCAATTTTGCGCCTTGGTCGATGGGCTAGCCATGTCGACTGGGCACTAACCCCCAAAACCTGCGCCATATCACTTTAAAATATATGTGTGCCACTTGTAATAACAAGCAACACATTCACACAAGTGATTAGTGCATTATGTATAGTTTGTTGGCAGAGAATAGGTCGGTGGTTCGAGTCTCGTGAAGTGAAAACAAAATTTTTGACCCAGTCAACATTCGCCTTATCCGGGGTTCCATGTGTCACCCTGTGATTGGGCCACGTGTCACCCTGTGATTCCATTGTAAAGTCGAGTCACCTACACAATCACCCTGCCAACTCGCCTGCATAGTCCGCTTGTCGTACGCCAGGTCACTACTCTGTCATCCTGCACAGTCAACCTACCTGTCACGTGTCATGCCCGAAGGTGCCACCTATCGCCGTGTCACTACCATGCATCCTTTCATATTGCCACATTTCTTGTTGTCACTGGCCCACAACACGTCCGTACCACCACGTGTCACTTTCGTACAGTGCCACATGTCGAATCCATACCGTGCCAAATCAACCCTGAAAATGCCAAAAATGCCTTACACGTTCCACGCTCTGGTGTTTCCATGTCAGCATGATGACATCATCTACCATGTCATGTTGACATATTGTTGACATCAGCAGTACAGACTGTTGACTTTGACATTTTTTGCCTGTTTGGGAAAAAGTTCAAATTGCCATAACTTTGCCATACGGTGTCCATTTTAAAAAAAAAAATACTGTCAGAATCGACACGACGAGCCGTATGGGATAGCGATGGTTTCGTTTGATTCTGAGAAATTTTAAATTTTGGCTGATGCAGGAGCATCGCCAGCACATCAAGCGAGTCAGCATAGGAGCGGGAGACAACTGGATAAGCCAGCACTGAATTTTTGAAAATGCTTTGGGACTGTTGCGCAAATCTTTAATGGACTCGTTTAAGAGATGGCACACTTGTATATTGTAATCGACCTTGAGCCTTTAAGCTCTCGTCCTTAGGTAGATAGTTGTCATTTAATGTAGTTAATGCTAGTAGATAGGAATTTAATTGTAGATTTGATAGCTTTAGAGTCCAAGAGGGGAAACAGATATAGACACCCTCATTGTATCATTGTCGTATTAACATTATTCAGGAGTAGAAGAGCATGCAGAGAACTGTATGAAGAACACCCATGTATAGGCATTTGAATTAATAGAAGAAAGATTTGATTCAGATTCATGGTTTGTGTTGCTTCTCTGTGTATTGATTATATGCTCTTGAATGTTTGCTTCTTGTCATGCATTTGCTTTTATATGTTATGTATGTAACTTCATGGTTGAATTGAAGCCTGAAAGGAAGAGTGAATGAGTTTCAATTGTTTTTCTAACTGAGCCAGAGGATTCCTGCAATGAGTGCAGTTGAATTATCCGCAAGGAGTGCGTTGACAGAAGGGTTCAGTTAGAGATAACTTTTGTTCTCATTTCCTCGAAGGTGCAGTTAGGCACAGTGCCGTGTAAGGAGTGCGCAGGCCAGGGATGAGTCTCAGAGTTGTGATTCTGAGCGAAGCATCGAAAGACTGTTGTTGCAGGTGTGCGCAGAGTCAGGGGATACTGAACACTAGAAGCGTTTGCAGAGTTTCTGCAAGGAGAGCGTGCAAAGGGTTTCCAAGAAGACTGAAGTCATGGGAAAGCTCAGGAGGAGTAAGGCCTTTGATCTATGGAAGGATTGCATAGAAGGTTTCACATCAAGAAATCCTCAAGGAGGAAGAAGCGACGACCAAGATCTTGTGGAGGGAACTCGTGGAAATCCTGCCAGCCGTCAGATCCGACAAATTAGCAAGGAGGTTACGGCCATATCAGAGTCCGAGTTCGAAAGGTTGGTGAGTCGTTGGACCAGCAATTGAAATTTCGTCAATCATCAGATTTAGCAGGAGTTGCAACAGGGTTAAGCCCTAGTGAGAAGAGGAGAGGTCTCGTAGGAGTCATCGGGATATTGAAGTCATCAGGAATTCCGGGAGTGAAGAAATCACAGCATCAGGAATCGCGATCCGTGATATCCCGACAAGTTCTGAACCATCCATCGTTTGGGACGCATGTCAGGAGATCCCAAGGAGTCGGAGTTCAGGCATTTGAGTTTTCGAAGGTAAGAAACTCTTGTATATTGGAATCGCGAAACGCGATATCCCGACGGAAGGGTTGTGTGGGGGCACAACCAGAGTTAGTGGAAGACAGGTAGCACAGTATCGGGGATCGGGAAAAGATGAGACTCGAAACCTTTATCATCAGGATTCGTGATCCCGCGAATCCCGAACTCCCGATAGAAGTGACGAGAGGCGGAAAAGTTAACCCGCACATGTGCATCAGTGTATCGGCATATCGGGAGTCGGGGATCAACGAGGCAAGTTGTTTTCGACATTAGAGGTGCTGAAATCCTGACGGAAGGATTCCCGATAGGAACAGGAGAGCATTAACATTTACCCATCGGGTTTCGGGGTATTGTGAAGCACAAGGTGTGCAACCATGGGACTTGCGAAACTACGAAGTCTGATTCCCCGATTTGACCACGAGGATTGTTAAGGAGAATCTGTGGGGTGCAGATTTCCCGATAGGGAGAACTCCGATAGCAGGGGAGAAAGTCAACGTTGACTCACATCGGATTTCGGGGAATTGTGAGGCATAAAACACACGACCATAGGATTCGTGAAATCGCGAAGTCTGATTTCCCAATCACTAAGGGAGATCACTTGGAGAGTTGTTGTGGGTAAGGAAAATTCCCGATAGGGAATTAGAGGAACCTTTGAGTTCTTCAGGCCGTGAACGGAAGAAGATCCTAAGGAAGCGAACGTGCTCCGAGGAGTGCGACTGCGTCAGGTGTGGTATCAGAGCAAGGTTGTTCTTTGCTTTCTGTAGCAGAGAAGAAGGAAATTCACCATGCCACCCAGGAGATAAAGACAATCACCTGATCTAGAAGATAGGGAGGTGTGGAGAAGAGGTAGGCAGGTAGTCAATCCAGAAATGGAGAGCCAGATGATAGATCTCCGAGCAAGAGTCGAGGATATGGAGATAGATCAAAGACGCACAGCTAGTGCAAGGGATCTGAGTGATTCTGAGAGTGAAATTGAGGTTGAACGTGAAGAAGAAGTTGCAGCCAAGGATGCAGCCAATGAGCGGTTGATCAAAGCTATTGCCATGATGGGTGCAAAAGCCAAGATGGACATTCCAGTTTATGAAGGAAATCTGGATGCAGAAGAGCTACTGGATTGGATTAGAGCTCTTGATACCTACTTCGACTATGAATATATCGAAGAGGATAAGAAGGTTAGACATGTTGTCACGTGCTTGAAAGGACATGCATCCTTATGGTGGGACGAGCTACAAGCTAATAGATGCTGCAAAGGCAAGCAAAAGATCAAGAGTTGGGATCGAATGATCGCGAAGATGAAAGCGAAGTTCATCCCGAGAGACTATCAAATTACTCTTTTCAGAAGGATGCAGAACCTGAGACAGAAACTGATGACAGTGAAAGAATACACTGAGGAATTCTATTGACTGAACATCAGAGCAGGTCATCGGGAGAGAGATGATGAGAAGGTTGCTAGATATTTGAATGGTTTGAGATACGACATTCAGGATGAATTGAGCATAGTAACCATCAGGACGGTGGAGGATGCTTATCAGATGGCTCTGAAAGCAGAAGAGAAGCTGAGCCGTAAGCAAGGTCAGCGAGGGCGAGGCAAAAGTCATCCCAGAGGCAAGTCAGTTTCCCAGGGCAAATATCAGAAGCCCAAGGAGGAGTGGAAGAAATCTCAAGGTAAGGTTGAAAGAGGTGGAACCTCACGGCGAGGGCCATATGTTGAGCATAGAGGACAGCATACAGAGTAGAGCGGAGGATATGCTGATAACAATACTTTTCCTCGTACCAAAGGTAGAGGAAGAGGAAGAGGTGGAGTAATCACATGCTTCACGTGTAGAAAGAATGGGCACAAGTCTTATGAGTGTCCAGAGAAAAAGAAGGACATTGGAGAAGCTCACATGACAGAAGCACAGAGGTGTGATGTTGAGGCTGAAGACGCAGAAGGCGGAAGATCGCTTATGATGCGGAAAGTCCTTTTGACACATGAGAAGGAGGTGGAAAGCTCAGTTCAAAGGACCAGACTTTTCAGAACAACTTGCAAGACCAAGGACAGGGTGTGCAAGGTCATTGTTGACAGTGGTAGCATGGATAATCTTGTATCTACAGAAATGGTAGAGAAGTTGGAGCTGGAAATGACTGATCATCCAAGCCCATACAGAGTTTCGTGGCTACAGAAGGGACACCAGGTAACTGTTACAAAACAATGCTTGGTTGAATTCAAAATAGGAGGGTATAATGATAAGATCTTATGTGATGTTATTCCCATGGATGTATGTCATCTATTGCTAGGTAGACCATGGAAATATGACAGAAATGTGATTCATGATGGGAGAATGAACACATATACCCTAGAGAAGAATGGCAGAACCCATATGTTGCTTCCGATAAAGGATAAAGAGGTGAAGCCAGAAGTAAGCAACACAGTACTTCTCATGAGTGGGAAAGAGCTTCTTACAGAGGCGAAGAAGAAAGAAGATCCACAATTCTTTGTGGTCAAGAAACCGAGGATTGTTCTGACTAGCACAAGAGTGGATGATTTACTAGATGAGATTCAGAAACTATTGAAAGAGTTCGCTGACATCATAGTGGACGAATTACCTCATTCGTTGCCACCGATGAGGAGTGTGAGTCATCATAGAGACCTCATACAAGGAGTCAGTTTGTCAAATAAATCCGCGTATAGGTTGACGCCGCAAGAAAATGAGGAGGTTAAGAAGCAGATCCAGGAGTTATTGGACAAGGGATTAGTTAGGGAGAGCTTGAGTCCATGTGTTGTTCCGACAGTACTGAGTCCAAAGAAGGATGGAGGTTGGAGAATGTGTACCGACTCAAGGGTGATAAATAAAATAACCATCAGGTACAGGTTTCCATTGCCGAGGATGGATGATCTAATGGATTTCCTGAGCGGGGAAAAGTATTTTTCAAAGATAGATTTGAAAAGTGAATATCACCAGATTCGCGTGAGAGAGGATGATGAATGGAAAACAACATTCAAGACAAACGAAGGTTTGTACAAATGGCTAGTCATGTCGTTTGGTTTGACGAATGCACCAAGTACTTTTATGAGGCTGATGAATGAAGTCCTGAGGAAATTCATCGGAAAGTTTGTCATTGTGTATTTGGATGACATGCTGATTTATAGTAAGTCAATGGCAGAACACCTGGAGCATTTGGCTACAGTGATGAAGAAGCTACAACAAGAGAAGTTGTTGATAAATATGAAGAAATCCTCACTCATGAAGACAAAGCTCATTTACTTGGGTTTTGTTATTTCGACGAATGAATTGAAGATGGATCCAAATAAAGTGGATGTAATTAAGAATTTGCCATCACCAAGAAATATTTTTGAGGTGAGAATTTTTCATGTTTTGGCTAGTTTCTACCGAAAGTTCATCAGAAATTTCAGTGAAATCAGTGCAGCAATGATGGATACAGTGAAGAAGCGGCATAAGTCTTTTCACTGGACAGCAGAGGCTGAGAAGAGCTTCAATCTATTGAAGAGAAAGATAACGGAACGACCAGTGTTGGTGTTGCCGGATTTCCAGAAAACATTTCAGGTGAAATGTGATGCAAGCGGGTTTGCCATAGGAGCAGTCTTGAGTCAGGAAGACAGGTCGGTTGCATACTTCAGCGAGAAGCTGGATGATGCGAAACTGAAACACTCCACGTATGATAAAGAATTCTACACCATCATACAGGCATTGAATAAGTGGAGGCATTACTTGATCCCGAAAGAATTTGTATTGTACAGTGATAATCATGCATTGTAGTTTGTGACTCAACAGGAGAAGTTGAATCGGAAACATGCAAAATGGATAGAGTATATGCAGAATTTCACATTTGTGATTAAGCATATTTCAGGTACTGCTAACAAAGTGGTTGATGCTTTGAGAAGGAAGTGTTTGTTGTTGCAGGAGTTCTGAATCAAAACATTAGGTTTTGAAAATCTCAGGGACATGTACACAGGTGATGCAGATTTTGCGGAAGCATATGAAGCGGCTGAGAATCCAGTTCTCAGAGATAGAAGCCCATGGATAGACTATATGATTCAGGAGGGATTGTTGTTCAGAGGTAATCAACTGTGTATTTCAAATTGCTCCATGAGGGAGAACCTGTTGAAAGAGAAGCACAGTGGTGGATTAGCAGGACATTTTGGCCATGACAAAACATTCGCGAAGTTGAATGAATCGTATTTTTGGCCGGGAATGTGAGCAGATGTCAAGAGATTCGTTAACATATGTCGAATTTTCCAGCATTCGAATGGGAGAAAGCAGAATGTAGGATTTTATCAGCCATTGCCCATACCAGAGAGGCCATGGGAGGCGATTAGCATGGATTTTGTATTGGGATTTCCAAGGACACAAAGAGGTGTTGATTCAATCTTTGTAGTAGTGGAAAGGTTTTCAAAGATGGCACATTTCATTCCATGCCAGAAGACCAACGATGCGACACACATTGCAAATATGTTCTTCAAGGAGGTCATTCGACTTCATGGACTACTGAAAAGTATTGTTTCGGACAGGGACACTAAATTCATAGGGCATTTTTGGAGGACCTTATGGAAAAAGCTAGGAACTAACTTAGCATTTAGTTCTGCTTATCATCCTCAGACAGATGGACAGATGGAAGTGGTCAACAGAAGTCTGGGAGACTTGCTGAGAAGCTTGGTGACAGAGCACCACATCAATTGGGACCACATATTGCCATAGGCAAAATTTGCGTACAATGACTCAGTGAACAGGAGCACAGGAAAAAGTCCATTTCAGGTTGTCTATGAGATGCAGCCGAGAGGAGTTTCTGAACTGAGAGATTCAGAACAGACTGCTACTAGCAGCGCTAGTGCAGAAGAGTTTGTTGAGGCGATGAAGGAACTTCACAGCAGGGTGAAAGAGTGGTTGCTGGAATTGAACCAGGAATATAAGCGCAGAGAAGATCAGTATCGGAGACAACTTCAGTTCGAGGTTGGTGATCTGGTTCTGGCACATTTGAGAAAAGAAAGGTTCCCGAGGGGAACATACAATAAGTTAAAATTGAAGAAAATCGGGCCATGCAAGATCTTGAGAAAATTCGGAGAAAATGCTTATGAGATCGAGTTGCTGGATGGCATCGGAATATCTCTGATATTCAATATCGCAGACTTATACCCATACAGGGATGGAGAAGAAGAGACTGGAACTGAGGAGCCAGCGATCCAGTGGATGAAACAATTGCCAGTTGCAGAAAAGCCACAGATGGAATGCATACTGGACAAGAGAGTGGGTAAGAAGACCAGGAGGAAGGAATACTTTGAGTATCTGGTCAAGTGGAAGAATCATTCAGTTGAAGATGCCAGCTGGGAGAATGAAGCGGAAATACAGGAGCATGGACAGACCATGCAGGAGCTCATGGACAGGAGCCCATGAAAGTTTTCAAGCCGAGGAGTATGATGCAGGAGCATCGCCAGCACATCAAGCGAGCCAGCGTAGGAGCGGGAGACAGTTGGATAAGCCAGCACTGAATTTTTGAAAATGCTTTGGGAGTGTTGCGCAAATCTTTAATGGACTCATTTAAGAGATGGTGCACTTGTATATTGTAATGGACCTTGAGCCTTTAATCTCTCGTCCTTAGGTAGATAGTTGACATTTAATGTAGTTAATGCTAGTAGATAGGAATTTAATTGTAGATTTGATAGCTTTAGATTCCAAGAGGGGAAACAGATATAGACACCCTCATTGTATCATTGTCGTATTAACATTATTCAGGAGCAGAAGAGCATGCAAAGAACTGTATGAAGAACACCCATGTACAGGCATTTGAATTAATAGAAGAAAGCTTTGATTCAGATTCATGGTTTGTGTTGCTTCTTTGTGTATTGATGATATTCTCTTGAATGTTTGCTTCTTGTCATGCATTTTCTTTTATATGCTATGTATGTGACTTCATGGTTGAATTGAAGCCTGAAAGGAAGAGTGAATGAGTTTCAATTGTTTTTCTAACTGAGCCAGAGGATTCCTGCAAGGAGTGCAGTTGAATTGTCCGCAAGGAGTGCGTTGACAGAAGGGTTCAGTTAGAGATAACTTTTGTTCTCATTTCCTTGAAGGTGCAGTTAGGCACAGTCCCGTGCAAGGAGTGTGTAGGCTAGGGAGGAGTCTCAAAGTTACGATTCTGAGAAAAGAATTGAAAGACTGCTGCTGCAGGTGTGTGCAGAGTTAGGGGAGACTGAACACTAGAAGCATTTGCAGAGTTTCCGCAAGGAGAGCGTGCAAAGGGTTTCCAAGAAGACTGAAGTCGTGGGAAAGCTCAGGAGGAGTAAGGCCTTCGATCTGTTGAAGGACTGCATAGAAGGTTTCACATCAAGAAATCATCAAGGAGGAAGAAGCGATGACCAAGATCTTGTGGAGGGAACTCGTGGAAATCCCGCCAGCCGTCAAATCCGACAGATTAGCGAGGAGGTTATGGCCATATCAAAGTCCGAGCTCGAAACGCTGGTGAGCCGTTGGACCAGCAATTGAAATTCCGTCAATCATCAGATTTAGCAGGAGTTGCAACAGGGTTAAGCCCTAGTGAGCAGAGGAGAGGTCCCGTAGGAGTCATCGGGAATTCTGGGAGTGAATAAATCACAGCATCAAGAATCGCGATCCACAATATCCCGACAAGTTTCAAACTGTCCATCGTTTGGGACGCGTGTCAGGAGATCCCGAGGAGTCGGAGTTCGGGCATCGGAGTTTTTGAAGGTAAGAAACTCTTGTATATTGGAATTGCGAAACATGATATCCTGACGGAAGGGTTGTGTGGGGGCATAGCCAGAGTTAGTGGAAGACAGGTGGCACAGTATCGGAGATCGGGAAAAGGTGAGACTCGAAACCTTTATCATCAGGATTCGTGATCCCGCGAATCCCGAACTCCCACTAGAAGTGACGAGAGGCGGAAAAGTCAACCTGCACGTGTGCATCGGTGTATCAGCATATCGGGAGTCGGGGATCAGCGAGGCAAGTTATTTTCGACATCAGAGGTGCCGAAATCCCGACGGAGAGATTCCCGATAGGAACAGGAGAGCATTAACATTTACCCATCGTGTTTCGGGGTATTGTGAAGCACAAGGTGTGCGACCACGGGACTTGCAAAACTGCGAAATCTGATTCCCCGATTTGACCAGGGGGATTGTTAAGGAGAATTTGTGGGGTGCAGATTTCCCGATAGGGAGAACTCCGATAGCAGGAGAGAAAGTCAACGTTGACTCGCATCGAATTTCGGGGAATTGTGAGGCATAAAACACGCAACCATAGGATTCGCGAAATCGTGAAGTCCGATTTCCCGATCATTAAGGGAGATCACTTGGAGAGTTGTTGTGGGTAAGGAAAATTCCCGATAGGGAATCAGAGGAACCTTTGAGTTCTTCGGGCCGTGAACGGAAGAAGATCCTGAGGAAGCGGACGTGCTCCGAGGAGTGCGACTGCGTCATTGGCCTTCCTAAATCCATTTTGGATCATTGAGGCCTTTCATGAGACTACATCTTTGTGATATTGAGGAGCATGATTGAGGCATATGACTAGAGGAATTTCATGGTATATGGTACATGTTGGGTGAGATACATTGTTGGTACACTTCTTGGTTTATTGGCACAAGGTGTATGGTTGTTGTGTTAGTGGTCTACCATTGATATTGATACATTAATGAGATATACACTTGGCATATGGTAGTACATGCATAGGAGACATCTCTTAGTGGTGATGGTACTTGATTGAGATACACTTTGGTATTACTTGTTTAGAATACTTTATGGTACATGGCGTATGGTATGATATGGTATATGGTTGAGACACTTATTATGGTGCATGATTGATACATGGTATATGGTATGGTGTTGATGTACATGGTTGGAACATCGTATGATACATGATATGTTATATGGTTGATGTGCATGGTTGGCACATGTTATGGTACATGGTATGATATAGGTGTTGATGTACATTGTTGAGGTGTATGGTTGATACACGATTTTGTACAAGTGTTGGTGCATAATGGATGCACGGTTTTGTACAGTTGTTGGTGCATGGTTGATGCATGGTTTGGTACAGGTTGTGGTACATGGTTGATGCATGGTTTGGTACAGGTTGTGGTACATGGTTGATGCTTGGTATTGTACAGGATAATGGTTTGGTACATGCTTTGGTACTTGGTTGAGACACATATCTTGTGATGGTAATTGTACATGCTTGGTAGAGGCATGTGTTGGTGATGTTGGACATCTAGTTGAGAGTTGTCCTTGGTATATGATCCATGTGATAGGATCTGGTTGAGTATCAGTGACAGTGACAAGTTGGTTAGTGGCAGGTTGGACAGATCAACAATGACAGTTTGGATATAGTCACAGGTTGGATAGAGTGATAGGTTACAGGTCGATGTGACAGAGGCAACAACAATGACAATGACAGTGGAAGAGTCTGTGACAATTGGTCTACACTTATATTTCAGGGCGGCAAGACAAGGCAAGGAAAGGGGGTTGTAGCCTCTTTTCGGTTGGAGCTGGAGAATCAAAGAGTTAGAGCTTCCTTCAGGTTGGAGCCTGAGAACTAGGTGGTTGTAGCCACCTTATGTTTGGAGTCGGAGAACCCAGGGGGTTGTAGCCTCCTTTTGGTTGGATCCATAGAATTAGGGAGTTGTAGCTTCCTCAGGTTGGAGCCTGAGAATAGGGGGTTGGAGCCTCCTTCCAGTTTTAGCTAGAGAATTGGGAAGTTGGTGCTTCCTATGAATTAATTCTTAATATATATAAGAAAGCATTATGTGGTTTTCTCCCATTTGGATTTCTACGTAAATATTGGTGTATTGTGTTCTTGATGTGATGTTGATGTGATCCTGCTTATGTTTACATGCTTATGATATATTCATTGGATGCATTCATAGATGATACATTGATGATATATTGCTAAACACTATTGGTAAAGATAAAAAAATATATAATGTGGTTAAAAGTAGAATAATTACTCATTACTGATTCACCCCCTCTCAATAATCCAGTAGTGAAGTGAAACTTTCTCTTTCCTCAAATGAGATGTTTATATTGTCCTTCTCATACTCTTTGCTTATTCCTCTTCCCCTTAGGCAACAATTTCACTTTCTTTGTGCTTTGGAGTCAAGCCTCTCAAACACATTATGCATGATTGTTATCCTACACGAGGGGTGTTTGAAAGTCCTCTTAGACATCCATGCTCATCATTTTGATATTACGATTCTTTGATATCAGTATAGATAATTGCCTCTAGTTGAACTCAATCAAATAAATAGCATGCCCTATTCATACATGATCATACAACTTGTATGTAGTATATTGTTGTGATAAAGATGTTTGAAATATAAAATCCATTTTGAGATATTATGTCATGATTACTTTTTGAGATATTGTGCCATGATTACTTTTATGGAAAAATTTGTTAAAAATGTACATTCTTGGATTCCATTGTCTTTTTAGCCTAAAACTTTTTGAGATATTGTGTCATGATTACTTTTATGGAAAAAAATTGTTAAATATGTACATTCTTGGATTCCATTGTCTTTTTCGCCGTTGTGTGCGAAGGGAATGTGACAACGGGAAAAGTTTTTAAGCTGGCTTGAGACCCACAAAAATCACTCGAGAAATTAATTACAGCTTTGTGAAATTGCCTTTTTAGATAGTGATAGATTTGAGCTGCATGTGAGGGTTTTAATGACGACCAATAAAGAACTTCCTTGTCATAGAGATAGGTTTGAATTGCATGTGAGGTGTTGAGGAATAAAGTAATAAGCACAAATAAAGAATACCCTCAATATCCATACATTCAATCGATAGGAAAAGTTAAGCACATGTATATCTCCAAGGCATAGTTGGAGAGTGTGACGTGGAGTGGAGGATTATAGCGAAAGGTATTTTATATATTATGCAATAAATTATAATGCAACGGAGTTTGGAAGGATCACCGAGTTAAAAAAAATTATAATGAAAGTTATTATATTAATATAAGTTTATTTTATTTCTAGATTTATAAGTGTTGAAAAAGGATCAAATGAGTTTTTTAATTTTTTAATTTTAAAAAGGATTGTATTTTAGGAAATTAGATTTTTATAAGTTTTTTAATTTTTAAATTATAAAAAGATTTGTATTTTAAGAAATTAAATTTGTTTATATTAGATAGATTCAAAATTAAAATGGATTTATGTTAATTTGTTTTAATGTAATAATATTTTTTTAGTAAAAATTTTAATTTATCTAATTCACTTTTAAAAGACTATTATATTTTATTTTTTTAAATTAATTGATTTAATTTTATACATTTATTTATTATCACTTAAAAAAAAAAAAAATCTCTATATGCTTAAAAAATCACAAGAATATTTAAAAAATATCAAAGAAAAAAATGAAAATAAATCTCTATATGCTTAAAAAAATCACAAGAAAACATGAATTTACTTTGATGTAAGTGTTTTAATAAAAACTCAACTTTAATCAATAAGTTAATAGAAAATAATTAACAAAAATATCACAAATATTTTATTT
>JZKD02S1720108.1:3311-15219 GCA_000966675.3 Picea glauca
TCCGGAATGATGAGTAACAAGAATGTGCATCTAAACGGCCAAGGCATTGGCGCCCAAATCTGCGGCTGAGAGGAAGCACTCATTTATATGGTCCAACAATGAGCGTGCGAATGGATGACTAACAATACTTTTTGGACCCCCCCCGACCATTCTCGTTTTAACAATGGGGGGGGGTCCGGGATGAAATGGGTTTTTGGCGGGCCCCCTACTCTAACGTGGCAGGAATCTATTGCACTTGTCTAGCATACCACCACCGTATCATGACATCACTTTCCACTTTTTCCCCTACAAGTCCTATCTCATAACTCTGTCAGTCCATTCCCCCTGTTTCACCCATCACAAGTCCCCTCACCATTGCTGGTCTTCAATCAACACCCTCCACGTCACCTAGTCGTACTTGTCACCCATTTTTCACCTGCCATCTCAATCTCCAAATGACCCGTTGGCCATTTATTACAGGTTAACTTATCCGTTAAACTTGTTGATCTTTCCCCCCTGCCCAACGAGTATCCATTCACCCAAAAATAGCCCTGCTCCTTCATTTTCCCATTGCTCATATTATCCTCACACCAAAAAATTTCCTTGCCTTCTCTCCGATTCAATCAACAACCTAACCACAACCATTACCACTAACGTTTTGTTTGAATTGCAACTATTCTTCACAACGATGGCGCCAAAATCCAAGAACGTAGAAGCCAGGGAAAATCCTTTCCTCCCACCTCCTATCGATCTCAAAAAGATCCCATTGGTCAACAAAGATCATCCAATATCAGACACAAGGTGCGAAGTTGACTTCGCAGATTTGCAGTCATGGCACAAAGACACTTTCTTAGATCAAGCGATGAAATCGGACTCTAGGAGTCCAATCTTCCTCTATATCTTTTCCCCCAGGTCCATCATTTCTCTGAGTTTGCCCTCAAATGCTAGGCTCATTACCTTCCCGACCAGAGAGACACAGTCTCATCATCAGGAGAAACTCTGTTCTTCATCACACCAGAGGCCATTGATCAGATGATGCAGATACCCAAAACTAAATCTGCCTCCCCTTTCAATCTGGAAATCATAACAGAGTTATACCAGAAACTATCTTTTCCTCAAAGAGCCCAGATATTTGAATTTTTCCTCCCACAGGATGCTCAGTTCCCCAAGTCAAATCCCCCGTATCCTTCCTCCCTGTTCTCAGAAAAGGGAAACCAAGTCATTTCATCACTCTGTTGTCTGCTTGCTTATTTTTCAGACGAATGGGTGGATGAACCTATATTGGGTTTTCAGTCCATTTTCTCTACCGAGGAAAAACCCACCACTCAGTTCGACTACAACACTTTCCTAGTGGAGAACATTCACAAGAAGTCTTCAAAGTTCGCCAAAGAGGGCATGTTCCGGTACTCCTCTATACTGGCTTACATGTTCATCTTCTTTCAAGCGGATAGGTTCTCTTTCTCGATGCAGAAAATGTACAAGGATGGGAAGCCACAGGCGGTGACATATTTGACTTCGCTGCTCAGATGAAATTCCACAGAGTTTAGTTTCAAATAGTTCATCGAGCAGTTTTACCACCCAATGGTGAGCATGCTTAGTGGCTGACTAGAACAAAGAATAAATGAGGAGATTCAGAGGATTTTACACCTCTTAGACCTTGCAAAAATCGGAGATTGGTATCTTTACCAAAATCACACTGAGATCAGAATATATGGATGCGAGTTAGCTCCATACAAGATACCCAAGTATTTACCCATGAGGATTTTTTACCTGGAGTACATAAGACAGATGATAAATTCAGATGGCATACACTTTGTGTCTCTGAAGAAGAAACAACAACTCAGAATTAAAGGGCAAATAGGGTCTTTTATCTGCAATAGTCGAGGTGTCGGGGAAGAAGCAGATAGGTTTCTGAAGGAAATGAGGTTCGGCACTAGTTTCCTATGGCAATATGACCCGTGCAGGATCATTTCGGAGATGAGGGTTAAGAATAAAAACATTCCATATGTTCATTCACCCAAGCCCGAAATAGAGAAGTTTGCAAATCAAACAAAGTGGGAGGTGAACACTCTGGAAGAGACAAAACAACAATCTCCCCCTGTTTTTATCTCACAAACAAACATGCCACAGGTTCCAAAGGAGAAAATACCCAGGAGGGATACTTCACTTTCTGTGATTGAAGTCTCGGCTGAAGATTTCCAATTACACACCAAGAGGCCAAAACCCAGTCATACAACTGACATGACTAGTGAAAAGGGAACCCAATCCACTACAACTATGAAAGATGATCAGTCACCACTTATCTCTAGAAGCCAGCAGATCACATCTACTTCTTCATCCAATAAGTAGACGGATACTTCATTAATCAACTAGCCAAAACAAGGAGGCATCAAATTAAGCATTTTTGAGAAATATGACCTGATCAAGAAGAGGAATCAAACGCTGACCAACAACACTTATGCTCAGTTTTTGAAACAGACATCCATGTCATAGCACAAACTATTGTCTTTGTTTGATACAGAGAAAGGTAGAATGCACATGGATTTTCTACAGGCACACATACCCAACCCAAAGACAATCACTGACTACAAAAGGGAAACATTCGAGTTCCACACCAGAGATGTGCACTCGATTGATCAAATGGATCTGCACAGGAAAACTGGAGAAATGGTTTTCTCCACTTTGGAAAATGCTTCTACTTTGGATGCTAAACTACAGGTCTCTTTGAGTAATGTTCAAACACAATTAAAGTTAGAAAATATATCATCCTTTGCAAAGGATAACAAAATTAAAACATTCGAAGAATTGGTCCTCAAGATCAGGTATGACCCCTCGAATGTGAAAGCAGTCGAAGAGATGCTCAAAAAGAAAAATGTTGATATAGCATCTCTGAGGAAACAACTTAAACTGCCACCAATGGAAGATGCACAAGCAAAGGAGATAGCTTAGACAGAAGGTGAGAAGGACGAGATGCTCAAGTTGATCATGGAGAAGAATGCACAATTGAAAGAGATGGAAGCAGAACTAGAAAGGTTAGTGAAGGAGAAGGAACAATCAATGCCTATGGAAGTCATTCCATTAAGCGCAATTCCACTCACAGGGGTAAGCACAACATTTGTAGCAGAAACCTCCACAGCATAAATCCCCTCAACAACTCCACTGCCAGCTCTGGAAAAGACAATGGAATTAGCTAAATCCATGGAGGAAATGGACTTGAAAGAGAAATCAATTAGCAGAATAAAAAAGGAGTTTGAGGATCTTCAACAGCTCAAGTCTTCTTACCAAACAAGGTACTCCATGGAGAAGCAAACATAAAACAAGCTCAAACAGGAATTGCAGCAGCTTCAAAAGAAAACAGTGGCGGGCAAGACACTTGCTGAGGCCAAGGAAAATAATTGGATGGATATCTCCAAATCCATAAATGAAATATGGCCTATGGTGAAAATCATGTTCGAGCAAAAAGAACTGGTACAGAGGAGCAAGTAGGCTATTGAGAAAATAAAAGGAGAGCTAGGAGAAATGCCCACAGAAGCCACTGAGATCATTAGATTCCTGAATTTGAAAACCAAGGAAGAATTAGAGGATTTGAAGATTGAAGATAGGATGGAAACCATCCTCAAAGTCAAGAGGGTTCTGACCAAGAGAGGACTTATGTTGCAGTTGGAAGAGAAAGTCTAGACTATGGATGCAGGAATTCAAAGATTTTTCAGTAAGATCGAAGCTTTGCAGAAGAAATGTCTCCCGGACTTAATGGTCCTAAATGATAAGGTATTGACCCTTCCTGATTATAAGCAGAAGCTGGCCATGGTGGCCAAAGATTGTTCAAAATTTTTGGGAATATAGGGCAGCATAACAGGCAAGGAGTTCTTAGAAAATTTGTAGCCAGACATCAGCATACAACACGAGATTCGAGATATTTTCATCATCAGGCCAACTTTTTCTAAGTACACAGAGATGGATGAAATATATCGAAGATTACTGAAAGTCATTATTCCCAATTAGCTACGACGGGAAGCGATATGCAATTTGATTGAGTAGGAGATGAGGTGTCCAAGTCTAGTCAACAATCAGATTAGACAAAGTCATGTAGATGACTCACCAACAACCTTCCCCAAAATCAGCTTGAAGAATTCGACACATCATTAACAATCCCTAAAGTTTTGTATCTTGTTGAGTTAGTTAGTTAAATTTAGAATCTACCACGTCTTGATCATTAATGACAGGGTCGTTGTAACTTTTATTATAAATATTTCCAACTTAGAAGTATTGAGGGTTGTTGATCTTTACGCCTGAGCAAGCTCTAGTTGCTGTAATTTTTATCAAGAAGTTATTCTAGTAATATAAAGAGAATTTTCACAGGATTCCTGCGTGTCAATTGTTGGTGAAGTTCCCTTTGTCTGCGTACAAGTTTTTCCTTCTTAGTTATCATATTGTCTTTATAAATCTAATCTTTAAAGGAAGTTAAAGTTGCAAAATTTACCATTGTGTACTTTGTTCTTAATATTTTATAGATTTAAATGTTTTTCCTCTGATGTTATAACAAATAAATTCTTAAATTCTTTTTTGTTTTAACTGACATCTCACCTTTTTTTTCAGTAATACACCATTTTTATTCCTAAAGAATCCATCATTAGCACTATCTCACCCTGTGAAATGAATCTTGTAAAGGTGTCTTTAACTTCTATCTTTTAAAAACAAATCCCTTAGCCCAATGGAAGCGTAAGTGATATTCAACCACTTCATTCAAAAACAATATAAACAACTCGGTTATATTCTTTCTAACTAGCCTAAAATCTTGAAAACTCAAACAAATCTAAAACTCACAGAGAGATCCCTCTCTGAAATTGGTAGGGCTAGCTTCTAGTTTCGAAGTGGTTGGTTAAGGTTACCTCTGATAAGTTTCTTCTTACCTCATAACAACCTCTAGGAATTTACAAAATGATAACATAAATGGCGACCATACTCGGGACGAATTGAAACAAACTTTCCACCCCTTGTTTTCTTTCCCCTAGAACAAAGACGGCTTTATTTATGGAAAAAACGCAAACCCTAATCTTTACCTATAAATAATGTTTAGAGGTTGCTAAAGTTTGTGTATAAATAACCAAAATCTCCAAAGGTAGAATAAAATCAATAGTTCTGGCTCCCAAAAGAATTTCTACCAGATCTCATCCTAAACTAGAACCTACAATAGTAATAGATAATCCCAAAAGACTACTCAGGAAGAAAAGCACTGCAAAAATTTCGAGGAGTAAAAACCCACTTCCGAGGTCTTTTTCCATCCCAGAAAAGTTAGTTGTTCTTCCAGACGTTGATTCTAAGATACCCTTTCGAACAAGTCTTATCAGGACAAAATCTGATAGTTTTCTCAGTGAAACGGTCTTAGACCAAACATTTTTCATCCCAGGACCCTTGAGATACTTTCTCAAAGAGCTAAAGTTGAGCAACATTTTCAATCCAAGACTGATAAGCTCGAAGACCTAGTCACAAATCTTGGTCAGGCCTTAGACAAGCTCCATCTTCAACAGTCCGTCGAACTTCCTTTTTTAACCATTGTTGTAGTTTCTGCTAAACTTACACCATGTCACTCCATTCCTCCAAGCCCTTCGTCCTCTATATCTTCAGGTATTTCCTCTCCTGTCACACATGTTGTTGTTCAGCCTCCTCCACCAATCATGGCGGCAAGATATGCTCTGTTGGTATTGGTTTCTCCTTTACATGACATGCCCCAAGATTATCAAACTAGACTTCCAAAGTTTGATAGCACTGGCCCCTTGAATGCAAAACAACATGTTGATAAAATGAACGATTACTTTGACCTTCAAGAAGTAGACGAAGCTGATGTGCAGATGAGATTATTTGCACAAATCCTAACTGGAGAGGTGAAAAAATGGTTCAAAACTTTACGTGCTGCTACCATTACTGACATTACTGTTTTCCATCAGACTTTCCTAGACTAGTGGGAGGTAAATAAAAATCCTCTCCAAATTCTGTCGGAGCATGAGAACATCAGAAGGAACCAAGGAGAGATAGTGCGGGATTACTGCACTCGTTTCAACAATCTATACAATGCTATCCCGACTGAAATCAAACCACCACAAGGTTTAGCATTAATAAAGTTCCCTGATGGTTTTGACGTTGACATGTCATATCAATTAAGGGAAAGAAATGCAACAACTCTGGAAGACATGCAAAAAAGTGTCGTCAGTGTAGAAGAAAATCTTTTGGCCAGAAGGGCCAGGCAGAGAACAGAAAAGAGGGTCACCATTAAGGAAGAAACTACTACTTCCTCATCTAATGCCAAACTAGATTCTCTAGCTAGAGCTATGGAGAAAATGATGGAGCGACTCACTGTAACTAACAGGAACCCACCTAGGGAGAACCAAGCTACCCCTCAAATCAGAAACCCAAACTTTAGGAGAAATCCACCTTAGATTAGACAAAGAGATCCTAGGGATCAACTGGAACAAAGGGGACCTGAGCAGCATATTAGACCACATCTCCAGGAAAACTATACTGCTAATGAGGAGGAATTTATTGAGGAGTTTGATGATGCTCATATAAGTCTAATGGGTGATCATGATCATGATCATCAGTCTATTTTCCTCATCCAAGAAGAACATGAAATCTTTCTCCTTTCGCAAATAGAGGTGAATGAGGAAGCTGAAAAAATAGAACAACACGCCTTTGAGAATGCTATAATGGAGGTTCATAGGAAATATAACCGGAGGAGTAAGAAGACTAACAAGAATTCTCTGAAGAAGGCTACTGAAACCAAGAAAACCTCAGAAAATCCTCCCAAGGAAGCCCTTGGGCATAATGATGCCGAATCTCTTGCGCAAAAAACTCCAGAAATTCTTAAGAGAACAAGTCAGACAAAAGTTTCATCAACCATTCAAACAATTGCACATGTCCACAAAGTCTTTGTCGATAAATCAAAAGTACAGAGTTTAAACAAAACCACCTCTCTTTTCAGCCTTGAAGGGGAACTAGCAAAATTGAAGATCCCATTCCCCTCTCCGAGTTGATGAAAAAGAATGCTTATAGGTCTCAGGTGATAAAAACCCAATATGGGTACCAAAGCCTTGAATGTTGGATTTGTACTCCACTCTGACACAGTAAACCTTGCTAATGACCAACCTATGCTCCTATTTGGTCCTGAAGTTGACAGTCAAACTGATAATGACGTCATGGCCCCTTTTTACATCAGCCTAAATATCCATGATCTGATATTGCACAACGCTATGCTAGATTTAGGTGCTTCTCACAACCTAATGCCCAAAGTCATGATGGAAAAGTTGGGACTTGAGGTCACCAGACCTTACAAAGATTTGCATTCTTTCGACTCCAGCAAGGTCAAATGTATAGGCTTGATTAAAGACTTATGTATCACCTTGGCTCAAATCCTGGCAATAAGTTTGGTGATGGACATCGTCGTGGCATACATTCCCCCCAAGTATGGTATGTTGCTATCAAGGTCTTGGGGAGCTAAATTGAGAGGAACCCTGCAACTAGATATGTCCTACGCCACCATTCCAGTTTTCGGTCAATAGAGGAGACTTTACAGAGAAACATTGATGAAGTATATGGTCAGTAGTTAGGAAATGCCACACAATTACCCACTATATTCCACACACTCTGACCTAGATTATTTTATTCTATATAACAATAGTGATCTTGAAGAACAAATCACACAACTGGAAGATGATGCACCTGATCCAAAGATGATAAAGTGACTGTCAAAGTAAGAAACCCCATGGTTGAGGAAAATGAGGAATTTCCAGTAGACTTCTGGAGCATGGACTTCGATGGTGTTGTGGGTAAAGAAGGAGTTGAAGCCAGAGTGTGGATGCATAACCACAGATCAAAGTACTCTGAGAATCATTCCTATAAACTGAACTTTCAATGTACTAACAACATAGCTGAGTACGAGGCTTTAATGCTCGGCCTGAAATTATTGAAGAAAGTTGGTGCTAAGCAGATAATGGTAAGGGGTGGTTCTGAATTAATTATCAAGAAAATCAAAGGTGAGTATGCAACAAAACATCCCAGACTTAGAGCCTATACAAATGTTGTTTTAGATGCTCTCCAATTCTTTACTGAGGTTGATTTGTAGGTGATGCCTAGAGGACAAAATATACTCGCAGAAGGACTAGCTACGTCAACAACTACCTGTAAAATCCCTTTTCGTCCCACTCACAAGTACATAGTGGAGGTGAAGTGCAGACCCACCGTTCCTGACAACATTAGATATTGGCAGGTATTTGGAAATGATGATCAAGTTGAATATTTCCTACAATGTAAAAATGATTTTGAATGTACAAACATAGATTTAGAACAGGATGAAGAATTTGTAAATAAATCTGTTTTTGAGAATGGTAGTGCAAATACAATAGTCGTTGAAGAAATCAGTGAAAATGATGTAGATTCTGATATCCTGCAGTTGAAAAATAATGTGTTACCTAGAGGGTTAGTTACATTGGAAGACTTTTTTGATTTTAATGATGTAGCCAAAAAACCGAAAATTGAAGCTAGCAGTAAAGAGGTTGAAAACTGTAACATAGGAACAGAAGAAAACCCTAAAACAATAAAACTGTCTAAATCACTGCCACCAGAGCAAAAAAGCAAATACATTGAACTTTTTAAGGAATATATAGATGTTTTCGCCTGGGGCTATGAGGACTTAAAATCCTATGACACAAGCATCATACAACACTGGATTCCTATAAAAGAAGAACAAAAACCTTTCAGGTAGAAACTTAGGAGAATTAATCCCAAGTTGCTTCCCCTGATAGAGAAAGAAATCAAAAAGATGTATGATGCCAAGATTATAGTCCCTTTGAGATTTTCCAAATGGGTTTCTAATCTAGTTCCAACCAAGAAGAAAACCGGTGAGATCAGGCTCTGTATAGATTTTAGAAATCTGAACAAAGTCTCCCTCAAAGACAATTACCCTTTACCCAAAATGGACCATATTTTACAAAGGGTGGTCGGACCCAGTAGGATCTCCTTACTCGACAGTTTCTCTAGTTACAACCAAGTTCTGGTCCATCCAGAAGATCAAGAGAAGACAACTTTTACCACACCCTAGGGAACCTTCATGTATGTGAAGATGCCTTTCAATCTGATAAACGATGGGTCTACTTTCCAAAGAGCAATGGATATTTCCTTTGTGGACGAGACTAGGAAATTTATAGTCTTTTATCTGGATAATGTAATTGTTTACTCCAAATCTGACGAAGAACATTTGCTCCACCTCAGACGTCTGTTTGAGAAGTGCAGGAAATTTGGGATTTCATTAAATCCTAAGAAAAGCCTTTTCGAGTTAGAGGAAGGTAAACTGTTGGGACACATAATCTCAAAAGATGGAATTAAAATAGATCCTAGTAGGATAGAAGCTATCCAAAAGGTGGAACACCCTAGGTACATCAAAGAACTGCAATCTTTCATTGGAAAAATAAATTTCCTTAGAAGATTCATACCAAACTTGGCCAAGCTTCTCAGGAATATTACCAATATGTTGAAAAAAGACACTAAAATCAAATGGAATGCCGAGTCCAAACAATCATTTGAGCAGATGAAACATGATCTCACCCAAGCCCCAATTTTGATTAGCCCAGACTATACCAAAGACTTTTATCTTTTCTCTTTCGCATCTGAGCACACTATAGCAACAGTATTGTTGCAGAAAAATAGTGAGGGGTACGAGCAACCCATAGCCTTTTTCAACAAAGTTTTAAGAGACACAGCGTTGAATTATAATATTATGGAGAAACAAGCCTTGGCCCTGGTAAAGCTATAAAAGATTTTAGGGTCTATATTCTCCACTCTCACACAATTGCATACATCCCAAACAAAATGGTTAAAGATATTCTGACCCAGGATAATCCGGATGGAAGAAGAAGAAAATGGATTGCGGTCATTTTGGAATATGACATTGAAATAAAACCTACTAAACTAATCAAAGGACATGGTTTGGCCAAACTAATGGTTGAGTCTAATTTTCATGCTTTAGATATTAACTTTTTGGCTGCAGTAGACAGACCGGAAGAGCAGGCGACTCCAAACATAAAAGAGGCATTCTTAAATTCCCCTTGGTATGCAAACCTCATTTTTGTACTCCACAATTTACAGGATCCTCCAGGTTTGACTAAGACCAAAGCTAGGTTTATTAAATTGAAAGCATTGAAATTTTGTATTATGGAAGGAAATCTCTATTGGAAAGATCCTAGTGGTATCTTGCTTAATTACTTGTTAAAAGATGAAGTTGACAAAGTTCTTCGAGATTTTCATGCAGGAGACTCTAGTGGGAACCTGAGCTGGAAGACCACAACTAACAAGATTCTGAGAGATGGATTTTACTAGCCTACTCTGTTTGCTGACGTTCATCAGAAGGTTACTTCTTTCCACCAATGTCATATTTTTGAAGGTAAAAGGAAGCTTCTACCTCTCCCAATGAAACCCATCTCTGTTGAATCTCCTTTCCAACAGTGGGGGCTGGAATTCATTGGTGAAATACATCCTCCCTCTTCGGGCCAACATAAATGGATCCTCACAGCCACAGACTACTTCACTAAGTGGATTGAGGTTGTACCATGCAGGCAAGCTACTGACTATGTCATCATCAAGTTTTTAGAAACTAACATTTTGTCTCGTTTTGGATGCCCCAGAAAAATTATAGCTGACAATGCAGCGGCTTTCAGATCCAAAAGGCTCATAGATTTTTGTAATCAATATCATATTACTTTGGGACATTCGACGACTTATTATCCATAGGGAAAGGGCTAGCTGAATCTTCTAACAAAAGTCTGGTGAACATCCTTAGAAAGAAACTACAGGAAAACAAAAAATCATGGCATAATAAGTTGGTTTTTTCACTCTGGGCTGACATAATTAGCACCAAAAGATCGATTGGTATGTCTCCATACCAGTTGGTGTATGGCATCGAGGCATTTTTTCCCCTTTCATTAGGAGTTCTGGTCATGAAACTATTGCAGAAAACACAAGAAGAATGATCAGGGGATCAAATTTTGCTCAATTTTCAAAGTTCTCAGAATGCGATGAAAACAGTGCCATTGCATCCATCTCGTCTTCCTGATTTCGGTGGTATATTTACTTTCTCAAATGGAGTCTGTATGGAGAAGATATTGCGATATGTCTGCCAAGCCAAACATGCAAAATTTTTGGATGCTGACTGTACCTGTTCGTACAGTCCGTACGGTGACGTGGCAGGATCGTACCGGCCGTATGGTGATGACATGGCAGTTGTTTATTGGTTGGTTGCTGGCATATTGGATGGTGACACGTGTCCGATTGGTGGCAAGTAATATGAGGACACGTGGCCCAATCCATGGGTGCCACGTGTCCCCCTCATTATTATTTATTTGGTTATATAAAATTGTATGGGGAGTCCTTGGGGTTCGACCCCCGGACCTCCCCCCACACTAAAGAATTCATAACTCTCCGCTAACCAAAGTACCACCATTTGTTCCTTGTTTACCATGTCATAAAACATATATTTAAGGTTGATTTATGTTTGGAAGGAAAGGGGGGTCGGGCCGGGGCTTAGCCCCGACCCGTGGAAGCATTATATTACATATGACCCAACATATATGTATTGGCCCAAATGTTTTGGCGCGCGCGCATTTCATTGTATTACATTGTATTGCAATACATTGCATTGCAATGTATTATATATATATATGACCGTGTATTGAATGTTGGTGCGGGGTTTGAACCCACGACCCATGTGTTAAGTGTTGGCACGGGCCCCAAACAGTTGTTGCACGATTTTCAAATGGTTTAACCACCCTTTTGCCCAGCGCGAGGTCACATGGCCATATGCACAGGTGTCGAGGCGGTTAGGGGCTGGAGGCGCCTTAACCATCCTACAGTTTGCACCATTGGCGCGGTTGTGCCCGGTGCTGGG
>JZKD02S1720108.1:16596-31630 GCA_000966675.3 Picea glauca
ACCTTATCATGACATCACTTTCCACTTTTTCCCCTACAAGTCCTATCTCATAACTTTGTCAGTCCATCCCCCCTGTTTCACCCATCACAAGTCCCCTCACCATTGCTGGTCTCCAATCAACACCCTTCACATCACCTGGTCGTACTCGTCACCCGTTTTTCATCTGCCATCTCAATCTCCAAATGACCCATTGGCCATTTATTACAGGTTAACTTATCCGTTAAACTCGTTGATCTATCCCCCGCACTCAACAGGTATCTGTTCACCCAGAACTATCCCTGCTCCTTCATTCGCCCATTGCTCATCTTATCCTCACACCATAAAGTTTCCTTGTCTCCTCTTCGATTCAATCAGCAGCCCAACCACAACCATTACCACTAACATTTTGTTTGAATTGCAGGTATTTTTCACAGCGATGGCGCCAAAATCCAAGAAAGCAGAAGCCAGGGAAAATCCTTTCCTACCACCTTCTGTCGACCTCGACAAGATCCCATTGGTCGACAAAGATCATCTAATATCAAACACAAGGTGCGAAGTTGACTTCACGAATTTGCAGTCGTGGCTCAAAGACACTTTCTTAGATCAGAGAGATGAAATCGGGCTCTAGGAGTCCAATCTTCTTCTATATCTTTTCCCCCAGGTTCATCATTTCCCTGAGTTTGCCCTCAAATGCCAGGCTCATTACCTTCCTGACCAGAGAGCCATAGTCTCGTCACCAGGAGAAACTCTGTTCTTCATCACACCAAAGGCCATTGATCAGATGATGCAAATACCTAGAACTGAATCTACCTCCCCTTTCAATCTGGAAATCATAAAAGAGTTATACCAAAAACTATCTTTTCCTCAAAGAGCTCAGATATTTGAATTTTTCCTCCCACATGATGCTCAATTCCCCAAGTCAAATCCCCCGTATCCTTCCTCCCTGTTCTCAAAAAAGGGAAACCAAGTCATTTCATCACTCTGTTGTCTACTTGGTTATTTTTCAGATGAATGGGTGGATGAACCTATATTGGGTTTTCTGTCCATTTTCTCTATCGAGGAAAAACCCACCAATCATTTCGACTACAACATTTTCCTAGTAGAGAACATTCATGAGCATTTTTCAAAGTTTTCCACAGAGGGCATGTTCTGGTACTCCTCCATACTGGCTTACACGTTCGTCTTATTTCAAGTGGATAGGTTCTCTTTCTCGATGCAGAAAATGATCAAGGATGGGAAGCCGCAGGAGGTGACATCTTTGACTTCGTTACTCAGATGAAATTCCACTGAGTTCAGTTTCAAATAGTTCATCGAGTAGTTTTACCACCCAATGGTGAGCATGCTCAGTGGAAAACCAAAACCAAGAATAAATCAGGAGATTCAGAGGATTTTACACCTCTCGTACCTTACAAAACCCGGAGATTGGTATCTTTACCAAAATCACACTGAGATCAGAATATATGGATGCGAGTTAACTCCATACAAGCCGCCCAAGTATTTACCCATGAGGTTTTTTTCCCTGGAGTACATAAGACAGATGATAAATTCAGATGACATACACTTTGTGTCTCTGAAGAAGAAACAATAGCTCAGAATTAAAGGACAAATAGGGTCTTTTATCTGCAATAGCAGAGGCTCTGGGGAAGAAGAAGACATGTTTCTGAAGGAAATGAGGTTTGACACTAGTTTCCTATGGAAATATGACCCATGCAGGATCATTTCGGAGATGAGGGTTAAGAATAAAAACATCCCATATGTTCATTCACCCAAGCCCAAAATAGAGAAGTTCGCAAATCAAACAGAGTGGGAGGTGAACACTCTAGAAGAGATAGAACAACAATCTCCTCCTATTGTTATCTCAAAAACAAACACACCACAGGTTCCAAAGGAGAAAAGGCCCAGGAAGGACACTTCACCTTTTGTCACCAAAGTCTCAGCCGAAGAGTTCCAATTACACACCAAGAGGCCAAAACCCAATCATACAACTAACACGGTTAGTGAAAAGGGAACCCAATCCACTATAGATCATTCACCACTTATCTCTAACATACATTAGCTACTTCTTCATCCAAGAAGCAGACAAATACTTCATTAATCAACCAACCAAAACAAGGAGGCATCAAATTAAGCATTTTTTAGAAATATGACCTGATCAAGAAAAGGAATCAAATGCTGACCAACAACAGTTATGCTCAGTTTTGGAAACAAACATCCACGACACAACACAGACTGTTGTCTACGTTTGATACAGAGAAAGGTAGAATGCACATAGATTTTTTGCAGGCACAGATGCCCGACCCAAAGGCAATCACTGACTACAAAAGGGAAACGTTCGAGTTCCACACCAGAGATGTGTACCCGGCTGATCAAATGGATCTGCATAGGCAAATTGGAGAAATGGTTTTCTCCACTTTGGCAAATGCTTCTACTTCGATTGCTAAACTATAGGTCTCTCTGAGCAATGTTCAGACACAGTTAATGTTAGAAAAGATATCATCCTTTGCAAAGGATAACAAAATTAAAACGTTGGAAGAATTGGTCCTCAAGATCGGGTATGACCCCTCGAATGTGAAAGCAGTCGAAGAGATGCTCAAAAAGAAAAATGTTGATATAGCATCTCTGAGGAAACAACTGAAACTACCACCAACGGAAGATGAACAGACAAAGGAGATAGCTAAGACAGAAGGTGAGAAGGACGATATGCTCAAGTTGATCATGGAACATAATGCATAGTTGAAAGAGATGGAAGAAAAACTAGAAAGTTTATTGAAGGATAAGGAACAATCAATGCCTGTGGAAGTCATTCCATTGAGCGCAGTTCCACTCACAGGGGTAAGCACATCATCTGTAGCAGAAACATCCATAGTAAAAATCCCCTCAGCAACTCCAGTGACAGCTCTGGAAAAGACAATGGAATTAGCTAAATCCATGGAGAAAATGGACTTGCAAGAGACAGAAATTAGCAGACTAAAAAATGAGTTTGAGGATATTCAACAGCTCAAGTATTCTTACCAAACAAGCTACTCCATGGAGAAGCAAACATCAGACAAGCTCAAACAAGAATTGCAGCAGCTTCAAAAGTAAACAGTGGTGGGCAAGACACTTGCTGAGGCCAAGGAAAATATTTGGATGGATATCTCCAAATCCATAAATGAAATATGGCCTATGGTGCAAATCATGTTCGAGCAAAAAGAACTGGTACAGAGGAGCAGGAAAGCTATTGAGAAAATAAAAGGAGAGCTGGGAGAAATTCCCACAGAAGCCATTGAGATCATTAGATTTCTGAATTCGAAAACCAAGGAAGAATTAGAGGATTTGAAGATTGAAGATAGGACATAAAACATCCTCGAAGTCAAGAGGATTCTGACCAAGAGAGGACTTATGCTGCAGTTGGAAGAGAAATTCCAGACTATGGACGCAGGAGTTCAAAGAGTTTTCAGTAAGATCGAAGCTCTGCAGAAGAAAGGTCTCCCAAACTTAATGGTCCTAAATGATAAGTTAATGACCCTTCCTGATTATAAACATAAGCTAGCCATGGTGGCCAAAGATTGTTCAAAATTTTTGGGAATACAGGGCAGCATAACAGGCAAGGCATTCTTAGAAACTTTGCAGCCATACATCAACATACATCATGAGATCCGGTATATTTTCATCGTCAGGCCAAATTTTTCCAAGTACACAGAGATGGATGAAATATACCGAATATTACTCAAAGTCATTATGCCCAGTCAGCTATGATGGGAAGAGCTATGCAATTTGATCGAGTTGGAGATGAGGTGTTCAAGTCTAGTCAACAATCAGATCAGACAAAGTAGTGCAGATGACTCACCAACGACCTTCCCCAAAATCAGCTTGAAGAATTCGACACATCATTAACAGTCCCTAAAGTTTTGTATCTTGTTGAGTTAGTTAGTTAAATTTAGAATCTGCCACGTCCTGATCATTAATGACAGGGTCGTTGTAACTTTTATTATAAATATTTCCAACTTAGAAGTATTGAGCGTTGTTGATCTTTATGCCCGAGCAAGCTCTAGTTGTTGTAATTTTTATCAAGAAGTTATTCCAGTAATACAAAGAGAAGTTTCATAGGATTCCTGCATGTTGATTGTTGATGAAGTTCCCTCTGTCTACGTACAAGTTTTTCCTTCTCAGTTATCATATTGTCTTTCTAAATCTAATCTTTAAAGGAAGTTAAAGTTGCAAAATTTACCATTGTATACTCTGTTCTTAATCTTTTATAGATTTAAATGTTTTTCCTCTGATGTTATAACAAAGAAATTCTTAAATGCGTTTTTGTTTTAACTGATATCTCACCTTTTTTTTTTCCAGCAATACACCATTTTTATTCCTAAATAATCCAACATTAGCACTATCTCGCCCTATGAAACGAATCTTGTAAAGGTTGTCTTTAACTTCTATGTTTTAAAAACAGGGCCCATAGCCCAATGGAAGCGTAAGTGATATTCAGTCACTTCATTCAAAAACAATACAAACAACTCAATTATATTCTTTCTAACTAGCCTAAAATCTTGAAAACTCAAACAAATCTAAAACTCACAGAGAGATCCCTCTCTGAAACTGGTAGGGCTAGCTTCCAGTTTGGAAGCGGTTGGTTAAGGTTACCTCTGATAAGTTTCTTCTTACCTCATAACAACCTCTGGGAATTTACAGAGTGATAACAATTTGGATGTTGTTACTATACAAACATCGGATGGACTAGGTGGGGTTATTACCGACAAAGGGCCATAATACATGCCAAACAATGTAGAATCTTTGAATATTCTAGGACAAACATCAGAAAAATAAGAGATTGTCTAGTTTCCATCCATAGAAGGAAAACCATTCTTAGGAGTGAGTTGGGATTTGGGATCATAGAAAGTGAGATGATCGGTGGTAATGACCTTCCCTTCATGGGGGAAACTCATGGTACAAAAAAATAAGGAGTAAACTACCTTCATCGCATATATATAATTACTTCCTAACAATATATTGTAGTCCAATGGGGAATCTACAACATCAATACAAACCTACTTGTGATCTGGATTTATGAGTGGAACGAAATGAATAACAAACTGAATACAATAACACAAAGACATGGAGAACAACAACAAATATCCAGTGAACAATAACTTCTATTGAATAAATGAAATAGGATGAAAATGTAAAACTGCAGAGCTGAAAACAAATTGCTTGAATGGTGGTAGCTATCTCTGAGAAAAGATGTGGTTTTTATGCACATCTGTCTAATAAGAATGATTACAATGAGGCTCTAGAGGCCTTTTTAACATTACTCATGAATTCCAAAACCCTAGACATCCAAAAACCTAACCCCTTTTAACATTACTCATAAATTCCAAAATGCTAGACATCAAGCCTTGAGAACCATGATCTGGGGGCTTGTTTAAGACCATACATGGCCTTTTTTAGCTTGCACAGATAGTCTTGATTTTTTGTTAACATGAATCCTTTTGGTTGCTCAACATATAATTCTTCTTTTAGTGTTCCATTAAGGAATGCTGACTTGACAACCATTTGATAGATTTTAAAATTTCTGAAGCATGCAAATTCCAGGAACACTTTGGTGGCCTTAGCTCTTGATGCTGGAGCAAAAGTATATTCAAAATAAATACCTTCCACTTGGGAATATACCTTTCATACTAATCTATATTTGTTCTTTATGATATGCTCATTTTCATTGAGTTTGTTCATGAATATCCACTTGGTTCCTACCACATTTTTGTCCTTGGGTCTTGGAACTAGTTCCTGAGTCTAGTTCTTCTCTATTTTGTATAGTTCTTAATCCATTGATTTAATCCAATATTTAATTTTGTTGGCTTCTTTAAATGAATTAGGTTCTATTGGGGATAACATTGCTTATTCTGAGTCAAATGTGAGTTTCCTTCTTGTTTCCACTCCTGCATTTTTATTTCCAATAATTTGACTTTCAAGATTATTCTTTTGAACCCTTTTTGATGGGGCTTTTGGAAAGGGTGTTTCTTCGTCATATTCATCATTAGCGTGGGGTTCATTCTCTTAAGGTTCTTTATCAACATCTTCATTCTAATAATCTCCATCACTTTTATTATCATATGTTGATATGTTCTGGGGTATGACTTGTCTTAACTTTAGATCATCTATCTTTACATTAGCACTTTCCACCATTTTATGTAGTCTTAGGTTATAACATCTATAAGCCTTTTTGTTAGGTGAATATCCTATAAATATTCCTTCGTTTGATCTTGGGTCAAGTTTCCCTATATTATCCTCATCATTTTTGATGTAACACTTACTTCCAAAGACTCTAAAGTACTTCATTGATGTTGACCTACCAAACCATAGTTCATAAGGTGTTTTTTCATGGTTAGGTATCAATTGTGTTTGATTGAGTATGTGAATTGTTTTGTATATTTCATCTCTCCAAAACTCATTTGGAAGTTTGGATTCATTCAACATGGTTCTTGCATCTTCTTGAACATTTCTATTCTTCCTTTCAACCACTCCATTTTGTTGAGGAGTCATGGGATCTGAAAATTGTATTTTGATTCCATGATCTTCACAAAGATTAATGAACTCTTTAGAGATGAATTCTCCTCCAATGTCTAATCTCAGACATTTAATTTTGAGATCTATTTCATTTTCTACAAAGGCTTTGTATGCTTTAAATTTTTCAAAGGATTCTTATTTATCCTTTAGAAAGTATACCCATGTCATTGTTGTGTAGTCATCAATGACCAACATAAAGTAATGTTCTCCATGTATACTTTTAGTTCTAGTAGGAACACATAGGTTAGTGTGAATAAGATCTAAGGGTCTTGATTAAGAATGCTCTTTTGTCTTGAACCTGACTTTTTTCTACTTCCCTATTTGACAATGTTTACAAATAGGATTTGAACTCTTTATAATCTTTGGCAGAACCCTCATTGACTCCTTATTATTGGCTTTGATTAAGTTGTTAAAGCTTATATGTCCCAACCTTCTATGCTATATCCAACTTTCATCTTCTTGACCTAAACAAGATTTTTCTTCTCCTTGCATGTCAAGGATGTACACATTGTTGGATGTTCTTGGTGCAACTGCCACTAGATTCCTTGTATCTTCTCTTATTATCTCACATTTATGAGAATCAAAGGTAAGTATGTGACCTTGATCACATGTTTGACTTACACTTAGGATATTAGGAATAATTTTTTCTACTAAAAGTACATTTTCTTCTTTGGCCTTATTATTCCCTGGGCTAACAATGCCTTTTCCAAGTATCTTGGCTGACACATTATCTTCAAAGGTGAATTTTCCTTTTTCTTTCTTCATTAACTTGAGAAATTTTCTTTTATCTCCAGTCATGTTTTTAGAACATCCACTGTCTATATACCATTGACATCCTTTGTTTTTGGCATACATGGCTACTTTACACTCTGTTTTCTCTACTTGTTTTTTCTTCCATATTTTTTTATTGTTGGGAATATTTATCTCTTTGACATACTTTGAAAATCTACAGTCACTGGCTTCATGTCCATAGTTATTACATTTGAGGCATTCCATATTGAAATCTTGTAATGGAGAGAGCGAATTATAGTTTATTTTATCTGTATTGAACTTTTGACTTCTTTGGACATTTTTTGGATTGTTCCTTCTATAGGATTTACAATGTACTTCAAGTCCAAAATTATTGTAGGAATATAAATATCCAAGGAAGATGTATTGATATATGTTAGAGGGATTTATTCTGGTGATTGTATTCTTCTTGACATCTTTTTCTTTAGTAGGGGGTGTTGATTTCTGTTTATTTGGGACAGTCTCCAGTGGCATCATCCTTACCTTATTATCTTCTCTCCTTAAGGGGAATTTAAGAGCATCTTCATAACTAATTGGTTTTAGGTGATTTATATGTACTGAAAAAGTAACTAAACTACCCTCAATTAAATTGTCAACCCGAGGCAAGTAAACTTAGAGTTGTAGCAAAATATATGCCAAAGGTGGAAGGTTGGTAGGAGTGTAGACTAACTAAGGAAAGTAGCTATCTAAGGCTAATCTACTCAAACAAACCTATCTAATGAGAAAACCCTACTAAGCAACTTGAAATTAGGTAACCTAAGTACTTTTGGGCCAAGGACTGATGGATAGCTCCTAAGAAAGCGAATGAAAACCCTATTCAAAGAAAACTAGTTCATGACAATAAGCAAAGGTAAACTACTAAGCATACTAAGCAAATGATGAAAACAAACTACTTTTAACTTTCCAACCTACATTCAACGAGAAACTACCCTATGAAAGAAATTAAATAAGCAAGTAAGAAAAAGAACCTATCTAACCTATTAAAGAAAATAGTCAAGCAAGAAAAAACACCTGACTAACCTACTAAAGCAAAAGACAAGTAAGCAAAGACAACTATCTATCCTACTAAATCAAATGGACAAGTAAGCAAAGCCTTCTCATTGAACAACTACCTAGCCTAAGAGGCAAGTGAACTAAATGCTTAATGCAAAACTATTTCTTTTGCGTGAAAGGAAGTTTAAATGCTCAATGCAATGCATGAAAGGAAATTTATTCTATTGAAAGCAAGAAAGACTATCAACTAAACTTATGAAAACAAGAAACTATCTCTTCTAATCTACAAAAGCAAGAACCTATCTTTAATCTATGAAACACTCAAATGCAATGCTGGTGGTTGTGTGAATGCCTTTAGTGGTGATGGATGATATCTCAATGAAACTTGACAACAAAGGACAGTTCTAATGGTATAAGCTCAATACTAATTTTAATGGAAAAATCAAAGGTGTGAAGTAAACAGTCCAATGAAAACTTAACCATGATAAAAGTAATGTTAAATACCATGCATATTCATGTATAAACCATCAACATCATGATGAGATCATCATTATCTAACTAAGAAATTCAATTGCATCTTAATCTATGAAAGGAAATTGTGTGAAAGGAAACTATACTATGTCTAGTTTAATCATTCAAGCTATGATAAGAAAATGACTGAAAACAAAAATTAAAAACATGATATTAAAAAGTGAATTGACAATTACATTTAACCAATAACTAAGCAAGTGAAATCTATCTAAAATTGAAGTAAGAAAGCTATGATTCAAAAACTGGAAGCAAATCTATTCATCCATCAATCTTTGTCAGAAGAAACTCAGATTAAAACTATGCTCTGTTCTAATTAAAAATATGTTCTAAACTTGACTGTAAAATTATAAAAGAAAGCACAATTTAACATCTAACTGCATGCGGGGTTAGTATAGTGAGAGAGAGACTTGCAAKMCTTTTCTAATCTAYGAKATTAATGCATGTTAATACATCTCATCATTCTAACCTGTAAAAGRGAAGCAAAYYAGTKAAGCTACAMCAAATTAATTAACTAAATAAAAATATGCATGTACAACAAATAAAGAAAGAGCAATTAAATTAAGAAATGCATAAATCAACATGAAGAGAGTTACCAGACTACTGGTGGGCCCCCCAGCAAGTCGTGGTCACTCTGTAAAAGTATACCATGAGCTTAGCAGGCCAAATTCACCATACAAATCCAAAAACACAGTTCTGGCATAATTTTGGCAATGTAAAAACTCAAATAGAGCAAAATCATTTTTTTGGCAATTCTAATGCTTATGCTACTTGGTTAACAATCTAATGATCATCCTATTGGTATTTATAAGCTTACAACCTAGGTGGTCGACCACAGGAGGGTCGAACCACCTCTAAATTCGGAAAATTACATTAAATGCATCTATAACTAACAAAACGGAGGAACCCAATGATCACCCTCTTTGGACAACTGAAATCAAGTTGTATTGAGCTTAGTAGCTGGAGGGGGTGATGAATAACAAAACCAATGTGCTCTATTTGTCCACCATTGGCCGTCAATACCATAACTGCCAACTTGCCTTGCGTTTTTGTGCAATACTGGGTGCCGGATCAAGTACCAGAACGAGCATTGGATCAAGTACCGGAACGAGTGTCGGACCAAGAAACATGGTGTGTTTTTCCCTGTAATAGCAGAAAAACATGAATTAACTCTTGGAAACCATAAAATATGATAAATTAAACTTGATTGAATCACAAAACACGAATTATATGTACCTCATGTCGATTATATCATTTTACCATAAAAATATTCAAAAAGCTCCTTTGAAATATAAAAATGCATATATACATATGGAAAAAAGTGTATAATAATGTCATGAAGATGATCATATCTCAGGCCCAATAGGGTTACTTTACACTCTGTTTTCTCTACTTGATTTTTCTTCCATACTTTTTTATTGTTGGGAATATTTATCTCTTTGACATACTTTGAAAATCTACATTCACTAGCTTCATGTCCATAGTTATTACATTTGAGGCATTCCATATTGCAATCTTGTAATGGAGAGAGCGAATTATAGTTTATTTTATCTATATTGAACTTTTGACTTCTTTGGACATTTTTTGGATTGTGCCTTCTATAGGATTTACAATGTACTTCTTCAAGTCCAAAATTATTGTAGGAATATAAATATCCAAGGAAGATATATTGATATATGTTAGAGGGATTTATTCTGGTGATTGTATTCTTCTTGACATCTTTTTCTTTAGTAGGGGGTGTTGATTTCTATTTATTTGGGACAGCCTCCAGTGGCATCATCCTTACCTTATTATCTTCTCTCCTTAAGGGGAATTTAAGAGCATCTTCATAACTGATTGGTGTTTTGACATATCCTTGTGATGTAGAAGTTGAGTCTTGGGTGTATCCCAAACCAGTCTTGTTGTTTGGTGACCTATGACTACTGAGAATTTCATCTAAGATATTTGAACTATTTTCAAATTTTGATCCCTTCTTTTCTTTCTCAAGTTCACCTTTCAGTAGCTCAATCTCATCTTCTAGAGATTCTCACATACATGTTATCTGTTAGCAATTATTTTTGTCATTTGGCACAGAAACACCCAGGGCTGTAGATTGCACACGAAATGCCCAAGCGCAGCACGAGAGAGTCCCTATTTTTCCAAGTAGCAGGTCAAGCGAGTGGGAAAAATGTCGTCGACAGCCTCCAAGATCTATTTTACAAAGAAGATCGACGGTCACCGGGTTTTCGGAGCTACTGAATTGCCCAAGGTTTAACGCAAAGGATAGTTCTCGTATTTCACAGTAGGTTCAGATCGTCCGATCTAACTAGGACAGGTGGCAGCCTGTCGACATATCGCGGATCGGGGTTTCGGAGAATAGGGAGCCCTCTGCTCATTGCACTTGAATGTACCGATCGGTGAAACACCGAAAGAGCCTTTGGCATTGAGCCCATGGTCTTTACCCTGGGTCATATCAAGAGAGCCTACAAATAAGGGTGGCTCCCCTGTAAATATCGAGAGCTCCCTCGTCCATTCATCCTAAGGACACGTGTTTCAAGATTTGGCCGCGTCAGCGTTTCGGCGGTCGGGAGTTCATGGGGTGAGAGCTTCATGTTGCTCAAACATCATGAAACCCTGAACCCTGATAGCGCCTAAAGCATATAAAGTGGGGCCCGTGGTATCACGAAGTGTTTTCAGCCACCCATCCAGAGGGGACACCTGGCAGCAAGTAGAGCCACCTCGGCGCTTCGCCCATCGCGACTCCAACATGCAAAGAGCAGCTCCATTATTTTTCGATGCGCGAGGTGCCGAGAGAATCCCGGACCCAGGCCCACGACATCGCTGAGAGAGGTAAGAACCATCATATCTAGAGGGATGCGTGTTGCTAGATTAAGCCGTCTCGGCATATCGCTCATCGCAATTTCAATCAGCAAAGATTAGCCCTTTCATATTCGCGAATGCCGAAAGCATATGGTCACAACCCATGGTCACTTGGGTAGAAGAAGGAGATGCATAAAGAAAACCAAAGGCGCCGAGTTCAGTTGCAGAGGGGATCATCGTGACCTCCAGGTGCCATCGGACCCGATCTTAATACTATTTCTAGCATTGAAGTGAATGAAGGCAAGAGTGGGTGGTTGAAACCTCCTTTCGTTCATTAAATGAGCGGAATGGAGGGTTTGGCGAGATGCCTGCTCGCAGAGGTCCTGTGTATCGATTCTCTCAACGAAGCCATGCCGAAGTCCTCAACTCGACAGAGAAGTATACGCAAGCTAGCCGAGCACTTCATGGCTCAGCTAACCCCCTTACAGGAGCCATGCGTAGTTAAGGCGGCATTTAAAAGAAGATATCAGTACGAGTTTGATTGAAGGGACATCAAGCCTTGAGTGATTGGACATGCCTCTGTGAGATGAATTTTCCTGAGTATATAGACTCAGTCTTTGTATTTTTAAGTATGGAGGATTGAGCAGAGCTCTCAGTTGAAAAGATTTAACACACCACTGTTATTCTGGTTATGCATGGACTTTTGAGACTTCTTGCCTTATGAATGTCATCTTCTTTCACATCCCTATTTACACTGTGTTAGAATAGCTTGGAATTGGAGGATCCAGTCAGGCTGTAGCTGTTATAGGATGATGTTGGATAGGATCACTGTAGCAATTATGTTGCTCTAATCGGTCCTTGTGTTTTTCTCAGCGCTGAGTGACTTGGAATTGGAGGATCCAGTCAAGTCCCCTTTTCAGTTTCTTGAGACCCTGAACCAAGGGGATCTTGCATTCAGAGTCTTTCTTCTGCAAACCGCTGAAAGCCTGTTTCCCAAAGTCGTTTGTTCACCTTTCTTACCAAGTCTTCCACCTATTCACCTCTTAATCAACCCACTGGCCGAAGTTAGATCAAGACCTCCTTTGCTCCTTACATGCCAGACCCAGTCCCTGAGTTAGAATGATATTTCCCTGAGTCTCTACCCACCTGATCATCCATTAAAGATATCGTGACACAAAACTGATGGGTGTCGGGCTCTACTCTTGCAAAGAAATCTAGGAGTGACTTCCGACGCTAACATTTCTGGCACCGTTGCCGGGGACGAGGTTGAATATTTTCCCCAGGATTGAACGACAATGATTAACTGATTCTGAAGGTGCATCAGGTATCAGAATTATCAAGATTGTTGCTGTGCACCTGGTGAATCCATTGTGACGACTCCACTGGGGAGGACCTGCTCTATTAATTGTGGCTTTTAGAGGCAGGCATACACGGTCTCATCCACAGTTGCCTCTAGCTACGCCTGAAACAAATCCAGAAGCAGTGCTCAGAAAGGGAAAGGCCTCTGAAGAAGAAGCGTCCACCACTGAACCAGGTAATCCACCATATTCTTCTATGGGAGCCCCTTTTTCTCCTCCTCAGTTTCTTGACAGACCTGTTTCTCAAGTTTCCCGTTTCCTAAATTTCGGGAGTGTTCCTGTTGAGTTTTCCTCTCCGGGTCTGGAACCGAAGGGACAAAACCTTGTCACTCCCCTTTCCCCCAAAACTGTACCCTAGCGTAGACTTGGGACCACAGAATATTTCCCCACTCCTATCTTTACTACCCCTGTGCGAAGAGAAGCATCTGCCGACTTGAGCTCATTAGCCGTCTCCTTAAATCCCATCTGGTTTCCTACTCCACTTCGGGACTCATTCCCAGTAGCCCCCTCGTGAACTCCTTCTCCTCCCAGCTCTTCTCCACCTAATATTCCTATGGCTGGTGCTAATCCCCCTCTGAATAGAATGGATGCCATAGTCATTTCCAGATATGCTCCCTTAATCCTACCCCATCCTGTGAATCCTCTTCCTGCTAGGGATTACTTGAAATACATGCCCAAGTTCACTGGGGAAGGAGACATAACTGCCAAAGAGCACCTGGCTACTTTCTACCGTTATGAAAACAACCTCAACATTGAAAATGAAGATGTCTGGATGAGAGTCTTTGTCCAGAGCCTGGATGGTGAGGTGAGGAAGTGGTTTATAGGATTGGTTCCATGGTCTATTGCTGGGATTGAAGCTCTAGATAGTGCTTTCCTGAGGCAGTGGGGAGATAGGAATGATTTCATGTATTACATGACAGAGTTCAGGTCTTTGAAGAAAATGGAAGGAGAGTCTGTCTCTGACTTCTCCAAAAGATTTAATAAGATGTATAACAAAATCCTCGCCGAGATAAAGCCTTCAGAAGCCTCAGCTAAGATTTCATATGCTAGCGCGTTCGGCCCCGATTTCTACCTTTTGTTGAGAGAAAGGAGAGCTACCTCCTTAGCTCAGATGCAATATGCGACCATAGAGGTGGAATCCAATGTGTTAACAGTTGATAGACTGAGGAACAAGGCTGAAGTAGACAGGAGAAAAGGAAGGTCGGAAGCCTTGACCTCTGATCCATTACTGCTTCACCCTCAAGTGGATGAACTGACCAGGATGGTGAAGTCCCTGTCTGCAGAGATGGAGAGAATGAAGGTCGAGGGGAGGAAAGCATATAAGGTCCCTCAGAATGCCGAAAATAAAGGAGGTTTCAGGAGGCCAAATAATTTTACTCCCCCAAATGTGCAAAGAGAGAAGGGGAGAGACAGAGAAGACCAGAAAATTCAAGCTCGTTTTCAAAACAATTTTGTGGCCGAGGAGGAAGAAAGAGAAACAGACGAGCTTGATACTGAAATCCATTTCTTCGGAGACACTCCTCCTTTTCCTCATCTCAGTCAATCACCCTATGAGGAGTCTCTCATGGACAGTCAGCTAAATGAACTAAGAAAGGGAGACAAGGCCAGTGGCAGCCCAGGCAGATATGATCTGAGGTCAAAGAAAAAGACTAAAGCACCTGACGTTCCTGAGCAGTCTACCAGGATAGAGAAACCTGCTAACAAAGCAGCAGATAGTCATAGAGGTAGGAAGATCCAACCCCTCTCTCCCATTATCCAGAGTCATGTTCCCGAAATAAGAGAAATCCCAAAGCTCTTATCTTCTTTTAATTTCGAGCATGAAATTCAAAAAATCAGAATCCCTGTGCCCCTGACAGAATTGATTAAACATGAAGGGTTCAAAAAATGCTTCTCTGAGCTTTTACAGTCTGAGGTGTCGAACCTTCCCATGGACTTCATCAATTTGCAAGATGAAAAGCCTGCAGTTATCCTAGGTCCTATGGTAGAAGACAGGAATGACTCATCCCCTCCCTTCTACACTTCCTTGAACATACATGACAAGGTAT
>JZKD02S1720108.1:31680-46134 GCA_000966675.3 Picea glauca
AGAAGTCACCCAAGCCTATCATGACCTCTATTCCTTCGACTCCAGAAAATTTCAATGTCTAGGAGTCATCAAAGACCTGGTCGTGACCTTGTTTCAGTTGCCCATGAAAAGTGTGGTCATGGACATTGTAGTGGTCGATGTCCCCCCCAAGTTTGGTATGTTATTATCAAGATCTTGGATAAAGAGACTGGGGGGAACCTTGTATATGGACCTCACATACGCTACTATCCCAGTGTTTGGAGGAGAGCATAGAAGGATATATAGAGAAGCCCAGCTGGCATATATAATCAGCGATGAGGCCAACCTACCAATCATCCCATCTTTTCTTTGGACATTGACTTAGGCTCCAGTTTACTACAACTCACCCATGCCCCCGAGCCTCCTCTCAAACTCAGAAAGTAGCCCACTTCTCCTCTTGAACTTCCTCCTCCCATCACCCCCATTTGGAAAATGTTTTTTGATGGAGCCTGTTCTCGTGAAGGTGCTGGTGCTGGGGTGTTTTTTGTGTCACCTGCCCAGGAAACTGTATCTCTATCATACAAATTAGAATTTGAAACCACCAACAATGTGGTGGAGTATGAAGCCCTTGTTCCAGGATTAAGAGATGCAAGGGAAATGGGAATTCAGGAAGTAACAGTGTTCGAAGATGCCGAGCTGGTAGTCCAGCAGATCAGAAGCACTTATCAGGCCAAGCATCCTCGACTTAGGAGTTACAAAAATGAGATGTGGGACCTAGTTGACAGTTTCTTCTCAACGTTTAACATTTATTTCATCCCAAGAGAGGAGAACATAGTGGCAAATTCTTTGACTACATCAGCAAGCAATTTCAAAGTACCCTCGCCACCCAAATTTATGTATGATGTAGAAGTAAAATACAGGCCTTCCCTACCTAACAATGTCAAACATTGGAAGGTGTTTGAGGATGATCTCGAGATCAAGAAGTTCTTGGAGACTATCGAAGAATTTTCAGAGATGCATATCGACCAAGATTTCGTCCCTGAGGAAGGGTTTAATGGGGGTAAGTTGCTGAGTAAAATAGCAAAGCATGACATTATTCAGCTGCCTAGCAATCACATTCCAAGGGGAATAGTCCCATTAGAGAGATTGTTCGATGGGAATGATGTGGCAGTAAAGGGCAGGCTTTCAGATGAATATGAAGACACAGTTGAGTGCAACATTGGCACACCAGAGGAGCCTAAGTTTGTCAAGTTGTCAAAAAGTTTGACCGAGGAGCAGAGGGCTGAATATACAGAGTTGCTAAGAGAGTTTGCTGATGTGTTTACATGGACCTACGAAGACCTCAAGACATATGACACATCAATCATTGAACACAAGATCCCACTGAAGGAAGAGGCTAAGCCATTTAGGCAGAAGCTAAGATAGATAAATCCCATGTTGCTACCCGTTATGGAGAAAGAAGTAAAAAGATTGTTGGATGCACAAATCACTGTCCCATTGAGATATTCCAAGTGGGTGGCCAATTTGGTCCCAGTAAGGAAGAAAAGCAGAGAAATCAGGCTCTGTGTCGATTTCAGGAATCTAAAAAGAATCTCAAAGAAAGACAATTACCCCCTACCCAAGATGGAACACATATTGCAGAGGATAACTGGTGCATCCAAGATATCCATGATCGATGGGTTTTCTGGCTATAATCAGATATCGGTCATGCCTGAGGACAGGGAGAAGACAACCTTCACTACTCCTTGGGGCACATTCATGTATGCCAAGATTCCATTTGGACTAATGAATGCAAGAGCAACATTTCAGCGAGCCATGGATATAGCCTTCATCGGAGAGAAGGACCAGTTTGTGGTAATTTATCTGGATGACATCACGGTCTTCTCTAGGATAGACAAGGAGCATTGTTGCCACTTGAAGAAAGTTTTCCTGAAGTGTCGGAGGTTTGGCCTATCTTTAAACCCCAAAAAATCTTTGTTCGATATGCAGGAAGGGAAGTTGTTGGGCCATATAGTATCAGCAGAGGGAGTGAGAATTGATCCCAGCAGAGTGGAGGAAATTCAAACCTTATCACTTCCCAGGTCTAAAAAAGAGGTTCAGGCCTTTTTGGGGAAAATTAATTTTCTAAGGAGGTTTGTCTCAAATTTTTCCGAGCTATTGAAACACATCACGACCATGCTCAGGAAGGGAAATGAGGTGAAATGGACCACTGAGCCCAGGGCATCTTTTGACCAAATAAAAAGGGCATTGACTGAGACACCTGTGCTGGTCAGTCCTGAATATTCCAAAGAATTCCTAATTTTCTCCTTTGCTTCTTTTGATAGAATAGCAGCAGTCTTGTTACAGAAAAACGAGAAGGGGCATGAGCAACCCATCGCTTTCTTCAGCAAGGCATTAAGAGATCCGAAGAACAGGTATGAGATCATGGAGAAGAAGGCCTATGCCTTATTGAAAGCCCTCAAAGCTTTCAGGATCTACGTCTTGCATTCGAAGGTGAGAGCATGCGTTCCTTCAACTTCCGTGAAGGACATTCTTGTACAGCCAGACATAGATGGGAGAAGAGGCAAATGGATAGAAATTTTTTTGGAATTTGACTTGGAAATAAAGCCCACCAAGCTAGTTAAGGGGCAAGGTCTATCCAAGCTACTAGCTGAATCCAATTGTGAAGCTTTAGGAGTTAGTTTTGTCAACACTCACCCAGGAACTCAGCACGCTGAGTTGCCCAACCAATTCTCTCAAGATGGCTTATCGCTGGTAGATTGTGCCTGGTATCGTGACATTTGGTACTTTCTACAGGAATTGAAGCCTCCGGATGGAATGGGTAAAAGTAGGGAAAGAGCTTTAAAGCTCAAGGCGGTCAGGTATTGTCTCATTGAGCAAGTTTTGTACTGGAGAGATCCTTTGGGGATGCTGCTGAGATGTTTGAACCCACCAGAAGCCCAGAAAGTTATGTTTGATTTCCATGAAGGCCTTTGTGGGGGGCATCATTTCTAGAAGACAACAGCTCATAAGATCCTCAGGGCTGGATATTACTGGCCTACTTTATTCACTGATGTCTGTAGAGGAATCAGAGCTTCCATCAAATGTCAAAAGTTCTCAGGAAAACAACAACTCAAATCACTGCCATTGAAGCCTATAGTATCTCCAGCACCTTTTCGGCAGTGGGGGCTAGACTTCATTGGAGAAATTTATCCTCCCTCAAGCAATCAACACAGATGGATCCTGACAACAACAGATTATTTCACCAAGTGGATAGAATCTATCCCCACTAGAAGTGCATCTCACAAAGTAATTATCAGCTTCCTGGAGGATATCATAGCCAGATTTGGTTGTCCCAGTAGGATCATCACCGATAATGCTTCTTCTTTCAAGTATGATCCTCTAATTAGGTTTTGTGAGTAGTTCCATATCTCACTAATTCACTCCACGCCCTACTATCCCCAAGGCAATGGTTTAGCAGAGTCCTCCAACAAAAGCCTAATAAGGATCATCAAAAGGCTGTTGGAAGACAACAAAAGGGCCTGGGATTCAAAGTTAAAGTTTTCTCTGTGGGCTGATCGTGTGACAACGAAGAAATATCTGGGCACTTCTCCTTTTCAGCTAGTCTACAGAGCAGAGGCAGTTTTTCCTACTCATCTCGCCTTACCTGTGGAAAAATTCTTTCAAGACTATGGGGGAGAAACAGATCATATGATCAGGAGGATTCATTAGATAGTAGAAGTGCAATAGATCAGAGAGCAGGTGAGGACCGCAGCTCGTAGTCACCAAGAAAAGATCAAGCATTCTTTCAACAAGAAGGTCAGGAATAAAGAGTTTGAGATCGGGGATTCGGTACTTAAGTGGGACGCCCCGAGGTAGGATAAAGGCAAACACAACAAGTTTGATGCCCTCTGGATTGGCAACTTCAAGATCTTTGAGATTTTCTCCAACAACATGTATGGGTTGCAAGATTTGGAGGGTGAAGAGGTTTTCAGCAGCCCAATGAATGGGCATTTTCTGAAGAAATGTTTTATTTGAGCCTCAGATGGCTCCCTTGTTTGTAAATATTGTCCTTTAGTTCTTTATTTAGTTTCTTTTTGCATGTTTTTGGCCTAATAAGTGACTCAATAGCCCAATATAAAGGCACTGAATCCGCGGAAGGAGTTCTTAGAGCATCGCAGGGATGGCTCTATCCCCCATGGAGCCTAATGTTAGCGATTATTTTTTTCATTTGGTGCAGAAACACCCAGGGTTGTAGATTGCACACGAAATGCCCAAGCGCAGCACGGGAGAGTCCCTGTTTTTCCAAGTAGCAGGTCAAGCGAGCAGGAAAAATGTCATCGACAACCTCCAAGATCTATTTTACAAAGCAGATCGATGGTCACCGGGTTTTTGGAGCTATCGAATTGACCAAGGTTTAACGCAAAGGAAAATTCTCGTATTTCACAGCAGGTTCGGGTCGTCTGATCTAACTAGGATAGGTGGCAGCCTGTCGGCATATCGCGGATCAGGGTTTCAGAGAACAGGGAGCCCTCTGCTCATTGCACTTGAAAGTACTAATCGACGAAATGTCGAAAGCGCCTTTGGTGCCGAGCCCACGGTCTCAACCCTGGGTCATATCAAGTGAGCCTTCAAACGAGGGTGGCTCCCCTGTAAATATCGAGCACCCCCTCGTCTGTTCATCCTAAGGACGCGTGTCGCAAGATCTAGCCGCATCAGCGTTTCGGTGGTCTAGAGTTCGTGGGGTGAGAGTTTCATGTTGTTCAAACATCGCGAAACCCCAAACCCCAATAGCACCTAAAGCATAGAAAGTGGGGCCCGTGGTATCACGAAGTGTTTTTAGCCACCCATCTAGAGGGGACACCTGGCAGCAAGTACATCCACCTCGGCGCTTCACCCATCGTGACTCCAACACACAAAGAGCAGCTCCGTTATTTTCCAATGCGTGAGGTGCCAGGAGAATCCCGGACCCAGGCCCACGACATCGCCGGGAGAGGTAAGGACCGTCAGATCTAGAGGGATGCATGTTGCCAGATTAAGCTGTCTCGGCATATTACTCATCGCGATTTCAATCAACAAAGATTAGCCCTTTCATATTCGTGAATGCAGAAAGCATATGGTCACAACCCATGGTCACTTGGGTAGAAGAAGGAGTTGCATAAAGAAAACCAAAGGCACCGAGTTCAGTTGCAGAGGGGATCATCGCGACCTCCAGGCACCATCAGACCCGATCTTAATATTGTTTCTAGCATTGAAGTGAATGAAGGCAAGAGTGGGTGGTTGAAATCTCCTTTCGTTCATTAAATGAGAGGAATGGAGGGTTTGGCGAGCCGCCTGCTCACAGAGGTCCTGTGTATCGATTCTCTCAATGAAGCCGTGCCAAAGTCCTTGACTTGACAGAGAAGTCTGCGCACGCTAGCCGAGCACTTCATGGCTCAGCTACCCCCCTTACAGGAGCCATGCGTAGTTAAGGCGACATTTAAAAGAAGATATCAGTACGAGTTTGACTGAAGGGACATCAAGCCTTGAGTGACTGGACATGCCTCTGTGAGATGAATTTTCCTGAGTATATAGACTCAGTCTTTGTATTTTTAAGTATGGAGGGTTGAGCAGAGCTCCCGGTTGAAAAGATTTAACACACCACTGTTATTCTGGTTATGCATGGACTTTTGAGACTTCTTGCCTTATGAATGTCAACTTCTTTCACATCCCTGTTTACACTGTGTTAGAACATCTCGAAATTGGAGGATCCAGTTGGGCTGTAGCTGTTCTAGGATGATGTTGGATAGGATCATTGTAGCACTTACGTTGTTCTAATCATTCCTTGTGTTTTTCTCAGCGCTGAGTGACTTGGAATTGGAGGATCCAGTCAAGTCCCCTTTTCAGTTTCTTGAGACCCTGAACCAAGGGGATCTTGCATTTAGAGTCTTTCTTCTGCAAACTGCTGAAAGCATGTTGCCCGACGTCGTTTGTTCACCTTTCTTACCAAGTCTTCCACCTATTCACCTCTTAATCAACCCACTGGCCGAAGTTAGATCAAGACCTCCTTTGCTCCTTACATGCCAGACCCAGTCCCTGTGTTAGAATGATATTTCCCCGAGTCTCTACCCACCTGATCATCCATTAAAGCTATCGTGACACAAAACTGATGGGTGTCAGGCTCTTCTCCTGCAAAGCAATCCAGGATTGACTTTCGACGCTAACATTATCTATCATTGATTTTTTTTAAAATGACTTCTTCAATTCTTTTAGCTTCTAGGAGTTGGGACTCAAAATCACTAATGATCTATTCTGATTCTTTGATGGTTCTTGATGTATCTATTTCTCTTGATTGATGTGATTCTTAAAACTCTTGAAGTTGTACCCTCAGTAGCTTGTTCTTCTTTTTATACTTTCTTAGTTCCTCCAAAGAACTAATCAGTTATGCTTCTGGGTCTACTTCTCCTTCAAATTTAGAGTTTTCTTCATCATCTACATCATTATTTTGAGTGTTCATTCCCATAAATAGAAAATTTGAATCTTCATCTTCACTTTCTTAAGAAGAGTCATTGTCCTCTTTGGTGTAGAGATTCTTCTTATGTTTGTAGTATTTATTTTTGTTCTTTTTATTACCCTTCTTATGTTCTTTATGATTATGAATTTATTCATCATCACTATCCTCCTACTTTGGATATGGACATTTGTTAGAAAAGTGTCCAACTTTGTCATAGTTGAATCATATCAGAGGAGACTTCCCCTTGTATTTACCAGTCCCTTTCTTGAGTTTTTTCAGAAAGTTATATACTTCTTCATCAGATATCTCTGATAAATATTCATTAGGTACTTCCTCCTACTTCTTCCTTGATTTTGATGCCTTGAAGGTTGTTTCTCCTTTTGTTGGTTTTTCCTATCCTGTTCTCATCTCATATGTTGTGAGGATCCCATGTAGTTCATCCACTGTGAGCTTATCAAGATATGGCATGTATTCAAGGGTAGAAATTTTGGCATCATGCCTCATAGGTAATGATCCCAAGATCTTTTGGAAAATTGGTTTGTCTTTGAGTTCTTATCCTAATTCTTTGATTGAATTGATAATTTCATCAACTCTTTGAATATATTCATCTATGCTTTCTTCCTCCATCATTTTCAAAATTTCAAACGGATTTCTATATGTTTGGAGTTTGGCTTCCTTGAATTTGTTGTATCCTTCATATATGACCTTCAATTTGTCCCAGATCTCTTTTGTTGACTTACAATGCATTACGTTTACAAATATATGATTGGTTAATCCTCCTATAATAGAATTGACTGCTCTTGAATCGTCATTGCATAACTTCTTTGCAACAATATCAATAGGTGGGGTAAATGGTGCATTATAAACAATTTCAATATCTTGCCAAACATCACATACAAGGGCCATGATATAACTTTTCATTCTCACACTCCAGAATGCATAATCATTCCCTTTGAACATAGGTTCTTTGTTGGAAGACATTCCCTCTTGTTGATCCATTGTTTCAGAATCTACCTTCTAGTTGTTATATTGTGTAGAAGGTGCCCTCTATGATACCAATTGTTGGAAACTTGGGCAATACCGAGAGGGAGGGGGGTGAATTGGTATTGGTTAATTATTTAAACTTTTAATAATTTCAACTTATTAACAACAATTTATCAACAATAGTAAACTTGAATATAAAATTAATACATTAATACAAGTTAAAATAATGATTGGGAGACACCAATCTCTTTGTTCAAGGATTCAACCCTAGGAAGCATCAACTCCCTTGTTTTAGGGCACCAACACTAGGAAGCACCATCTCCCTTGTTTTAGGGAACCAACCCTAGGAATCACCAACTCCCTTGTTTAGGGCACCAACCCTAGGAAGAATCAACTTCCTATCTTCAAATTTTAATTGGTAAAGGAAATTAGTCCTTCCTTGCTCCACCCTTCCACCCTCACTTCATAAGTATCTTCAACTTTCTTCCTTGGACTCTGTACTTGTTTATGATCTTCTGATGTAGACCACAAAGACACTTTCCTTTCACCTTGTTTGTATTCTTATGTACTTTCCAAAAGGTATAAGGTTGAACCATTGTGTATTTTAGTAATGAAGCATTTCACCCGTTCATTTAATTAACACAAATGGTGATTTCATTAATTGATTTTCATACACAAAATTAGACATTGATTTCGTACGAAGATTCTGGAGTGCTCGAAACAAATTTTACAATTCTAAGACATGGGTTTTTTGCATAACATGCCCAATTAGAAAAATATTAGGAAGTTTCCCTAGAAAATGTGCATGGTGGTCGGTACATATGATTCTTTGAAAGAAACTTGCCCATATTTTCCTTTCGTTGTCGAATGATAGATCGACTTCAATACATTTTACCTTTTCATGAATGTCTAAATAAACCTCCACATATCTCCTTTGTTGGATATTTAAACTCAACTTTTAAACATTTTCGTTGATGGTGGATATTAAAATCAGTTCCCTCTCAACTGCTAGTCACTAAAGATTTGACTTGGTCTTCACCCTTTTTCGTATTTGCTTCCTCATTTGTCCGAAAAACATCTTTTTGGTTGACTCAACCAGGAGAAATTTCGACTTGCGTATTTTGATTCTGGTCCACCCAAATTGCTTCATCCTTGACCCAACTTGCATTTCCCAATTTAAGTTTTCTTTGACTTCAACCTTTAGGTTACTTCTTTCTTAGACTGACTTGACCTAGAAGAAAACCGACTTGTGTAATTCGACTTTGGTTGTCCTGACTTGCTTTGGTTTCAACTTCGACTTCAGCTTTGATCTTTGACTTCTTCGATTTTGACTTCTTCTACTTATCCAAATTCGACCTTCGACTTCTTCTACTTATCTTACTTTGACCTTTGAATTCTTGGATTTCGACTCTCGATTTATTTCACTTAAACTTTCGACTTTTTCAACTTTTTCAACTTCAACTTATTGTTGAGATGTTTATACCAAAATTCTTGATATCTACTCCATTTTATTGAAACAATCGAATTTGATATTTTCTACTTTCATTTAGATATTTGTCTTGACCCATTTAATTGTTTCGACTCAACTTAGGGTTTGACTGGTCGAGACAATTGTTTCAGACTCGACTTAAGGCTTAACTGGTCGATACTTTTCTTGATGAGACTTTTATACCAGACTTATTTACATCTACTTGATTCTTTTTGTATCAGTTCCAATACCAACTACATGCCCAACATTGACCATATTGGTACTCTTTGTCATCAATTTTAACCCCATAATACTAGGTCCAACAAACCAAATATCCAAAATAGCATAAAAATAGAAAGAATAAGTAACTCCGCACTTTGAGAATGATAGATAGTAAATCGATAATAAGACTCTTCTAGGGGGCAACCTCCTCTTACAATATATCAAATGCACAAGTTGATATAATTTTGACAACTAGGTATCCATGGTATATATGAGATACAAAGGGGTGCAATTACAATTAAAGGGCCCAACCAACCAATAATGACAACAAAAACGTTAACAATAGGAATGAAATGTCTCAATATTTATGGCTTAACATGCCCCACCTATTGAAACAATTGTTTCCTTAAATTATTTATTAGTTGTGGATGATTTTGTATGAATAATTCATCTTCCCATGTTGTATATTCTATTGGTAGGTTCTTTCACTTGATGAGATACTCAGTAACTGATCAATTATGTAGTTTTTTAATTTGTGTTTTAATGACTATTTCAGGCTCTAGTATGATTTTACCCTCTTCATCAAGCTCTAAAAAAGTAGTCCAAACTAGGATCTTATCACCGATTACATTGTTTAAGAAAGAAACATGAAGGCCAAATGTACATGTGAAGATGAAGTCAACTCCAATTTGTAAGCCATACTACCAATCCTTTGTAATACTTTATAGGGACCATATTACTTAGGTGCTAATTTATTGTAATCCTCAGTGTGTTTCTTGAGGGGAATTTGTTTGTATGGTTGCAACCTCAGAAATATCCAACTCCTTACTTCAAATTTCTTTTTAGTACGATGTTGATCTACTTCCACCACTTGAACCTTATCTTTCCCTCTCAAATATTATATGATTAATGGATGATGGTACCCATACAGTACAGTAAATGAGGACAGTTTTGATGAAGTATGGAAGGAAATGTTTTGTCATAATTCTAGTAAGGGTAACCACTTGACCCATTTAGTATGTTATCATATGCAAATAAATGGAGATAACCTTCTAGAAATTTATTGACAATCACAATTTATCATTAGATCGAGGATTTTAAGAGGAGTTATGAGCGATTTGAGTACCCAAACAAGAAAACAAGTTAGTCTAAAAATCAGCTGTGAAAATTGGATCTTTGTCACTTACAATAATATTAGGATTTCCATGTAACTTCTGAAATGTTTCGATGAATGTTGCAACTACTATACCCCTTGTTAGAACTAGAATTCACATCTAGATTGTTGTAGGTGTAAGCCTAGTAACCATCAGAATATAAATGCTTAAAACAAGTTTGTACCTGAGGATCAACAAGACTGAGTAAGAAAGGGAGAGGGCAGCAACATGTTTGCATGGGCATTCCATTGGGCATGGATTCATAACATCCTACATATAATAGGCATTTAAACTGTATACCAAATAAAAGTTTTATATAATTATGGGTAGAAAAGCATATAAAATATGAACAAGGGAAGAACATCCATTGTACAAAGATCCTTTCTGCAAACAAATTAAAGATTGCTTAAATAATAAACAATGATTAATGGGAAAGCTACAACAGATCCTCTATTTCTCATGAATCCATCAATCAATGACAATTATGATCCTCAAAACCTGCAATATATTCAAGCGGAAGACAAGAGAAATGGAAAACAAATAATACAATACAGTAAACAACTCTCATGAATCTTTGATGGCAGAAATGTTGATTACAAACAGGCCCTCATGCTTACAAATGAGAAACTAAAATGCTCCTCCAGCTCTCTCCTCTCTTGGATCATGAATCCAATCCTTTCCTCAACAAAAAAACTCTTATATAGTGTATCATCCTTCCTACAACTCAAATTTATTAAACTATTAGAGTTTGCAACGCCTTTGACAACATGCACTATGAACTTTCTTGTAGGTGATGATTTCAACTTTTCTCCCAAATGACAAACTGGGTTAGGATGATCTTTGGTTAGCAAGTCCATGATATTATAGTTCATCTCCAAAAAACATTTCAGAAGAACCTAGATCGTCATTTAAAAGTTATAATGAAAAAATGACTCTATTGTGTACTAATTTGCTGCAAACTGTCCCAAAATACTAGTTCACAACACCTTTCACAGCACGTGTTGCGAAATTTCCTGTAGGTGCCTTTTTTTATCCAAAATGATTCCAAAATTTAAAACTTTCATAAGAATTTTGGAAAAACCTTCCAGAGCCTACTACAAACCTCTTGAAACACGAATTAACCTTGGAGAAATCATATGAAGATGCTGAATTTAGCTCAAGACCCAAAATAATCACTTAAGTTGTAATTGTATTCACACCAACAGTTGGAGGATGAATAAGTTGAAAGTAGGAGGTGAGAAAAGAAGAATAGAAATCCAACTTGGATGAGGCTACATACAAGAAAAATTGAAGCAACTTTTTGTAAACTAGAGGGTTTGCAATGCCAGTGGTTAAGTTCGCAGCATGTTGGACAGATTGTCATTGATGTCAATAGTTGAATTGATGATCTATTGTTAATGATGAATTACCATAGTTGAGATTGTCATTGATGTCAAAAAGGTATATCAGTAAGAAAAATATGTCAACAGTGTGTAGAGATCGAAAGAGTGAACAAGAGAAGTGAATACTCGAATGAGTTAATCTCAGAAGGGATGGCGTCAAGTTCAGAGAAAGGATCCATTGATAATCTCAATGGATGGTAGAGATTGTTGGAGACAACAGGAACAAACAGTCGTGGGTCATTAGATCCAACATAGCTGCAAGGAGGATAAGCATTGAACTCATTCAAACTCCAAAGATCAGGAGGAGGAGCGACGTGGACCATTAGATCCAAAGCCAAAAAGGAGGAGTGAAGTGGGTCGTCGATCTGACAAGAGTGGAATATAAGATATCGAGAAATTAGGAGTCAAAAGAAGGGAGGTTCTCTAACCTTTGAAATACCGAAACACAAAACCACATCAGCTAAGGACACGTGGCACAATAATACACTGACAAGTGTCAAGTTGATGCAACATTTCAGGCATGTGAAAATCATGAATATGTATGACACATGGCAGCTAATAGGCTGGTGACACATCATTAAGTGACGTAAGCATTTACGTTACTTTGGGAGTCCTACTTCAGGATATTTCACCACTAATCAAATAATCTATAGTCCGAAAGTCTCGAATGACGAAACTCTGAAAGGGGCATGCGTCAGATGATCCATAGTATCGAGAGTTACCACTTCAAGAGTTTTTCGTTGTAAGCAAAAACTCCAACATCATGAAGTCCCGAATGCCGAAATGCTGAAAGGGACTATTGGAGGTCATGAAGATTCGAAGGAAAAAATGATGAAACCCGACAGCCACACATCTCAATGCCTGATTAAGACAGACCTGTTCGATTAAGGAAATAAGGTATCAGATTAAGGTTTAAGGTGGACCATTGATCTCTTCAAGGGAAGAGATGTGAACTGACTGATCATATCAGCGATATCGCAACCAGGATTTTTGTAAGGAGCAGTGTCTTGAAGTCCTGAAAGAATAAAAGATGAAACCCCATGAGCCGTCCATCTCAGTGGGTAATATGAGTCGTTCAAACTGACTGGGAATTTCGTGATCGTGATTTTAGTAAAGTGTGAAGTCACGAAGACTCGAATGTCTAAACGTCAAAACCCCATCAGCCATCTATCTCGTCAGGAGGATGAATCGTGGGCATTGAAATGAGAAGTGCTCAAATGCTCATTTGGTCTAAATTTCCTTAAGCGTGAGGTCACCTCCATTGGTCATATTGTAAAGAGGTTTGACATTGCACAATGTAATGTTTTTTCGAAATTGCTGAGCCAGTGGTTCTGTAACACACGGTCATGTGAAATGGATTGAAGGAAGAGCCTCCATGGAATATGGTCTCTGTGAAGTAAAAGAGATATGATATCGAGTATAAAGGATTAAATTGATCCATGACTGTGATCAATTTATGAAAAACCTTCATGGTATAATGAAATGATACACAACCATGATTAAAAGAGAATAAAGGATGAAAAACATGAATAATGAATAAAAAGGAAAAATAATATTAATTAAATTTTAATTATCATTTTAAATGGAAAGGTACAATGGTTCAAATAAAGGGACACGATGTTTTAAATTTCACATCCATTTGAAGAATATATAAATGAGAAAAAGTGGGGAGAAGAAAGTGGCTCTGTTGTTCAAGTCAGAAGATCAATAGTTGAAGTAGAGTCCAAGAAGAAATACAAATACCTATGTATTAAGGGTGGTTGGGTGGTGCAAGGGCAGGTTAGTTCTTGCATAGGGAGTTGGTGCTTCCTTGTCAGTTGTAGCTGACTAAACAAGGGGGTCATAGCCTCCTACCAGTTGGTGCTAGTAAAATAGGGTGTGGGTGAATCCTAATCAGTTGGTGTTGATCAAAGACGAAGTACATCTTCCTTCTATGTAACATGTAAAACAAATTTTGCAGTTAATAGAAAAGAATTTGTGGTTTTCCCATTTTGGTTCCACGATAAAATACTGTGTCAAAATTCTCTTTGCATTAATAAATGAAAAATTGATATAATTGTTGTGTCACTGATTCCACCCCCCCTCTCAGCAATAGGATATGATTCTACAATTGGTATCAGAGCAGGTTCCTTAAGCACAGTCTAACAAACTTGAAGGTAGATCTTGAAGATGGTTCAACAAGAAGGGATGTCTAACAACAAAGCACCATACTTCAATGGAGAAGGCTATGCTCTATGAAAAATAAGAATGAAAAACTTCCTGTTAGCACTCGGTTTTGATATCTGGCAATCTGTTGTAGATGGTTACATTGCACCGACTACTCCACCCAAAGACTCTGGAGGAAAGAAAATCTGTGATGATAACTCAAGAGTAGTTAGTGGAATTCTAGCTAGGTTGATTGATTCTATATGTGTGAAAGTTATGCATTGCAAATCGGCCAAAGAAATCTGGGAAAAATTGGAAGTTGTATATGAAGGAGATGACAAATTCAAAGAAGCTAAACTACAGACCTACAGAACTCAATTTGAAAATCTGAAAATGAAAGAAGAAGAAAATATCGTTGAGTACTTTCACAGGGTAGATGAAGTGGTCAACTCAATTAGAGTAGCAAAAATAAGAAGTTACAGATAAACCTATTGTGCAAAAAATACTAAGGTCATTACCTATGAGATATAATGCAAAGATTTCTTCAATAGAATATAGATCCGATCTAAAAACACTCACAGTTGATCAGCTCCATGGAATCTTTACAGCATATGAAATGAGAACAGGGCATGATAAATCAACAAAAGATGAAACAACCTTCAAAGCATC
>JZKD02S1720108.1:51166-96562 GCA_000966675.3 Picea glauca
TGTAGTGCATAGTAATATAGTGGATAAGGTTATTGTTGCAAGAGGAAACTATAAATTTCTCCTTTGGTATAACAAAATTGAAAATGGCCATGGTTTAGAATACAGATGTTGACCCTTATTTCTTTCATGATTATGAACACTAACATGACACCAAGACTCATATATAGACTAAGGTCAGAATTTTTGACTACTGAACATTTCATGTGCTAACATTGGCTCCATAGGGGATGCCATGCTCCCTGTGAGATTCCAAGAACATTATAGTTCCAGTGCCTTATCCATTGGGCTACCGAGTCTTATTGTTGATTATTGAAAACCAAGAAACTAAAAGAAACAAAAATTCTCGTATGACGAGCCTATTCCCCTACTTCTAACTTGATCTTTGAGATGCTTGATCAGGTGAAATAAAAAATCAACTGCAACCATGCAAGGACCTTGTGTAATGATTGACTTCCTTGCATAACCCTGCTTAATGGAAATTCAAATTGAAAATTAAATCCAATCCAAAAACTCATCCACTTTGAAGAACCAATTCCACTGACTGATTCTAGTAACTCATAAAGGTCTATTTTTCTGATGTTTCCAATAGAAATTTAAAAGGATCTTGAAGATTATGTGTGAATACCACTTATTGATCGATAAAAAGGAAAGGACATCTTATTTCTATAGTTCCTTCCTATTCACAGGTTAAAGAAACCTACAAAATTCTTTCTTCACTATATTCTGTTCTTCAAATGTTGATTTTTCTTGTTCTAAGTTTTCAAATGCAAGATCATTCTCAGAAAAAATGGAAACAATCTGATTATTTTCCTTATCATGCATTTCAACGTCAATAAAATTATCCATATAGAGAACCATAGGATCACTAAGAACATGGAAAGGTTGTTGTTGACTTATAATTTTATCATTATGTTCCAAAAAACTTGTGTGATTTTGAAGCTCAACTCTCTCTGCTCTATAAGCAACTTCAATTTTTTCTTTCAAAAGCTTAAATGAAGAAAATCATAAGGGAAATTACTTACCTCCAACTAAGTCACAATTTTCCCTATGTTAGAGGTCATAATGTCATAAATGGACTGAATGATTTCATAAGATTGTTGAAAAGAATGATTTTCTAGATGAAAGGATATTTCTGATGTTTTTTGGAAATCGGCCTCATCATAGTTATTGTGCTTGTAATATCCCCCAGTAGATCCTCAGTTGTAATTGTGAATTGTAAACATGTTTGTTAGACTGGTGAGCCAAGTTATAATAAGCTAGGAGGCTTATGTGATAATTAGGCTAGAGAGCCTAGGATGCTAAGGCCAGGAGCTTGTTTTGTATATGTAATTATGCAAAATCATTAATAAAAATTATACATCGTTGTGTATAGACCGACCACGAAGAAAGAGTGATGAGGGACTAAGATCCACTAGGTAGGGTGAGGGAGGGGGATAAGTGTCTAGGCCTAGAGGCTAAGCTAGAGGGCTTACCTCTAAGGGAATAATATTTTATTATTATTATTTCCTAAAAGCTAAGGTGGACATGAACGATGTTGTCCTAAGTTCCTGGGAAAGGGAACGAGTGTGAAGTGGAATGCATGTGGCTGCAGGAAGACAAGTGTCAACCTGGGCACATGAAGTTATAGCTGGAAAGATAGCCTGTCAAGGGGTTCGCTCCCCATTCTTCCACCATTCGTCTAACTCGCTTGGCCTACATTGTCGGCCTCTTTATCTAGTACGCACTTTGGAATATTGTTGTGGTACTTGATTTATCCCGTGCATCTCCTGTAAAGCCGAACTCATTTTGTATTCACCTGATTCGTGTTTTGTCTTAGCATTTGGTTGTTGTTGTTTTTGGTGTCCATACCCATTTTTTGTTGTTGTCGTCACCCGTGTGTTAGGGAATTTTGTTGTTTTTGTTGTTGTCCTCACCATGATGGAATTAAGTTGAATTTGGTTGAAGAAGTAAGTTGTCAGGCCTGTGATAACCTCTCTCCAAGTGAGAGAGTGTGCTAAGGAAATGAGTTCTCCTGGAGGGAGTCCATTAGCTACTACAGAGCTCTGAGAATTCCGGTCCGGCCTGTTGCTGAAGCCGAAGGTAAGGGAGGTGGATCATCGATGGACTGTGTGATAGTGAAGGTGTATACTCCTGGGGTGGGACATGCATGTGGGGAATGAGATTCTGTGAGTAGTGGGCTTAAGTGACTCCTGGGAGAGAATCCTTCCTCCTAAACTGTGTGACTTTTTGTTGTTGACATCACCTGTGTCCATTTGAAATAAGAATTGATTGAAGAAGCAAGTTTGATGGGAAGTGAGTTATCCTGGAAGGGAGTCCCGTAGAAGCTACAATACTTTGGTGCTTCCAGTCAAGCCTGTTGTTGAAGCCCAAGGTAAGGGAGGTGTAGTAGCTGATGGAATTGTATTAGTAAAGGTGTACCATCCTGGGGTGGAGCAGGCATGTGGGGAATGAGGGTTTGTGGGTTGTGGGCATAAGTGGCTCCTGGGATAAAAGATCTTTCTTGTTGTTTTGTGCAATGTCCTTGTTTTCCTTGCCAAGCCTAGAATTCCCTTGCCAGGTGGAGTTTAGTCCCAGCTCGAGGGTGACCCATTGTTGAGCGTGATGAGCAGTGTGGTCTAAGGCTAGGAGGTTCGTGGAAGGTCTGCATGTAGTTGGTGGTCTTCTAATAAAATATAAGTACCACTTTTATGTTCATTTACATGTGAAATTGTACATATGTTGTAATTGATGAGTATTTCATGTGTATGTTGTATATGTTGTATGTGTAGGTTTACTGTTATTTCCTCATTAATATGTTATATATATGTAGAATAGTCAATCTATGTTTATATGGATGTGTATGTTTTTTCAGCAAGTATCTCTGTGTGGCATAGCCTAGCAGGTTATGGCTGGGTATGCTATAAATTGGTATCAGATCTAAGTGAAGTGTCTAAGTAGTGGCGTTGCTCGACCTGTTGGTGTCTGGGGATGTTACAATACTCATCATATATAGGTAAGAAAAATGCTTCTTGAAGATCATAAATAACAAAATTAGAGACAACATCTTACTCATCAACATGATTCTCTTCCAACTCCTCCTCAGAGCATGCTTCTTGTTCATGTTCAATGTAATCTATGTCTGCATTCCACTCCTCATCCTTAACTTGATTTGAAAATTTTCCACAAGCTTTGAGATTGTCCTCAACCTCTTGAGCATCAATGAACATTTGTTGCAAGGTGACATACCTCCTTTCTAGGAGGAGCGACAAATTTGGATGAAGAATTTTTACATAACACAATCTAGTAGTAGTTTCAGGAGGTCATATATCTAAAGGCATGATGCAATAAGAAATATTAAATCGCCTGTTGAAAATAGAAATAGCTTCATCCTCCCCTCTTTTTAAATCATAAAACTCAGCTAAGTACTAGTCAAGAGATATGTTCTCTCCCCGGTACCTTGAAAATGCACCAAATAACTCATCCCATGAACCAATGGAACCAATTGTTGGCAGCCAATACACATTTTTTGTACTGTCCTTATAAGCTGCCTACACCAGTGTTTTGCAAACCTTAATTTTTGTCGCAATTCTCAAATAAAATGACACTTTTGTTTTTGCGCTATTTACACACTTACCTTTCTTTTGTTTTCATGACTGCAAGCGTGAAAACTTGGTTTTTGAAGTCGCATTAAAATTGTCACTGAATTGTCATTTTCATTCTTGTCAATATGCCCATTGTGTTTACATTTTTCTTATCATTATATAGTTGGCAAGACCTCTTGATCTGTACTCATTTGACATTCTTTGATTGATTACGTAATTTCATTTCATGAGTGATTGAGTTTGTGATACATTGGTGATTGGATTTACATGTTATTTGATCAGTTCACTTGGCACATTGGTCACACAAAAACATGTTTGTGTTGTGGCAAAACCCTTGGTATAAATTGTTTCATACAACACATGTTTCACATAACCAAACCCTTGGTGTGATTTTGATTTATTGTTTTGGTTTTTGAAACTTTAACTATTGCTCGCGCGAATGATCAATCCACTTACCAAAGGTTTCGATTGATTGATTGAAGTGGTATAGTTGTAACACATATGCGTTGTGATTTGAATAGTTTTAAGCACCGACGATTGTACCATGGTAATGACTATTCTGCATGGGCAGAAATAGCTCCACCACCTTCACACGATATGTCATTAATGTTTATTCCTACCCCTGTTAGCATCGGGTAAGCCTTTGAGCGTTCTTCCCCTGCGTATGCTGTGATTCAAACCCTGGCTCGTTCACATCACTTACCGTGTGCTCTGCTCTATGGCACCGGTGGTGCGAATAGAGCCGAACGGTAGTCAAGCCCTGCTACTATTTGATAACGCCCAGAAAGATTTATAGGATAGTGGTTGGCTCACGTTTGTACAGAGGTTCGAGGGTTTCAATTTGATTGTTGCACAACAATTCGCCCTTACCTTTGATGGGTGTAGGGACAAAGTAGGTGACATTCAGCTTGAGCTGAATGAAGAGTTCATTAGCTCTGCCACAGGGTTAGCAGCCACCAGCCAGTGATGGTTTAAAAACTCTAAAGTTGATGAGGTGCCATGGCCACTACTGTTCACATCACGAAAGGTCACATCCTGTGACAAAGGTATGCCCATTTCCATGCTTAAATCAAGATGGCATGATCTTTTGATAATGGTTAAACAATTCGTGACCTGTGAGGGTCAGTATGGATTGGTTTTTCTTTATCACCTTCGAATGTTAATGAACTTCATTGGTTATCCATTGAACATACCTTTTTACTACTTGTGTAGTCTGTACAAAATGTCAAAGAGTTTTAAATGAGAGAAGGCCGATAGTAGCTTGTTCCACCATGGCCTGATCAGACTCATCATTGTTCACCACTTAAATATTCACGGTGATAATTGGCAAGCTTTTATCTCTCGAAATGGTTTTGTTGATACAGAGCTTGTCCAAATCGACAAGCCTGTGGATTAGTGAAACTAAGGTTGAGCCACCCGTGCCTTTCCATGTCCTACTGCCCTCTCCCAAACCCTCGGTCGACCCTGACATCGACCTACCCGACATCTTAGCAGACAAGGTTGAGGCTGTAAAAAATCCTGTGAGTAAAAAGGTTAAAGGTAACCCTACTGTCGACGGCAAAGGTAAAAAGAATGCTCGACTGATATCGAGACTTGCTAGGAATAAAACTAAACCTATTATTGATCAAAATCCCACATTCCTCAGCGAAGACTCAGACTCTAACATCGAGCACTTCCTAGCTAGTGAGTACCCTTATTCCCAAGGTTTGTGCTCCGAGCCACCCTATGACTTTGTTTCTAATTTACCCCCTTGCCTAAAGAACAATCCTAGCTACCCAGGGATCAAGCTTCCTAATGAAACCCTCAGTGATCTGAACAAACCCTCGACTGTCGGGCAGTCATCATGCAAATAGTGTAATGTGTGGCTGGAACACTACAATACCGACGTTCCCTTATTACAATCGAAAATTAAATCATTGGAAAACCAAGTTACAGTGTTGACAAGTGAAAGTGACAAGCTTCAAGCAAATGACAAGAAACAAAAAACCACTGGTTCCATCGTATTTAGGAATGTCGAATCGGCTACAACCTTCGTCAATTCCAAACTATCATGAGCAAGTTGTCTGCTCACTATCCAGGTATGAGTTTCAATATTAATTTCGTTTTTTGAATTGCTTGGATTAATATAATGAATCAAGTTTTGGTTTACGGTTGATTCTGTCCATTATTTGAAATGACTCTGTCATAGTTTGATTGTCAAAAATGGTTATGTTGTGGATCCTGTACATTGTTTTCGTTTTGCTAAAATTAAATGAAGTTATGATTTGGTTATACGATTTGGTCGTGCCCAGTTTAGCAATTGATTGGTTTTCACTGGGTTTGATTCGTTTTGAGTAATTCTGTTGGTTTGAATTAATGAAATCAATGGGTTTTTCTTTCGCTTGGATTTTGTTTGTATCCAACCTGAACATGAGGTTTTTTATGTTAAAATTAGAACACGGTTCTGTTTTGATTTAACATAATTTTGTTGTTGGATATCAATGGCTCTGATTTAGTTCTTGTGATTTGATTTTTGAGATGTTTTCATAGAATTGAATTGTCTTGATAAATACGATGTAGTCTATTAAATTGGAAAAACAATTCTGTTTTGTCAACATTATCATTTGGATTTGGATTATATCTGACCCGTGCAAAAGATCTCTTCACCGAAATCATAGAACTGTGTTGATTCGTAACGATTATGTCAAACTCAAACTATTCAATTTGCTCTTGTTGCTACATATCTTGGGTTAGCACGATTGCTTTTATGAGTTGGATTCGTATCGAAAATCGATTTGATGCTGCTTTTTTTATTTTGATTTTATCTCTGTTGAATTCAGATGAGGAAATTTGGCTAATAGTTTGTTTTGAAATAAATTCAAGTGATGATTTCGTGAATTGTAAATTGATTGTGTTTGCCCCAATTGGCGATAACAAACGATGGGACGAGTCCTACAGATTCTGTTATCAACTGATTAATTTCACGATGATTTTGTTTGTACCAGTTTTGGTTTGATTCGCTAATAGCATGGATCGCTTGTTTATGTTTAATATAGTGCTATCAATTTGAGAAAACAATCATGTTGATTTGGTTTGGATTCGAAGTGATCTTGTGGATAGCTGAAGCAACTATTAGTCTTGATTTCAATTGGTCCATGAAACGATTTCATTGCTATTGAGTTATCCAATACAATTCCGTTTACCCGATTTTGTGACAACAAATGAAACATAGTACATGCATCTCTGTAATCATTCGATTGATCTTAGTCTTGTTTGATCTCAAATTAGTATAACAATTTTGATTTAAATGATTCGTTTGTATTTCAATTAACAATTAGATACTTGTTTAATAGTTTGATTTTAATTCTCTAAGATTCAAATTGATTTTAATACGATTCTGTGTTTGATTTACACCAGCTACAGAATCACAAGATTCCGTAGCTAGTCTTTAGAATTAGATTTTTATCAGTTTTATCAGCAAAATATCCTCTTAACTTGTCCATTTTTGTCCTCTTTCAGGTACATTCGAATTACATTGGGCATGCTGTGGCAGTCTAGGAGATATTTGTGTGATATAGTTTTTATTTTAGGTTGTTAGTCTAGTCAAACTTGGGATATTTTCCCAGATTTGTGTAAACAGTTTTGATAACTTCCACAGGGATGTTTTACCCTGTGGGAGGTCTTTAAATACTTGTTATTTTTTGTAATAAGGATCATCCTCACTTGTGGGAGAACCAGACTATGGATTAGTGACTCAGACTGAGACGAAAGTTGATGTTTTGTTACAGCTTTCGCTTTCAATATATCAAACTTTTGTTTCAAGTTTTATGCTTGTTAGTTTGCAGTTGATTACAAACTACTTTAGCTATTATAATCTATTGCAGGATGATATGATTTGATTAATGTGCTATCCATAGCTGATCTCTTTCATTATTTTTAAAATTACAACAATTACTTGGTTTCAGTTAATGAATCATAGATTTCTCTTCTTCATTAATTGAATCATTTCGTATAGATCTTTGCATACAGATTTATCTAACTGTGATGATTTATAAATCGTAAGATTGTTGTAATTTTTATGTCTTGTTTGTCCTGTAATCATATTTAAAGAGCACAGCTGCTTTTAGTTTACGAAAAGCTCATGGAGAATTCGGTGCGGGTTTCCTCCCTCCGATCAACTAGGAAAATCATTATATACAGGACAAACTTGGAGCATTTCTTCAGGTCAGTTTGTTATTTATTTGGTAGTTAATTTGTTAGTATAGTTTAAGTAGTTTAGTTAGATATATGTGTAGTTTAGATTTGTAGTTAGAGTTAGTATCTTAGTTTTTTAGTTTAGATAGTTTTTATTTCTTTTTCATAAAATCATAAAAATCAAAAAACAATAGCTCTCGCTGTCTTAGGACAGAATACAAATGAGTTTTTCAGGTTTTCATTCAAATCTGTAAATTGTAATTATTGTACATTTTGTGAATAAGATTTATTTCAGTTAGTGGTTAGATATTTAATTTCTTAGAGTTAGTATAGTATTAGATAGTAGATTGTATAGATAAAATAGTTAGATTTGTTTAGTTTGTTTTAATAGTTATTTTTAGTTAGATTAGTTAGTTTAGAGTAGTTTCTTTTGTTTTCTTAGGACTTAGATCAGCTAACGGAGCCGCTAAACCCATCAGGGTGGGTTATCCGAAACGGCTTGGGTTATTTAAACAACCCCGAACCGGATCCACTCTTCTAGCTGACGGACGGTCAACTTCGCTCGTCAACAAATGGAGCTAGAAGGAGGGCCTGAAATTAATTAATGGCATGTGGCGGTCGTAAGACTCCTCCACCACCTAATCGCTCACCTATAGTGACAAGAATTCATTCAAATGATAAAATTCCCCCTCAAATAGAAACCACATCAACCCAAGATCCATAGATCACAGTTGAGCTAGCAACCCCAAATCCTATAGGTGGTGACATACAAGAAGTTTTCCGCCAATCTCTCATAAAAACACACAGTGCCTTATCTTGTTTGAGGCAACCGAATCGACCGTGGGGCCAACCTTTGGATTTCTCTGATATCAGAGAACAACTTGGAGACACTAACCTCACTGTGAATCCTACAGATCCAATCCTCACTCCTGCTATAGGAGGATCTGGGATACCTCCCTCACCACCTCCATCATCTCCTTCTTCTTTGGGAGGAGATTCTTTTGACGAAGGCAATTCCCCTTCTCAGCCTTCCACACCCACTACACCAATGGCCAACCAGAACAATCTTGCTAGACCTTGGCTTGACCAAGATTCCATAGCTGTACCTGGAGCTCAACATCCCTTGCCCAAACACCTAGAGAAATGGCTTCCCAAGTTTGACCCTGACTCAAAACAGATCGTTGAAGATCACATTAAGAAGTTTATGTTAGCCATAAGACTCCACAATGTCGAACATGAAGATGTTGTCTGTAGGTTGATCCCCTATACTTTCGAGGGCAATGCATCTACTTGGTACTTTGCCCAGCAACCACAAACCATCGTGTCTTGGGAAAATTTTGAGTCATGCTTTTTGGAAAAGTTCGGAGACGGTAAGCCTCCGAAAGTCCTAGTCATGGAACTTTCTAGCTTAAGAAAGAACCCAAAAGAAAAAGTTAAAGACTTTAATAAAAGATTCTTAACACTTAAAAACCGAATCCCTGCAGATTTCATGCCTGCCGAGAATCTCATAATAGCATACTATACTAAAGCTTTGCATCAAAGTATAGCTATTTGGGTTAAACAATCCAAGAAAGCCACGTTGTTAGAAGCCTTCGAGGAGGCTAGCCAGATTGAAAAAGACATACTTAGTCTTAAAGACTCTACTAGAAACGAAACAGAGACTAGTTCTTCTTCCAAAAAGAAGATCGAAATCCTCCCCAGACCTACTCAAAGTAAAACACAACTTGAAAGCTCTGATTTAGAAAACTTAACTAAAGTTGTTCAAAAACTATCAAATCAAGTTATTGACTTGAAAAGGACAACCGAAGAAGATTCCTCGAGAAAAATACCTTACAAGCCCCCGTTCCGGAAGCCTTTTCCCACCAACCAACCTAGTCCAACCATCGAAGGCCTTAATCTAGAAAGTCTGCAATGCGCCCTTCAAACGATTCTAGAAGCCCAAGATAACTTGATGCCTCCTGAGATTCTTGAGGAGGTAGTTGAACGAGAGACAGTTCGAGAAGAGGAGTCTTCTCCGAATATTTTTGGACACTTCTCGGATAGCATCTTTCAAGCTAACTTCGAGATGGTTCATCCTTACAATACTAGGAGTAAGACGACAAACAAACCTTCTGCCGAAAACACTACAACTTCACCTCTAAATCAATCTAAACCAGCTGAGACTAAATAGAGTAATGTGAACCCTAACTTAGATTATGATGTAGTTGAAGATCTTAAAAAGTTGAGAGCTTACATTTCTATTTATGAGTTATTGAAATTTCCTTTTCTGCTACAAGAAATGTTACAGGATATCTTAGAGAATGGCAAAAATGGTAATTCAAGTGGTAACAAGGTTGTGCAGAACAAAGTTCCTCAGAAGACTTCCACTAAAAACAATCCTGATCCTCAAGATAAAGGAAGCCTTCCTATAAGTAATGTAAATAATGTAAATAATGTAGATAAAGTAACTTTAGAAACTACGAGTAAAAAACCATAAACTACCACCCTTAGCACTCACAAAAATGTACCTCCTTTTTTGTTAACTTTCAAAATCTTTAATAGAAACATGTGATAAATTATAAACAAGAACAACAATTGACAAAATAGAGACAAGAACAACAACATGGAGGAAAAAGCATAATAGCCAACACCCTCTTATTCACTCCAATGTTACATATTTATAGTACAATGGGTGATGCCACCTCATAGAGAGATTTTCTCTAGATCCTAAAATCATGCATGATGACTAGGCTAGGCAATCTTAACTAAMTCATTAGTCATCACTTGAGGATATATTACTAATATCCTAAATGAATAATACAAATATAGGTGACAATTTAGACTTAGTGATTGGTAAAGGTAAGCCATAGGATAACAATCCCCCCCTCAATCACAAGTTTGATCAATAATACCAACAATAAAGCATAAACTGGTATCAATTCCAAGTCTTCAAACTAAAACTCCTGAGCTGAGTCGCAATGAAGAACTGCCTGAAAAATCGTCAAATATGGATGCTAAGAAATCTGGAAAAACTCACTATGTAATCATGTGAGCCAGAATGCCAACAAATTTGTTCACTGATGTGAACTCCAATATGATGAGAGTGAACAAAGAGAAGTGAATCGGCTGCAAGTTTGCCACATCCCTGAAAATGCCTGACAACTCAATCAATGCCAAGCTGCAATACAAAAGAATCCATCTTTCCTCTGCTAGGTTCAATGACCATCTTGGTGAACCAAATGTTCACATCATTGCTCTCAAAATCAAAATCTATATGATTCAACTTAAACTTATTGAACCATAATTCTGCCAAAGTCTGTCATCTACAGACCGCAGTTTCCCATATGACAAATTCGATACCCATCTGGCATATTTGTTGTCGAAACTTTCAGTATGACAACCATCTGTAATTCCATCATAAATTCTATCATTAATTTTCCCCCCTTTGTCAACTGAAAGGAGAGACCACAAGTGGTTTCACTAACCATCTTCCCTAGATTTTTGAACTCCCCCCCTTAAGGTGCATGAGGGTTTCACTTTGACTCCATTTTTATTTTTATTTTTATTTGTGTACAACTCAAAGTGGGCATATGGAATTAACCACATGTTATCTCATCTCGTGAGGGCCATGCTCGAAAGCTACACCATAAGGGGACCACTTTGGAGTTATATACACATTCCACTATTTTCTTCAAAACACGTCTTTACTCGAGATTGTATTCTTCGGTAAGACTTATATAATTGCTTAGCAGTTAATGACCATTGCCAAGGATCAATCCACTCATAGTGAATCTTCAGTCTTGCAGGTTTGTTCCTCTTGGAACATTTATCTAATGCATGATTTGACTTGCCACAATTCTGACAAGGATGGAGATCAAAACACTGATTCTCCATGTGACCAACTCGATTACAATGTTGGCACTTATCATTTTGATTTGCGACATTTAATATTGATTTTTCTTGAAGAAATCCAGCACTCACAAACAAAATTGGTTTGGAGTAATTTGGAATATGAAAATTGTTTTGATTTTCATATCCTAAGCCATGATGATTCCAATTGAAGTGTAATTCTTCCCAAGGTCTAAAAAATTTCTTAGAAAGATGATTTTGACTGTATTCTTTTATTTCTTCACATTTTTTGTTGTCGCTACTATTATTCTGTGCTTCTTTTTGGAATTCATCTTTGAAAGATTCCATATCTTCTATTTCTTTTATATCATCTAATTGGTTAAGGTCTTGTGTGTCACAAAATGCATCAACCTGTTGTATAAACTCGTTGTGTCACATTCTGCATCAACCATTTGGATAAGCTCCTCTGTAGCACATGTTGCATCAATCTTCTCTATTAGATCCTTTGTGTCACAACTTGTATCAGACTTCTCTATGAGATCCTCTGTGTCACAACTTGCATCAACTTTTTGAGTTTCTGCAAATGTTGCATCAATCATGTCATCAATTTGATTCTGTTTTTCACTTAACTTTATCTGAAGTGCATCAATCAATTGATTCTTGATTTCAATTTCATCTCGAGGATCATTTATTGACTACATTGTATCAACCATGTGATCAATTATGTTTTGATTTTGAATTAACTTCATCTCAAGTGTTTTAATCAATTTATCTTTCATATCAATTTGATCTTGTAATTCATGGTTGTACTCTTGCAACTCTTTGATTTCTTGAGAGGCGTTCTGTAAATGCTTTCATCCTTTACCCATTATTCTTTCACTCATGCTTTCTAGAACTCGCTCACTTGAACTCTTCTTTAAACTTTCATGCTCGCTTGAAATTGCTTCACTCGAACTGGCTCGCTTGAAATTTTCAACAAGGTGAGGATGTCAGTTACCACCGAAAATGCATCCAAACGTGTGATGTTTACAATGAGTTGAGTTAAACTACTCAACCTTGTTAATTTCAACTCAAAATTATAATGAGTTTTTGGTGTCGGGCTTAGCCGAAAATGCACCTGAAAATTACACTGCAATTCAACTTGATTTTGATTTCACACTTACAAAGAAAAGTATTGCAATTTTACAATGAATGTTGATTTAATTGATCTTCAAATTGATGATGCTTTGAGTCCTTGATTATGAACTTGATGTGTCCAATGTTGATGTGATTGCCAATTTGATATCTTTGTTGCTTCTTAATTTTGAGCTTTGATTGTTCTTGAAGGTATGTGCTTCACTCGCAATGCTCACATGTGCTTGAATTACATTAAATTGCCTTGTATTTTAGTGTGTGTATGATTGCTTTATACAATTTTGTTTTAAGTGCCAAAACTAGACACAAAAGAGAAACATTAAGAATAATCCATTGCACACAACACAAAATGTATCTATGATCCCCTTATTCAATTTCGGGCAGATCTAGGACACTTCAACACCACAAAAAATAATATTTTTTTTTATTATTTTCTTGATACAGTAGCTCTCTTGAGAGAATTTCTTGCGATAATTTCTTGAAGGGAAAAAGATTCATCTAAAAACCCTTTTACAAATTTTTCATTCTCTATTCTCTCAAAAATAAATAGTTCTTCATGATAAAAGGCATCGATCTCCCTTGCACATTAAAGCATTTGTCTCCTCAAGATCTCTATCCTTTCAATGAAATGAAATTGATCAAATTTTTTTTTGAAACTTGTGCTTTTACATAAATCCATATAAAACCATGTTCTTATGTGGAAAATCTTAGCTTGGATTTGTGGGATTTATCTCCCATCCTTCAATCTAGCCAATGCGTCATCATCCCTTAGTCCATGTATTAATAATACAGCTGCAACAATGCAACTGAAATCCGATTGGTGAGGTGGATTGTTAACATGCGCCCAAGAAGTTCGTTTGGTGCAAGTTGGCTACAATGACTTTCTTCATATGCAAGTTGGCTACAATGTAACCTGGTGTAAGATCCGTAATTCGTTGTGCAAGATTCGTGTAACCTGGTGTAAGATTCACAATTCGCTGTGCAAGATCCGTTGTGGAAGAGATCCGTGTGAAGCTGGAGATCCGTGTTCCTTCTTTGGCACGCCTAAGGTTTCAGTTGATTCTAGCTCTGATACCAATTGATAAATTATAAACAAGAACAACAATTGACAAAATAGAGATAAGAACAACAACATGGCGGAAAAGGCATAATAGCCAACACCCTCTTACTCACTCTAATGTTACATATTTATAGTACAATGGGTGATGCCACCTCATAGAGAGATTTTCTCTAGATCCTAAAATCATGCATGATGACTAGGCTAGGCAATCTTAACTAAATCATTAGTCATCACTTGAGGATATATTACTAATATCCTAAATGAATAATACAAATATAGGTGACAATTTAGACTTAGTGAGTGGTAAAGGTAAGCCATAGGCTAGCAACATGCACAATTGTATGGTAGACTCAGGAGCGTCATCCAATGTGATGCCATGGTCTGTATGCTAGAAGATTAATGCCGAAGTTGAACCCTCCACCTTGAAAATCATACAACTTGATCGGACCAATGTTAAAGTTATAGGAGAACTAAAGAATGTGCTTATAAGATTATCGTCTAACCCCAAGGTTCATCAAGTCATTGATATAATTGTTGTGGATATTCCATAAGTGTATGGTCTATTTTTAAGCAGGGACTGGTCGGAGCAGCTACACGGTTATTTCGCAACGGATTGGTCTCATCTATGGCTTCCAGAGAACGGAAAGACCAACAAGATCAAGGTAAATCGTGAATGCTACCTTAAGTTCACGGTTACTGATTTGAACAATCCCAACGAACCATTTACACCTTCTGCTGATTCACTCGAAGTACAAGGGATGGATACCTTTTTCGAAAATTTCATGGCCGAGGCTTCACCTATCACCAATCCTGAACAACAGTCCGAGATTGTAGCATATGCGCAGCCAACAGCTTCTACGCAATGGTCTCATGTACCCGATGGAAATCAAATTTGGTCTCTTTATTTTGACGAGTCAAAGTCCAAAGAAGGAGCTGGCATAGGCTGCGTTATTATCGATCCAGCAGGTAACAAAACATTGGTTTCATGTAGGCTAGAATTTGAATGTACTAATAACACTGCAAAATATGAGGCTTTACTACAAGGTCTCAAAAAAGCTTTGGATATGAACATTCAAAACTTGGCTGTCTTTGGTGACTCTGAAATAGTGGTTATACAGGTAAGATATTCTATCCACTGTCTGTCTCTGCATCTTAAAAGCTACCAATCTGAGGTATGGAATTTGATGAATAAATTTGTTTCTTTCAATATAAATTCTATTCCTAGATTGAATAATTCTGAAGCAGATCTATTAGCTAACATAGCTTCTAAACTCTTTCCTGCAGAAGGCTTGTCCCCTGATGCATTCTCCATCGAGTTGTTGTTCCAGCCATCCGTTCCCGAAAACATCATGAACTGGAGAGTATTTGATGACGATCAACAGATTATTAACTTTTTTCACATGGAAGAAACTTTTCAAGGCGCAGTGATAGATGAACGCACTCACGACGACAATTTGCGTGATTTCATGGTAATACCAGATCCGAGAACTCCTTAATATTCATCAGACATTGTAAATTCGATCCCTAAATTTGTAATTAGATTAGAGAAGTTTTATGATCTTCAAGATAAATTTAAACAAACGGTCAATTGTAAAACCAATAGTTCCTCGTTATCATACGAAAAAGTAAACTTAGGAACTAAGGACAATCCGCAGTGCATTAATTTGGGGGTAGGATGTTCTCAACAAGAAAAAGTTACATTTATTAAATTGTTCAAATAATTTAAAGATGTATTTGCATGGACGTATGATGACCTTAAAACTTTCGACCCTAACATCATACAACATGTCATTCCTATGAAACCCCAAACCTTACCCTTCCAACAAAAATTGAGAAAAATGCACCCTAAGCTCGAACTGACCGTTCAAAAAGAATTGAACAAGCTCCTAAATGCTAAGATAATTTTTCCAGTTAGGCACACTCAATGGGTTTCTAACCTTGTCCCAGTCCGGAAGAAAAGTGGGGAAATCTGACTCTGTGTTGATTTATGAAACCTTAATAGAGCGTCTGATAAAGATAACTACCTTGTCCCACCCATGGAANTGGGTCAAGGTAGTTATCTTTATCAGACGCTCTATTTATGAAACCTTAATAGAGCGTCTGATAAAGATAACTACCTTGTCCCACCCATGGAACAGATCCTTCAACAGGTATCTAGTTCTGAGAGGCTATCCTTACTCAATGGTTTCTTAGGGTACAACCAAGTCCTGATGTCTCCTCCAGACCAACTTAAAACTACCTTCCGTACCCCGTGGGGCACTTATGCTTATCGAAAAATGCTCTTTGGATTGATTAATGCTGGTGCCACTTTCCAGAGAGCGATGGACATCACTTTCCGAGGCTTAATCAATCAGTCCGTCGTAGTTTCCTTAGATGATGTTACCGTATTTTCTAAAAACAAAAACGATCATCTAGCTCACTTATGAGCCGTTCTACAGTGATGTCGTAAATACAACATTTCCTTGAATCCTAAAAAATCCATCTTTGTGGTAGAGCAGGGTAAACTCTTGGGATTTATTGTGTCAAGCGAAGGGATGATTATCGATCCCAAAAGGACTCAAGTCATCGTGAAACTTCCCCCTCCTACATCCAAAAAATCTATGCAGTCTTTCTTAGGCCAGATTAACTTCATGAGGAGATTTGTCCCCAGTTTCTCTGAAATGGTCAGGCCTTTACAGAATTTGATTAAGAAAGACACCCAATATCACTGGGGACCCCTAGAAAGTCAAGATTTTAATGCAATAAAGAAGGCCATAATAGATTCTTCGTCTCTCATGAGCCTCGACTTTTCTCAAGACTTTACACTCTACACTTTTGCTTCTGACCGTTCCTATGCCGCCATCCTAACTCAAAAGAACGTCGAAAACAACGAAGTACCCATCGCCTTTATGAGCTCTTCTTTCAAAGGCACTGAACTTAATTACCTAGCGGTAGATCAGCAAGCCTACGCTATTTTCAAAGCAGTCAAGCATTTTCGATCTTATCTTTTGAAGTCTAGGACGAAAGTTATTGTCCCTTACCCAGCCATCAGGAACCTGTTAGTGCAAAAGGAACTAGGTGAAAAGAGGGCTAACTGGATCACCTCCTTGTAGGAGTACGACATAGAAATTATCCCAGATCAAATAGTGAGAGCCCAAGGGTTATGCAAGTTAGTTGTTGATTCTGCAGCAAGACAGCAAGAAGAAAGTGATACGTCAAACCTAGGATAGCACGATCAAAATTCAATCTGTTGCACAAAAAACTCTGTCAGTCTGTGGTATGACGATATAAGATTCTGTCTTGAACATGGGTCTGCCCCCCATCACTTGGATCCCACTAAAAGAAGAGAATTAATATTAAGGTCTGCCTCCTTTCATTTAGTTAATGGTATCATGTTTTGTCAAAATTTTGATGGCGTACTGATGCGTTGTCTTGAGAAGGATGAAGCAGAAAAAGTCTTGCTAGAGTTGCATGCAGGAGAAGCTGGTGGCCATTTTGGTGGTGACACCACTGCCCATCAGGTTTTAAGAGCTGGTTATTACTAGCCCACACTTTTTAGAGACTCCCATGCCTTGTGTCGTAAGTGTATTATTTGTCAGAAAGCATCAGGGCGGTTACAGAAACCAGCCTTTCCTCTACAGCCCGTCTCAGTAGATTCTCCTTTTCAATAGTGGGGCCTTGATATCATAGGTCCAATCAACCCTCCATCCTCTCAACAACATAAGTTCATCATAACAGCCACGGATTACTTTACCCGGTGGTCTGAAGCTGCCGCGTTAAGAACCGTCAACTCCAGTCAGGTAATTGCCTTTCTAAATTCGAATATTATCACTCGTTTTGGTATCCCTGACTGTTTAGTATATGATAATGCTTCTTACTTTTCCTCTCTTGATATGAGTGAGTTCGCTTTGGAAAAAGGAATCAAACTAAAGTATTCTGCTAGCTATTACCCCCAGGGCAATAGATTGGCAGAATCAACAAATAAGAACTTGATTAAAATCATCAAGAGAATGGTGGTTGAAAATCACAAAAATTGGCACAATGCACTGTTAAATGAGTTGTGGGATGATAGGGTAACGCCAAAAGCTGTTGTAGGTAACTCCCCCTTTTTTCTCGTTTATGGCAAAGAAGCAATTCTGCCACCTCACATTCTTCTTCCTTCACTACAGTTATCGCAAAAAATTCAAGAAGAGGATTGTCCCCCTTTAGAAAACCGAATTAACACTTTGATGAAGCTAGAAGAAGTTAGAGCCCAAGATAAACGTAAGTTAGATCAACATCAACTATTGGTTAAAATCTGGTTCGATTCTAACTCTACTTCTGATAGGAATTTCAAAGTAGGTGATCTCGTCTTGAAATGGGACAAACCGTATGAGGGGAAAGGAGAGCATACAAAATTTCAAAACTTATGGCTTGGACCGTTTTTAATTGCTGAGAAGTTGGGTCCCAGTTCTTTCCGATTGCAGAATCTTGAGGGGCAGCCTGACACTTATCCGGTGAATGGCCAAGCCCTAAAAAGATACTTTGCTTGACAACAACCCTTGTATATTATGTACATATATTTTGTTTTTGTTTTCCTTTTTGTTTACTTTATGTTTTTTATTCCCCCTTTGAGTTTATCAGTTTGAGTTTTTGCGAATACACATACCTGTTTACTGAGCTATTCAAAGAAAACAGAAAATTCCTTCGCTGAAATAACTGCTAGCAAAATTGTATAAACATCAATTGTATATTTCTGTAATTTACATCTGTGATTGGCAAAAAGTTTGTTCTTTGAAAGAAGTTGACTGATTTCGATCTCTGAGTAAAGCCTGTCATGATCATCTATTATCTCTTTACGCTGTCCCTTTTACTTAATGGAATGACTCAGAAGATGTCTCCCTGCCTTAGGAGGTTGGTTTTGTAAATGAAACATCTCTGGATCTTAATAAAGGACTCTTCTAAAAAGTTCTGCTGAAGTCTGAAAAAATATGTTAATAATCATAATTTTTAGCGTCACCCCGCTCAACTATATAAAAATAAATAAATCATTAATAGAACTGTGGGAAGTGCTTGTAAACCCGCCGGGATGCTGAATAGGTCTGCTAGCAGTGGGTAAATGCATGCATGACGCCAAGACAACTTCGTCGGGATGCTAAACAGGTCTGCTGGCAGCGAAGCAATGTCGGGTATATGAAAATTTGCAAATAAGAAACCTCTTAATGTCCTTTATTCTGATCTGGAACTTCTTGGCAGGATATGGATGTCAGAGTGGGTTAAATGGAAACCCTATCGAGGCTATGGATGCCTGCTAGCAGCAGTGGCTCTATCAACAGTATCGGAAATTTTATATTTAATATCATGACTCGTTGGTCTTGAGACTGTTATCAGTTTTCATTTTTTTTTAAAAACACTGCTAGAATAGTTGGTTAATGATGATGTTTATGCGATTTTCTGGTTGTTATTTTTGAGTTGGAATTATCTTTGTTGTCCTAATTTGAATTTTTTCTTTTGGAAGAGATAACTACTTCTACCAGTGCGTCGCCATTGTTGGCAGCCAATACACATTTTTTGTATTGTCCTTATAAGCTGCCTACACCAGTGTTTTGCAAACCTTAATTTTTGTCGCAATTCTCAAATAAAACGACACTTTTTTTTTTGCGCTATTTGCACACTTACCTTTCTTTTGTTTTCACGACTGCAAGCATGAAAACTTGGTTTTTGAAGTCGCATTAAAATCGTCACTGAATTGTCGTTTTCATTCTTGTCGATATGCCCATTGCATTTACATTTTTCTTATCATTATACAGTTGGCAAGACCTCTTGATCTATACTCATTTGACATTCTTTGATTGATTATGTAATTTCATTTCATGAGTGATTGAGTTAGTGATACATTGGTGATTGGATTTACATGTTATTTGATCAGTTCACTTGACACATTGGTCACACAAAAACATGTTTGTGTAGTGGAAAAACCCTTGGTATAAATTGTTTCATACAACACATGTTTCACATAACCAAACCCCTGGTGCAATTTTGATTTATTGTTTTGGTTTTTGAAACTTTAACTATTGCTCACGCGAATGATCAATCCACTTACCAAAGGTTTTGATTGATTGATTGAAGTGGTATAGTTGTAACACATATGCGTTGTGATTTGAATTGTTTTAAGCGCCGACGGTTGTACCATGGTAATGACTATTCTGCATGGGTAGAAATAGCTCCACCACCTTCGCACGATATGTCATTAATGTTTATCCCTACCCCTGTTAGCATCAGGTAAGCCTTTGAGTGTTCTTCCCCTGCGTATGTTGTGATTCAAACCCTGGCTCATTCACATCACTTACCATGTGCTCGGCTCTATGGCACCGGTGGTGCGAATAGAGCTGAATGGTAGTCAAGACCTGCTACTGTTCGATAACACTCGGAAATATTTAGAGGATAGTGGTTGGCTCACGTTTGTACAGAGGTTCGAGGGTTTCAATTTGATTTCTGCATAGCAATTCTCCCTTACCTTTGATGGGTGTAAGGCCAAAGTAGGTGACATTCAACTTGAGTTGAATGAAGAGTTCATTAGCTCTGCCATAGGGTTAGCAGCCACGGGCCAGCGATGGTTTAAAAACTCTAAATTTGATGAGGTGCCATGGCCACAACTGTTCGCATCACGAAAGGTCACATCCTGTGACAAAGGTATGCCCATTTCCACACTTAAACCTAGATGGCATGATCTTTTGATAATGGTTAAACAATTCGTGACCTATGAGGGGCAGTATGGATTGTTTTTTCTTTATCACCTTCGACTGGTAATGAACTTCATTGGTTATCCATTGAACATGCCTTTTTACTACTTGCGTAGTCTGTAAAAAATGTCAAAGAGGTTTAAACGAGAGAAGGTCGATAGTAGCTTGTTCCACCACGGCCTGATCAGACTCATCGTTGTTCACCACTTAAATCTTCACGGTGATAATTGGCAAGCTTTTATCTCTCGAAATGGTTTTGATGATACAGAGCCTGTCCAAATCGTCAAGCCTGTGGTTAGTGAAACTAAGGTCGAGCCACCCGTGCCTTTCCATGTCCTACTGCCCTCTCCCAAACCCTCAGTCGACCCTGACATCGACCTACCCGACATCTTAGCAGACAAGGTTGAGGCTGTAAAAAATCATGTGAGTAAAAAGGTTAAAGGTAACCCTACTGTCGATGACAAAGGTAAAAAGAATGCTCGACTGATATCGAGACTTGCTAGGAATAAACCTAAACCTAGTATTGATCAAAAGCCCATAGTCCTCAGTGAAGACTCAGACTCTGACATCGAGTGCTTCCTAGCTAGTGAGTGCCCTTATTCCCAAGGTCTGTGCTCTGAGCCACCCTATGACTTCGTTTCTAATTTACCCCCTTTCCTAAATAACAATCCTAGCTACCCAAGGATCAATCTTCCTAGTGAAACCCTTAGTGATCTAAACAAACCCTCAATTGTCGGGCAATCGTCATGCAACTAGTGTAATGTATGGCTGGAACGCTACTATACTGACTTTCCCTTATTACAATCGAAAATTAAATCATTGGAAAACCAAGTTACAGTGTTGACAAGTGAAAGGGACAAGCTTCAAGCAAATGACAAGAAGTAGAAAACCACTGGTTCCATTGTATTTAGGAATGTCGAATCGGCTACAGCCTTCGTCAATTCCAAACTATCATGACCAAGTTGTCTGCTCATTATCCAGGTATGAGTTTCGATATCAATTTCGTTTTTTGAATTGCTTGGATTAATATAATGAATCGAGTTTTGGTTTACGGTTGATTCTGTCCATTATTTGAAATGTCTCTGTCATAGTTTGATTGTCAAAAATGGTTATGTTGTGGATCCTGTACATTGTTTTCATTTTGCTAAAATTAAATGAAGTTATGATTTGGTTATACGATTTGGTCGTGCCCAGTTTAGCAATTGATTGATTTTCACTGGGTTTGATTCATTTTGAGTAATTCTGTTGCTTTGAATTAACAAAATCAATGGGTTTTTCTTTCACTTGGATTCTGTTTGTATCCAACCTGAACAGGAGGTTTTTTACACTAAAATTAGAACACAGTTCTGTTTTGATTTAACATGATTTTCTTGTTGGATATCAACAACTTTGATTTAGTTCTTGTGATTTGATTTTTGAGACGATTTCATAGAATTGAATTGGCTTGATAAATATGATGTAGTCTATTAAATTGTAAAAACGATTATGTTTGTCAACATTCTCGTTTGGATTTGGATTATATCTGACCTGTGCAAAAGATCTCTTCGCTGAAATCATAGAACTGTGTTGATTCATAACGATTATGTCAAACTCAAACTGTTCGATTCGCTCTTGTTGATGCGTATATTTGGTTAGCACGATTGCTTTTATGAGTTGGATTCGTATCGAAAATCGATTCGATGCTGATTTTTTTATTTTGATTTTATCTCTGTTGAATTCAAATGAGGAAATTTGGCTAATAGTTTGTTTTGAAATAAATTCAAGTGATGACTTTGTGAACTGTAAATTGATTGTGTTTTCCCCAATTGGTGATAAAAAACGATGGGACGAGTCTTACAGATCCTGTTATCAACCGATTAATTTCACGATGATTTCGTTTGTACCATTTTTTGTTTGATTCGCTAATAGCATGGATCACTTGTTTATGTTTAATATAGTGCTATCAATTTGAGAAAACAATCCTGTTGATTTGGTTTGGATTCGAAGTGATCTTGTGGATAGATGAAGAAACTATTAGTCTTGATTTCAATTGGTCCATGAAATGATTTCATTATTGTTGAGTTATCCAATACGATTCCGTTTACCCGATTTTGTGACAAGAAATGAAACAGAGTACATGCATCTCTTTAATCATTCGATTGATCTTAGTCTTGTTTGATCTCAAATTAGTATAACAATTTTGATTTAAATCGTTTGTCTTTCAATTAACAATTAGATACTTGTTTAATAGTTTGATTTTAATTCTTTAAGATTCGAATTGATTTTAATACGATTCTGTGTTTGATTTAGACCAGCTATAGAATCGCAAGATTCTGTAGCTAGTCTTTAGAATTAGATTTTTATCAGTTTTATCAGCAAAATATCCTCTTAACTTGTCCATTTTTGTCCTCTTTCAGGTACATTCGAATTACATTGGGTATGTTGTGGAAGTCTAGGAGATATTTGTGTGATATAGTTTTTATTTTAGGTTGTTAGTCTAGTCAAACTTGGGATATTTTCCCAGATTTGTGTAAATAGTTTTGATAACTTCCACAGGGATGTTTGACCCTGTGGGAGGTCTTTAAATACTTGTTATTTTTTGTAATAAGGATCATCCTCACTTGAGGGAGAACCAGACTATGGATTTGTGACTCAGACTGAGACGAAAGTTGATGTTTTGTTACATCTTTCGCTTTCAATATATCAAACTTTTGTTTCAAGTTTTATGCATGTTAGTTTGCAGTTGATTATAGACTACTTTAGCTATCATAATCTATTGCAGGATGATATGATTTGATTAATGTGCTATCCAGATCTGATCTCTTTCATTATTTTTAAAAGTATAGCAATTACTTGGTTTCAGTTAATGAATCACAGATTTCTCTTCTTCGTTAATTGAATCATTTCGTATAGATCTTTGCATACAGATTTATCTAACTGTGAAGATTTATAAGTCATAAGATTGTTGTAATTTTTATGTCTTTTTTGTCCTGTAATCATATTTGAAGAGCACAACTGTTTTTAGTTTACAAAAAGCTCGTGGAGAATTCGGTGCAGGTTTCCTCCCTCCGATCATCTAGGAAAATCATTATATACAGGACAAACCTGGAGCATTTCTTCAGGTCAGTTTGTTACTTATTTGGTAGTTAATTTGTTAGTATAGTTTAAGTAGTTTAGTTAGATATATGTGTAGTTTAGATTTGTAGTTAGAGTTAGTATCTTAGTTGTTTAGTTTAGATAGTTTTTATTTCTTTTTCATAAAATCATAAAAATCAAAAAACAATAGCTCTCGTTTTCTTAGGAAAAAACACAAATGAGTTTTTCAGGTTTTCATTCAAATCTGTAAATTGTAATTATTGTACATTTTGTGAATAAGATTTATTTCAGTTAGTGGTTAGATATTTAATTTCTTAGAGTTAGTATAGTATTAGATAGTAGATTGTATAGATAAAATAGTTAGATTTGTTTAGTTTGTTTTAATAGTTATTTTTAGTTAGAGTAGTTAGTTTAGAGTAGTTTCTTTTGTTTTCTTAGGACTTAGATCGGCTAATGGAGCCGCTAAACCCGTCAGGGTGGGTTATCCCAAACGGATTGGGTTATTTAGACAACCCTGGACCGGATCCACTCTCCCAGTTGATGGACGGTCAATTTTGCTCGTCAGCACCAACCTCTAGATTTTTAAACCAAAAAGAAGCATCTCCAACCAAAGATTTGGTGAATAACCTTATAACAACATGCTCATGCATGAATTCCAAATTGTCAATGACATTTTGAAAATATCCCAAACGCTTCTCAATTATAATATGATCTTCTCCAAAAAAAGAGGCAGATATTCTAAAAACTTGGGAGGGTAAGGATGAAGAGTGGATGGCAGTTTTAAGGGTTTAAACTTTTTTTCTCTTTTTCTGGACTGAACATCAGTAGGTTGAAAGTGAGGTTTAATGGATTGATTGAAAATTCCAACAGTGGTGGTAGAAGATGATATTATGATTAAATAAGGTGGTGAATCTGTTGTATCATTCACATGGTTATAGGGTTGAGCATGTTCAGGAAGGATTTGAATACAAACATTGTTCTCATATGTTTCAAATGAAGGACTAGAGTCAACATCAACTATGTAAGAAGAATGCAGACCTTCTTTTTTCAAAGAGGGGTATACAGTATTAGGATTATGGTCATCAAAGTAAACAAAGCAAATGATGATTCTCTTGATATATGAAGGAAAGGATAGGAAAGAACTGATAAAAAATAATATAAGCTCTTGAAGAAACTTATATCTTGACACCTAGACTTCTTGTGTCTTCCTTCCATTTTCTGTTCGAGCTCATTCCTCAGTGGATTCCTATAAATTTATTTGAATAAACAATAAGTTCTTCAAATGTGTGGAGTCACCATGCTGAAAAATTACAGTCTGTTCTATCACCAATCGATGCTCACCATCAAGAACTGGTAGTAATTTATGTCGTACAACCCAGGGAATATCTTCAGCTTCGTCCCCAGAAACGACACCAAAAATGTTAGCACTAGAAGTCACACCTAGATTGTTGTAGTTGTAAGCCTAGAACCCATCAGAATATAAATGGTTAAAACAAGTTTATACTTGAGCGGATCAGCTAGAATGCGTAAGAAAAGGAGAGGGAAACAAATTGTCTACAAAGGCATTCCATTGGGAATGGAGTCATAACATCCTACAAATCAAAGGCATTTAAATTGTATACCAGATAAAATATTTATATAATTATGGCTAGAATCATAAAGAATATGACAAAAGGAAGAACATCCATCATACAAAGATCCTTTCTGCAAACAGATTAAAGATTGCTTAAACAATAAAAAATGATTAATGGGAAAGCTACAACAGATCCTTTGTTGTTCATGAATCCATCAATCAATGGCAGATATGATCCTCAAAACCTACAATATATTCAAGAAAGAGGATGATAAGAGAAATGGAAAACAAAGAATACAATCTGATAAACAACTCTCATGAATCTTTAATGGAAGAAATGTTGATTACAAACAGGATCTTAGGCTTACAAATGAGAAACTAAAATGCTCCTTCAACTCTCTCCTCTCTTGGATCATGAATCCAACCCTTTCCTCAACAAAAAAGTCTTATATATAGTGTATCATCCTTCTTGCAACTCAAATTTATCAAGCTGTTAGAGTTTGCAATGCCTTTGACAACATGCACTGCGAACTTTCCTGTAGGTGATGATTTCAACTTTTCTCCCAAACGATGAATCGGGTCAGGCCGATTTTTGGTCAAAAATCGCATGATATTATGGTTCATCTCCACAAAAAATTTCAGAAGAACCCAAAACGGAATTTAAAAGTTATGATGAAAAAATGACTCTACTATGTACTAATTTGCTGCAAACGTCCAAAAATACCAGTTTGCATCACCTTTGACAACATGCCATGCGAACTTTCATGTAGGTGCCTTTTTTAGCCAAAATGATTCCAAAATTTAAAAATTGCATAAGAATTTGGGAAAAAACTTCTAGATCCTACTACAAACCTCTTGAAACATGAATTAACCTTGGAGAAATCATATGAAGATGCTAAATTTAGCTCAAGACACAAAATCATCACTTAAGTTGCAATTGTATTCACAACAACAATTGGAGGATAAACAAGATGCAAGTAGGATGTGAGAAAAGAAGAACAAAAATTTAACTTGGATGAGGCTACAGACAGGAAGAATTGAAGCAACTCTGTTTCAAAAATAGGGTTTGCAGCACCAGTGGTTAAGTTCGCAGCACCAGTTTGCAACATGAATTGAACTAAGTTTTTATGAAAAGATTGCAAGATTTTCCACGTATGAGGAAAAAATATGAGTTGACATGTTAAAACCTTGGACCTAGATGAATCTCAATTGAGTAAAGTTTGATCTATGAGAAAACAAAGAGTTTGCAGTGCCAGTTTGCGGTGCACAATTTGCAGTGCATGGTAATATAGTGGATAAGGTTACTATTGCAAGAGGAAACTGTAAATTGATCCTTTGGTATAACAAAATTGAAAATGGCCAAGGTTTAGGATACCAATGCTGACCCCTATTTATTTCATGATGATGAACACTAACATGACACCAAGAATCTTACATAGACTAAGGTCATAATTTTTTACTACTGAACATTTCATGTGATAGCACCCACTTTAAAAATATTAGAAAGAAAGTGATCCAGAAGGATCCTCACAACTCAACCAATAGAAAGAAAATCCTAAAACCAATGGTTGCTCAACAAATTGAACAAATAAATGTCACAAAAAACTCATTTATTGCAACAAAATTTCTCACATGGTTTCTTTCTTGGCTCACCGTGAGAGATATGGGATGCATTATCCATTCATAAAGAAAAAAGAGTAGATTTTGTAAGGGAACTGGACAATTTAGAAGTCTCAACTATAGAAAGCACAATGCCTACATCAAGGGAATCATTACATATTTTATACGCATGCCACTCCCCTATGCAAGATCACCTTTAAGTATGTGTTTTGTTATAATAATGGTAGATCATGTTCATATTGGGGTGACCAAAAAACAAAGAATCCAAAGTTCTCAACACCAAGGTCAGACAGGGTTGTGTACATGAGTCGATCCAAGCTACCAAATATCTCCAGTAGCAACATAAAAAAAAATTGTGACTCCCACACAATAGGAATGAGTAGTCTTCGGTCATGAAATTCAATCAATGGAAAAGATCCCCTTCATTGGGAGAATAAGAAAATCATGTGTTCATTTTAATGTGGGAAGACGCCACTAGTATCATCTTAGAGGACATCAGAGATCATTGTTGTAGATTGAATACCATTGTGTGATGTAAAGAGTTGTAATAATGTACTACATCATTTTTAATGGATCAGATAATCATTTGAAGCAGACCTAGAGACATAGCCCACATGGGTGAACTTCGTTATCAATTTGTCGAGTATTGCTTGTGTTATTTTTCAGTGATATTTTTAAATTTTTTTCTTTAAATGTCGATCTTTAATGAATTAATCCAATTTTAAACACAATTGTGGGAAATTGAGAAGCATGTTAATAGAATTTGAATTAGTGGTTTAAAATGAAGCCTTTAGAACTAAATTTAAGATCAGGAAGAAAAAATGGGCATACTTTGTAAATTTATCCACCACCACCATGATGACATTCTTTCCTTAAAACTTTGGTAGACCCATGATAAAATCCATTGAGACCTCTTCCTAATTATGACTGTGTATGTCTAATGGTTCTATAAGACCTAAGGTCTTGATTGTCTCTACTTTGTTATGTTGGAAAACAAAACCGTCTACCACAAAATTTTGAACATCGATTTTTAGACCTTCCTATTATCCCATGAGTCCCTATACAATCATAAGTACCTACATCACCTCTTTATGAGTTTTTATCCTTATCTCTTAATGAGGTGTTATCCTTATCCACAGATAAGGGGATAGTGTGAGAGAAAATATAACTTATGAGGTTGATCCAGATTTATGAGTGGAACGAAACGAATAATAGACTGAATACAATAACACAAAGATACAGAGAAAAATAACAAATATCCAATGAACAATAACTTCTATTGAATAAATAAAATAGGCTGAAATAGTAAAACTGCAGAACTGAAACAACTTTCTCGAATGGTGGTAGTTATCTCTGAGAAGAGATGTGGCTTTTACATGCATCTGTCTAAGTAGAATGATTACAATGAGGCACCAGAGGCCTTTTTAACATTACTCCTAAATTCCAAAACCATAGACATCCAAAAACCTAACCCTAGGAGATGAAACACCAAAAGTTATGTGGGCCCTGATGGATAAGTTGGCACCTTAACTTCTCGGGGTCATAACTTTTGCATACAACCTCTGTTTTAGGCATGTGATAGCCCATTGGAAAGGTATTTTCGAGAAATACACATTATTCCATAAAAATATATCTCTATATATAGTTTGACTATGGTAATCTGAAAAAATAAAAAAATTAAAAAAAATAAAAATAAATAAATAAATAAAATTTAGGGCCCTAGAAGTACATAAAGATGTACTGACATGAAATATTCCAAACTAATCCATTTGGATTAGGTGGGAGGCCAAAAATATCCACCTAGAATTTGTGTAGGTCTTTAGATAGCCCCAAAAGGGTAGAACCCACAATTACAAAGAATTACAAAAGAATGTGTTGAACTAAAACTATCAAAAGGAGCCACTTGGAATAGGTGGGTGGCCACCAATATCCACCTAGATCAATTCTCCCCCCTTAGGAAGCAATGGTATCCATTGTGTTGAGTGCCTCCATAAGGTGAGAAAATTTCTGTTGAATTTGGCTTTGAATGAGCCACTTGCCTTGGTGCAGGAGTTGCATTGCCTTGACAACCTGATAAAGCTAGATCCTATGCTGGTGAGTGCCCTTGAACTATGTGTCCACTATCTGATCAGTGGGCGCTTGTTCCATGTAGTCAAGGTTTATCTCTATTGGTATTCATTGTTTTTCGATCTCTGAGGTGTCCAATAATGGTGCAAAATATGACTGGAGGAGGTCCGCATTGAACATTGGGTGCAAGCTAAGGAAGGGGGAGTGTTGAGCTCAAAATCATTGTCACCCACAGCCTTAGTGATAGTGTAAGTCACATAGCAAAGTGGATAGATCTTCCAATGGACCCCTGTAATGATTTATTTCTGCAAATGTAACAAGACCTTGTCTCCAACCTGAAATTTGTGTAGTACCCGTTGTTGATCATGGCATTACTTGTACTTATCATTGGTTTTATGCAAACTCTCATGGACCTATTGGCGGATGTGTTGAATCCTCTCAATGAATCTAGTGACTTTGTCCACCTCACACTGCACATGGGAAGAATATGTCCGTGTTTTTGCAAGAGGTAGTAAAACATCAATGGGAACCAAGGGTTGGAATCCTAGCCCCACCTAAAAGGGGCTATGGCCAGTGGATCTATAGAGAGCCATGTTGTAGTTGTTTTGAACATACATAAGACTCTCATCCCATGTACATGGATACTTAGAGTTATACATGTGCAGGTTGTGCACAATCATCCAATTGACAACCTATTTTTGGCCATCAGTTTGAGGGTGGAAGGAAGTGGATTTAGTGAGATTGGTGTCCAACAATGACCAGAGACTCGACCAAAATGTGTTGAGGAACTTGTTGTCCTGATCAGAGATGATGGTCTGTGGTATCCCAAAATTGACCCACACTCATTCAAAGAAGATCTTGGAATTATATGCCGTTGTGATGATCTTCTTCCAGGGTGTGAGAATGGCCATCTTCAAAAATTGATCAACTACCACAAATACACAATCATTGTCTTTCTTGGTGGATGGAAGGCTAGAGATGTAATACATCGAGATAGATTCCCAAGGCCTCTCGGGAGTAGGAAGAGGGGTGTATAAGCCTTGCTTCTTGATGGTTGGCTTGGTAGTGGCATAGGTGGTGCAATATCTGATATACTTATTGACGTGTTGTCGAAGTTTTGGCTAATAAAAATGTTTTTGTAGAATGACCAAAATTTTATCCATGCCAAAATTTCTTGGAATCTGACTATAGTGAGCCTCCCAAATCATCTTTGCATGCTCGCTTTTAGGAGCACAGAGATGGCCTAGATGGTATAAAAATTCATCATGAATGTGAAAATTGATGACATTCACGCCTGTACCCAAGAGATGATAGGTGGTGGCGAAGTCTGGATATTGATGATAAATTTGAGGCCAGTTAGATGCCTCATTCCCGCAAGAATGGAGCACGGTGGCTAGTGTAACCATGGGAGGTCGACTGAGGCAGTCAGTGACACAATTTGAGCTCCATGTCTTATACTTGATGTTGATATGGAACTGTTGCAAGTAGGTGGGCCACTTCTGATGGTGGTCATTCTGCAATTTCCCATGTGTCTATATGAACTGCAAAGACTTGTGATCAGTATGGATGATTGTCTCCTTTCCTAGAATGTAATGTTTCCATTGACAACAGGATTTTACAATGGAATAAATTTCCTTGTCATAGGTGGGGTATTTCCGGACATTATCTGAGAGTGTCTCACTATGGTATGCTATCAAATGATCGTGTTGAGTGAGAATTGAATCTACAACATAGTCAGATGCATTAGTCTCAATCTCTAATGGTTGTTGCATATTAGGTAAGGAGAGTACTGGATTTGAGCATAAGTGATGCTTTATATCATCAAATGCTCATTGTTTTTCCTTCCCCCATGCGAAATTTTCCCTGCCACCTCCCTTGGTCACTTGGTTGAGGTCCCATGCAATATGGGAGAATAAAAACACAAACCGTCGGTAGAAGTTGGAAAGTCCCAAGAATATCTGAAGCTTGGTTAGTGTGGTCGAGGCTAACTAGTCACATATGACTTGGATCTTAGATGGATCAACATGTACCCCATGCTCATCAACAATGTAGCCCAAGTATTGGACCATGTTCCTGCCAAAGGAGCATTTTTCCAAGTTGGAATATATCTTTTGTTATCGTGGAGTGCTCAAAACCTACTGAATATGTTGCATGTGCTCCTCCCAAGTTTGTTGAAGATGAGGATGTCATACAAATATACCACCACAAAAGAGTTGGTGAAGGGTCTCAATACATCATCCATCAACCTCATGAAAGTGGTTGGTGCATTTTTTAAGCCAAAGGGCATGACCAACCATTCGAAGAGACCTCTTTTAGATTTGAAAGTTGTCTTCCATACATCATTTTGTTCGATGGGAAACTGGTGGTAGCCAAACTTTAGGTCAATATTGCTAAAGAAATTTTCCCCCTTGAGTTGGTCAATAAGGTCATAAATTCTGGGAATTGGGTACTGGTTCTTGACTGTGATTTTGTTTAATGCTCTATAATCAATGTAGAGCTGCCAAGTCCCATATTTCTTCTGCACCAGTACAATCGGGATTTCGCAAGGGGAAGAGTTGGGTTTGATGTGACCCTTTTGAAGAAACTCTTGGATATGGTGCTTGATTTAGTCATTTTCCATCAGGGAGAGACGATAGACTGGTCCATTAGGCAGAGGTTCACCAAGGGTTAGATCAATTGGATGGTTGACTTGGCAGTGCGTCAGTACCCTGGTGAGTGAGGAGAAGATGTCTCTGTACTCTTCCAAGATCCCGTCCACTTACTTCTGCTGCAAAGAGAGGCTCTGTGTAGAGGCCACAAATGTGGCAGAGACCTTCTGCTTACTGTGATAATAGATCATAAAGAATATGAACTTCCTGTTCTGTGAAATTACCTTAATGCAATGCTTAGTAGAGATTAAAGAAATAGCAGTAGGAGGCGCTACCTCTGGTATCCTGTAAAATTTCCCACCCAAAGTAATAATAACACTGCGGGGTCTAGACTCATACACAACATGTCACTTCCAGAAATATGGGTGTCCTAAAATAACATCACAAACTTCAAGGGGAGAAATATCACAGAATACCTCGTCTTTGAAAGGCTTGATCCCGGAGGGTAGATGACATTGTTGGTTGATGCGAAGATCTCTTCCTTTGTGAAGCCAACTGATGGTGTAGGGTTGTAGGTGCGGTGTTGTCGGTAGGTTCAGCCACTTGACAACCTCTGATGATATCAGGTTATTCTGACTTCCTTTATCGATAATGAAATGAAGTGGAGCCCCCTTTACCCACATCTTTGAGTGAAAGAGGCGTTCCCCTTCCTTTGGTTCTTCTAGTTCACTTGGATGGAATTTGGTTGTAGAGATAGTGGCACTAGGTTCAACATCAATAATCTGCTTCCCTCCTTCTGGATTTGATTCAGAGTCAGAATCTTCCTCTAACTCAGAATCTTTCATCTCGACCACCAGTGTCTACTTGGAGAGACATTCTTTAGTGTTGTGCCAAGGGATTTATGGTATTCATACCATTTTCACATGTCCTTCTTCGAAATCACATTACCCTTCTTGTGTTGCGGCTTGGACTGGTTGTCCTAAGAGTGGCCATCTTTTCTCTGTCCCTTGTTTTGTGGGTTGGGGCCACCTTTACCCTGCTTAAGCTGTGAGGAGTTTGCAGATCCAAAATCTCACCTCTTGTGCTTAAATTCTTGCTAGATCTTGACAACATATCTATAATTTGTACCCAATGATGTGATGTCCATAAAATCCATTTATGTTTGAATGTATCTATGTAGAAAATCACAGTATTTGAGCACCATATGCCGCTCAGAGTCTTTGATACCCAATTTGGTGCATAGTGTATGGAAAATATTTGTGAAATCCGGTACTGTCTAGTCTCTTTCCTAACGCAGGGTGGTCCATCTTGTGTACTAGTCCTTGTAGATTCCAACAAGATAGTGTTGTTCTTTAATGGCATCCCTGAAGGAATCCCATGTGGGGGAAAATGCAAATATTTCAGATTCCCCTATGGACATGTGCTCAGAGTAAGTATCCCACCAGTCCTTAACATGGGGGACAGCCTTGAGGAGTGCAAAAGTAATCTTTTCCATATTGAAAAAATGGCTAAAAAATACTCTTAGAGAAGATTCAACCATTTATCTACAACATCTGCCTCTATAAGTCCTTCAAATAATGTAATATCAAAATTTAACTGTACCTTGAAGGGGATTGCATGGCCACTTGATGAAGATGCTTCTCCCGTGGGTAGCCACCAAAGGATCTCTGAAAAGTTTTCCATCATTGTGTTCCTTTTTAGTGCAAGGGATTCCTCGAGAAACATTTTAAAAGGATATCCTACTCCATAATATTTATTTTCATCCCCCATGGGTTGTTGATAGCTGTCATGCTCGGCGCGACTGATATTGCAAAGGATCGACTGGTTCAAGTCCCAATTTCTTGTACCTAGATCTTGTTGGGGACATGCACAAAGACAAATAAATGAAGAGCAGACCACTCTTATAACACTGATCCAGATTTATGAGCAGAACGAAATGAATAAAAGACTAAATATAATAACATAGATATATAGAGAACAACAACAGATATCCAGTGAATAATAACTTCTATTGAATAAATAAAATAGGTTGAAACTATAAAACTGCAGAACTGAAACAACATGCTCAAATGGTGGTAGATATCTTTAAGAAGAGATGTGGTTGTTGCGTGCATCCGTCTGAGCATAATGATTACAATGAGGCTCGAGAGGCATTTTTATCATTACTCATGAATTCCAAAACCCTAGACATCCAAAAACCTAACCCTAGGAGATGAAACACCAAATGTTATGTGGGACTCGATGGGTAAGTTGGTACCTACACTTCCCTGGGTCGTAACGTTTTCATACAACCTTTGTTTTAGATGCATGATAGCCCATTGGAAAGGTATTTTTGAGAAATACACATTATGTCGTCAAAATTTGACTTTCTCTACAGTTTGATTGTGGCAAGCCAAAAAAACACTATTTAGGGCCCCAAAATGTCCCTGGAAGTACATAAATATGTACTGACATGAAATCTTCCAAATTAATCCAATTGGATTAGGTGGGAGACCACTAATGTACACCTGGAAGATGTCTAAGGATTCAAGCAATCCTGAAAGTGTAGAACCCACAATTAAAAATAATTATAGAAGAGCGTGCTAAACTAAAATTGTCAAAAGGAGCCAGTTGGAATAGGTGGGTGGCCACCAATATCCACCTAGATCAGAGATGGTTACATCCATGTACTATGTTTTTTCATATTTGGTATGAATATCAATTGAGAATCACTTGTGCCTTTTCCACCATCTTGTTGTATCATTGACTATTAACATGGCATCAAATCTCTTTAGTCTTAAGGACTTGGCAGTTCCTTCATGGTTGTGATCCATGAGAGGTTCAAAACAAAAATCCAATCATGTAAGTCATTGGAGTGTTGGAGCTTATTAATGGTGTGATACATGAGAGTGGTTAATCTTATATTGGAGAGTAATTTTGTGGTAGTTATCAAATGAATCAATGAAGTAGCTAGATACACTTTACAATCTTAGATTGGAGACTATTCTTGGTCGTTATCAAATGAATCAATGAAGTAGTTAGCTACACTTTCCAATCTTAGATTAGTGGAGAGTATTTTTGTGTATATTTGAAAATTGTACAATTAATTGCTACAAACAGATTCTTAATAAAACATAAAAGATACAATGGCACACATACACATTACACAAAGATTTTTACCCTGGAAACCCAAACCAGGAAAACCAACAACCTGCTTAGAGCTACACCTCTAATCTTCTATTCATATTATTCATTTTTTAAAATACAATATATGTTAGGATATTTAGACACTTAGGAGTTAATAAGATCTACTTGGTCTATTGTGTTGTTAGGTAAAAGTGTGTTTTCTATTGTGTTTCTTTAGTATGCATTAGTATTCATTTGTAGTTAGGAAATCCGACGGTCACGATATGTTCCCGACATAGAGTGATCCAACGGTTAATACTCTCCTCGATCTTAACGACCATTGATCTATGGCTTAACACCCGATTGGTCCATGATCTCTATTTAAAGAACATGGAGGGTCATTTGATGATGATCGATTGTGAGAAAATCTCTTGCAAAATCTATCTGTAATCTTTTTCTATGCATTAATAAACTGCTCCAAGTGGTCTCATTGGCTGGGGTCATGGATGTTTCCCCGTAGGGGTTTTACCACATGAAAACATTCATGTGTTGATATTTGATCTGGTTATGTGAGTGGTTACTAAAGGTGTTCATCCTCTATTGGAATAAATGTGTTGTCGAACAATATACATATAGGATCTATTGGCATCCAAACTCCTAATCCATTGACCTGGATTAGTCAACCACCATAATTAGAAAACCATTGACAAAAAACATGTGCCGAAAAATTGCCAAAAATGGATGCAAAACACTGCCAAAAATGAGCCCAAATTATTTTCTCGAGGGCTCCCACCCCTGAACCCCTGCAACCATCCCGGATAGGGGGTGAAAATCATAGAGTCATACCCCATTTTCTCCCATATCAGTGTACAATACACATGATCAATTTTGCAAAGAATATAACACATACCCAATATTCTACACTTGTTGTTTTCTTTGCATACAAGGGGTTACAAGATTACACAGTCAAAAATCTAGGGCATCAATGCCCATAGATCCTCTACACCAAGAGAACTTCTTAGTGCTCACATATTTTGTTAGTGAATCTGCAAAATTCTCCAAAGTGTCCACCTTCATCAACAACATCGTCTTGTCTTCAACTATGTCTCTCACAAAGTGATATTGAATATCAATATGCTTTGTCTTTGAATGATAATCCAAGTTCTTTGCCGGGAAAATTTGCCTCTCATTGTCACAACCTATCCTTACAGCTAGTTGTACCAACCCAATACCTGGACAAAATCTCTATAACCATATTTATTCCTTTCTTTCGTGGGTGGTTGTCATGTATTCAACTTATGTAGTTGAGAGTGTCACTATAGACTGCATTTTTCTCATCCAACTGATCGCTCCTCCAAACAGATTAAACGCATACCCACTTGTATATCTTCTGCGATCTAGATCTCTAGCCCAGTGTGCATATACAAAACCATGAATGTCCAACACTCTGTCCAATATTTTTCTTCCTTAGTAGCACAATCCATAACTAGTAGCACCACACAAATACCTAAAAACCATCTTTATTGTTGTCCAATGCTTCTTCCTTGGTTTTAACATATACCTACTCAAAACTCCCACTACATGTGCAATGTTTAGTCTAGTATAGACCATTGCATACATCAAATTGCCAATTGCACTAGCATATGGAACACAAGACATGTCCTCTTCCTATTCATGTGTCCTCAAACACTGATCTACAAATAACTTTACACCTACAACAATAGGAACCTTGACCGGTTTACATTCCTGCATATTAAACCTCAACAATATTGTCTCATCATATTTCCTCTGATTTAACTAGAGTTTCCTCTTTTCCCGATCTCTTTTAATTTCCATTCCCAAAATGAAATTTGCAGCACCAAGATCCTTCATGTCAAATTTAGAGGACGACTGAGTTTTCACATTACGGATAATTTCCTTGTTGGTTCCTATCAACAACATATCATCCACATACAAGAAAAAATAAATAAGATGATCACCAATTAATTTGAAATACACACAGTGATCCACTTTGCTCGTTGTGAAGCCAAGTCCCAACACATAAGTATCAATTTTTTGATACCACATTCTTGGTGATTACTTTAATCCATACAAGGACTTTTTTAGCTTGCATATGGGCTCCTTCTTTCCCTTCACAACAAAGCCTTATGGTTGATTCATGTATATTTCTTCTTCCAAATACCCATGTAGGAATGATGTATTCACATCCATATGCTCTAATTCAAAATCAAATGCAGCAACAACAGATAAAATAAATCTAATATAAGTTAACTTGGAAACAAGAGAAACATATCACCAAAGTCAATTCTCTCAACCTGGGAATACATTTTGCTACTAACTGAGCTTTTTATTTCTCCACTTTTTCTTCTACATTCAACTTCTTTTTAAACACCCACTTGCTACCAATGGTCTTTCTTCCAGTCGAAAACTCCACTAGATCCCAAGCCTCATTCTTATCCAAGGCTACCATTTATCGTGTAGTAGTCAAAAGCCCCATTCAACCATACCTTTATCGTGTAGTAGTCGAAATCCATTCTCTCCAATATGCCCCAGTCTTTGATGCCACAACATAGCCTTTTCTCTAGAGATTGTAGGATTTTTTCCTTCTTCATCTCTAATCTCAGGAAAAATGGAACTATTACACCCATCACTAATAGTACTTCCCTGCAACTTATACAAAGTTCCAATCTGAACTCCCTTCAGCAACACCATTTCTCCTTGAACCATCTTGCAGGTTTCTTTCTCGAACATTGTTTTTACGCCTGCATCATCCATTTTTCTTACAAAAATCAAATTTGTTCCCAATCCTCGGATGTGCAGAACACCAAGCAATATTCTAATCCTTCCACCCATGACCTACATCTTGACATTTCCTTTCCCTGTGATTTTGGTTGTCGAGTCGTCGCCTAGGCAAACATCACCTCCATCATACCTTTCATATTCATAGAACCACTCCCTGTGGGGAGTCATATGAAAGGATGTTCCTGATTCAACCAACCATGCCTCATGATCTGCATATGTTCTTGAAGAAGCCAAGTACACATCACCTCCTTCTTCCGAGAAGGTTTTTGCTTTTGTAGAAGTAGCATCTTTAGATCCCTTTCCTATCTTAATGATTTTGGGTCTACATTTCTTATTGTAGTGGCCTTTCTTTCCACATCTCTAGCATACCTTTACAAAATTTCTAGGAGATTTCGATCTACCCTTATATTTAGATATCCCACTTGAGGACTTAGATCTATTTCTTTCTCGAGAGCATCATCTTGCAAATAATACATATGTGCTCTATCCTTCCATGTTCTTCCACCTCGTCTCCTATAACACCAAGAATGAGAACACATCATCGAAACTTAAAGCAGTTGTATTACTACCTATGGCCCCAACTAGACTATCCCATGAGTCTGGTAAAGAGCACAATAAATTGACACATATGTCTTCATAAGAAATCTTAATATCAACAAATAACAATTGACTTACCATTGTATTGAAGGTGTTCATATGCTCTATCACCAAGTCTCCATATTTCATCCTCGGGTTATACAATATCTTTTGCAAGAAAATTTTATTTACCAAAGACTTAGACTTATACAAAGTCCCCAACTTATCCCATAATTCCTTGCTTTTAGCTTCCCCTGACACATTCAATAATATTGAATCTGAGAGACACAACTGGATTGTTCTCTTCTCCTTCAGATCCAACTTTTTCCAGTCTTTTGTCGACATTCATATAGGTGCAATACATGGATCCACCGTGATCCATTGATATTTGTCTACTAACAGATCTTCCATCTTTAGCTTCCACAACTCAAAACTTTTCCCATTAAATTTCTCGATCTATATTTTCGAGTTGTTCACCATTTCTTTTCACCTAAAAAAATGAATACCATGGATCTCCCACTGTAACAAGGATTATCACATACCTGAGCCAAACCCTTGGCTACAAAGGCATCCCCCTGAAGCCAATAATTGCTCTAATACCAAATGTAGAGTTTAACCTTGTACAATTAATTATTACAAAAATATTCTTAATAAAACAGAAAAGACACACACACACATTACACAAAGATTTTTACCCTAGAAACCCAAACTGGGAAAACCAACAATATGTTTAGAGTCACACCTTTAATCTTCTATTCATAATATTCATTGTTTACAATACAATATACATATAGGATCTCACAACATCCAAACCCTAATCCATTTACCTGAATTAGTCAACAACCCTAATTCCTTAACCATAATTAGAAAACCATTGGCAAAAATCCAAGTGCTGAAAAATGTCAAAAATGGACCCAATTTTTTTTCTCGGGGGCTCTCGCCCCCGAACCCCCACAACCCTCCAAGCTATGGGGTGCAAAGCATCCTCCAAACCCCCTTTGCCTCCATATCAATGTACATTACATGGGATCAATTTTGCAAAGAATATAACACATACCCAATATTTTGGTCATTATCAAATGAATCAATAAAGTAGCAAGCTACACTTTACAATCTTAGATCTTAGATTGAAGTAACTAGCTACACTTTGAGTATTTTTGGTCATTGTGAAATGAAGATTAATGAATCAATAAATTTTAGAAATGAAGATTAATGAATATATAAATTTTAGATTCGTATGAAATGAATCAATAAATCTTATATTGATGGAGAGTGTTTTTGGTCCTTATGAAATGAAGATTAATGAATCAATAAATCTTATAAATGAAGATTAATAAAGCTATAAATCTTAGAATCGTGAAGAGTATTTTTGGTCATTATGAGATTAATGAATCAATAAATCTTAGATTGGTGGAGAGTATTTTTAGTCATTATGAAATGATATTGGTGAAGAGTACTTTTGGTTATTTCATAATAAATCTTAGATTGATGAAGAGTGTTTTTGGTCATTATGAGATTAATGAATCAAATGAAAATTGGTGAAGTGTATTTTTTGGTATTTCATAATAAATCCTATATTGGTTGAGAGTATTTTTGGTAATTATGAAATAAAGATTGGTGGAGAGTATTTTTGGTTATTATGAAATGAGGATTGGTGGAGCGTATTTTTAGTTATTTAATAATAAATCTTAGATTGGTTGAGAGTTATTGTTTGTCATTTGATTTGTGAAGAGTATTTTTAGTTATTATGAAATGAATCAATAAAGTAGCTAACTACACAAGTAAAGTGTTGAGCTAACTAAACCATTAATTTAACAAGGTCATAGATCCCATCACTCACAATCTCTTTAAAGTAGCTAATTACACAAGTAAAGTGTTGAGCTAACTACAACTACACATTGTGTTGAGCTAACTACGTCATTAATCTAATGAAGTCATAGATCCCATAACTCTTACTAATGTAACAAGGTAATATATCCCATTGCTCACAATCTCTTTAAAGTAGTTAATTACACAAGTAAAGTGTTGAACTGATTACATCATTGATTTAACAAGGTCATAAATCCCATCACTCATAATCATTAATGTAACAAGGTCATAGATCTCATAACTCATAATCTCATTATATCTCACAATCTCTTTAAAGTAGCTAATTACACAAGTAAAGTGTTGAGCTAACTACATCATTAATGTAACAAGGTCATAAATCCCATCACTCATAATTATTAATAATCTCATTGTCGCTCACAATCTCTTTAAAGTAGCTAATTACACAAGTAAAGTGTTGAGCTAACTACATCATTAATGTAACAAGGTCATAAATCCCATCACTCATAATTATTAATAATCTCATTATCGCTCACAATCTCTTTAAAGTAGCTAATTACACAAGTAAAGTGTTGAGCTAACTACATCATTAATGTAACAAGGTCATAAATCCCATCACTCATAATTATTAATAATCTCATTATCGCTCACAATCTCTTTAAAGTAATTAATTATACAAATAAAATGTTGAACTATCTACATCATTAATGTAACAAGGTCTTAAATCCCATCACTCATAATTATTAATGTAACAAGGTCTTAAATCCCATCACTCATAATTATTAATGTAACAAGGTCTTAAATCCCATCACTCATAATTATTAATGTAACAAGGTAATAGATCTCATAACTCATAATCATTAATGTAACAAGGACATGGATCCATCGATCATTAATGTATGAAAACAAAGGTTTACAAATAGGTAGATCGAGCAATGTAATCATTTCACATCAATGTCTTGACATAGTAAATATCCTTCTACTCCTCCTTGTAAGTGGATGTAAAGTTTTTAATATGATGTCTATTATCAACTTGTGGTTTACATTTGGGGTCAAAGCCAAAACAACTGTCACAGATCCAGTAGTTATTTCCAGAATCTGCCTCCAAAGCGAAATCAACTTTCTTTCAGTCAGCAGTCATCCAATTTGTAAGCAATCTGCCTCCAAAGCGAAATCAACTTTAAACCTATTGCAGAGAGGATAGCAACACTGCAGGCAGAGATGAAGATGGTGATGCCTGAGCATCCTCCATTACTGATAGCTCTCTATATCTCCTCCAGAGATGAAGCTGGACTACATATCTGATTTTTCCAATTGCTGATCGATTTATAAACTCACCGTTCCAAAATATTTGATAGCTCCAACCCCGAGCGCGCTGGAATATCTGTATGCTCAAAGTGCCGATGCCCAGCTTTAATCCGAGTATAATATCTCAGTAATATATCGCCATTAATATAATCTATTCCAACTTCAATATCTGCAGATTCAGATTCAATTAGAGCAGATTCAAATACAGAAAGGGTTGCGTGCACAGGGAGAAAGGATCAGCTTCACTAAGAGTAGACTCATCGCCGTCATGGACAACCTTTACGCTTCACTAAAAATTTTGGTCAAATTACAATTTTTGGATTCAATGTCTTAAATAAAACTCAATTTCATTCAGATTTTGCAATCTCAACAATTTTTCTTCTTCTGGAAGAAGAGGCAGATTGGAATCATACAAAATTTCAAAATTTTACCCCCAAAATTTTACAACAAGTACTCTTAGGGTTGTTGCATTTGGATGTGGTTGCCTACATTTGGGCTTAGCAAATGGCTATGGGGATGAATCATCAAATGAGGAAGGTGTTGAGGCAACATGTTGTTTAGATGTTGTTACTATGCAAACATTGGATGGACTATTAGGGGTTATTACCCATAGAGGATCATAATACATGCCAAGCAATGTGGAATCTTTGAATATTTTAGGACAAACATCAGAAAAATAAGAGATGGTCTAGTTTCCATCCACAAAAGGAAAAGCATTGTTAGAAATGAGTTGAGCTTTGGGATCATAGCAAGTGAGATGATCAATGGTAATGACCTTCCCTTCATGGGGGAAACTCATGGTACAAAAAAATAAGGAGGCAACTACCTTCATCGCATATATATATAAACACATCCTAACGATATATTGTAGTTCAATGGGGCATCGACAACATCAATACAAACCTACTTGTGATCCGGATTTATGAGCAGAATAAAATAAATAACAAACCGAATACAATAACACAGAGATACATAGAACAACAACACATATCCAATGAACAATAACTTCCATTGAATAAATGAAATAGGTTGAAACTATAAAACCGCAGAACTAAAAACAGATTGTTCAAATGGTGGTATCTATCTCTGAGAAGAGATGTGGCTACTATTCACATCCGTCTGAGCATAATGATTACAATGAAGCTCCTGAGGCCTTTTTAACCTTACTCATGAATTCCAAAACCCTAGACATCCAAAACCCTAACCCTAGGAGATGAAACGCCAAAAGTTATGTGGGCCCCTATGGGTAAGTTGGTACTTCAACTTCTCAAGGTCGTAACTTTTGCATACGACCTTCGTTTTAAGCAGGTGATAGCCCATTGGAAAGGTCTTTTAGAAAACTACAAATTATGCCATCAAACTCTAACTTCGTCTACAATTTGACTATGACAAGCAAAAAATAACACTGTTTAGAGCCCCAAAATGGCCCTGGAAGTACAAAAATATGTACTGACATGAAAACTTCCAAAATAAGGCAGTTGGATTAGGCGGGAAGCCACCAATCTCCACCTGGAAGCTGTGCAGGGATCCAGATAGCCTTGGAAGTGTAGAACCCACAATTACAAAGAATTACAGAAGAATGTGTTGAACTAAAAACTATCAAGAGGAGCTAGTTGGAATAGGTGGCTGGCCACCAATATCCACCCGGATCAACTTTCCAACTAACTGGATGAGTACATTCTGATATAACCCTTCTAGTTGGGAGGGGTGAAAATCATAGACATGAAGGGTAATATTAGATGGGACAAGATCGAGAGAGCCTAACTTATTCCATACATGAGTAGGCATAATGCACATGGATGTGCCCTCATTGATAATGCATCAATGGATGAAAAAATTATTCATCATGATTAGAAGTTGGAAGGAAACAAAAGGGGGGGAGATGAGGCCTGGATTTTTCGATATCGAAGGTGATCATTTTATCATCCAAAAGGTCAACCACACCCAATGTAGATAGAAAATCCTTATATTGTGTGAGACAAGTTTGGAGGACTTCTAAAGATGGCATAGCTATAGGAGACTTAGATAATTTATCAACTATACTATAATTTTGGGTAGGTCGTGCATGAGGGTTATGGGCAATCAGTCGTAAAGTAACCTTTGGCAACTTGGTGGAAATATTGATAGTAGGTTGAGGAATATGCAAAGGTCCATTACTGGAAGGTGGAGGGTCATTTGATTCAATAGACAAAGCTTCAAGAGGCATGCCATACTATTAGGTTCGGTTTGAAAACTTAATATTCATTGAGTTCATATACAAAATCTGAAAATTACTATCTCTAGAAGGATTTGGGTTTTTAGGTTGACTAGAAAATATGACTTTCGGTATAAATATAAATCCTTGTGTTGGAAAAGGGTTACACAACAAAACCGATTATGATGATGAAAGTAGGTTAGGTTGAGGAACATGTTGATTTGTTGTTGCTCAATCTTTATCATTCGACTCCTTTAATTGAAGAAACTTAGGTATAAGTGGRCATTGATGGGTATAATGTCCATAAAGACTACAAAGAGAGAAAAGATGGTTAGTATGAAGCTRAGGATTCTTTCTTTGTTTTGGTTGGGAATTATGATCTTGACTTTCATTTGCAACATTTTRATTKTCTCCAATATTGCCTCCAATATTATTATTTRRSTAATGATWTTTGTTACCTTCATTACTTTGATTATGGYRTTGGYCATTTTGTTTGAYCTTCCCCTTATTATTCTTTTTATTAGTAATATTGGAATTTTGGTTGGGATGATTTGGGACATTTGACTAAGATTACACCTRACCTTGKAGAGCAGGTGTGGGTTGACCAACATTTATTGGTGGTTKAGGTATCRTAACTAGAGGAATTGAAGTTTTTGGTGAAGGGTAAGCAAAAGGATAATATGGATTCATAGCCACCCCACTAGAAGAGGAACTAATGCAAGTATGACCATGCATGTGTTGATTTATAGGGGGACCTAAATAATATGTGCTAGTTCCCACTTGAGATGTCGAATGAGAGCCATTTGATGGAGGATTAGGATAATTGTAAGGCATTAGGGGATACCTTATAAGAGATGGGGGATAAGAGGTACTAACTCTACCATATAGGTTACTATACATATTATGTCTAAGGGGATAAGAGTATGGATTAGTCTATGAAATAGACCCAATGACACCATCAAGTCACTTGAGCAAGAGTGAGGGGCATCAAGAAGAATGGTGTACAAACACTTTGTTTGGGCATAAATCAAGTCATATTGTTGTGCCATTTGAATGGATTCCTCCTTACTTTTGGGCATGGTCATGGCCATATTTAGTAATGGGAGGAAGTAAGGACTTCAAGAACTAGTCCATGAGGAATTGATCATTAATTTTAGAGTTACACAAACCATGTCTCCTATGCCATTGAACATGAATATGATCCATGATATGGGTAGCAATAATCTGATAAAATTTGGTAAGGATTTCAATCCCTACATCATGGCGAACTAGAAGTTGAAAAAAGGTTGAAAACACTTCGGCAAAGGACTCAAAGATGATATGATCTATAAATTGTCATGGATATTCCACTAGAAAATTTCATCACAACAAATCTTGTATTATGTTGAAATATTTTATTAATGCAGGTTTATTTCGTTAGATCTCAAATTTATTATCACTAGCTTATTGTTCAGATTATGAAAATAATTGAAATACGAAAATTAAAGATCAAGCAAATGAACACACCATACAAACAATGAACACAAGATGTACCATGGGAAACCCAAGGTGAGGCCTATGCTCTGCTCTATTTTCTTTAGTTATGAAATGCAAGTACAAAGAAAGGGATCACTCACTATGGATTTTGTTTTGACATTGTTTCCTGAATGGTTGTTATATAATATACTACCTCCTGTATTATGCTCTCAAAATCCCACTCCTATATGTTTTGCTCAACTATGGAACAATTACGATGCTAAGGAATGGAACCCTTTCTCCTCCTAGTAGCCTAGAATTTAACATAGCATGATAGCCATCTAGGGTTAGGGTTTTTGCATGTCTCAACCCTCAATTATTGTTAGCTTTTGTACCTTCTAGAATCTTCTTGAAATTTCACATGTGAATACCCCACACATGTGATTAATAGGGTTCATGTGGCATCCACTTGGTACTAAGGTGGTCAACAAGGTAGGTCAAGTTGCGAGAGGTATAACTTATGCATACAAGCTCCAATAGAGGTGATTTTTGCACCACTGGAAATGTCTCGATATGTATAAAAGAATCGAGGGACTAGAGATATTCTTGGAAAGTTTCAAACCCCCAAAATATTATTTGATTCCTCAAAATGGATTTGGAAGGTTCTTGACCCTAAATTTCCAAACTGGGACCTACCACTAAAATGGGTCCTGCAAGCCAATTCCTCCC
>JZKD02S1720108.1:96572-118805 GCA_000966675.3 Picea glauca
CTAACAACTATCAACCCTCCTTGGATTAATCACAATTCCTTTTTCATTCATTCATATCCTCAAACCGCATGGTTCTAGGTCCTCCTTCTCACTTCCTTTTTGAAACCATTTCACTTGTGAGCCTTGGAGCCTCTTCTCTCTTACCTTTTCTCCCCTTTCTCCCCCTCATTTATTGGTTCAACTACACCACTTTCGTCTCTCACATAAATGGTTTTCATAGAGCTTATGCACCCAAATATTTTTCCACTACCAAAATGTGTTCAACAAGTCAACTCTTGGTACATCGATTCTCCATTAAATATGGTTGCAAACAATCCTTCAAAAATGGTACAAACACCCTTGATTTTGAGTGTGATATGTTCTTGTACCGGAATACGAATTACATTACTTAGCTAGTATCATATATAATCCTTGAACAAATCATGACAGTCGATTCATTCTTTACCACAAAAAAAAACTTTGTCACTCAGCATTCGTTGGATCTGGTCTTCTCTACTAAATCTCAACCGTCGATTTTGTTTTCTGGCCTTCCAAACACATGCCAAGACTTCAAATACATGACCACTATTGGATCCATTCTCGAATGAATTTCCATCATCGATTTGAATCCTAGTTCTCTAGATGTCAGAATCACTGAGGCACCAGGCACCAGTCCATCGGGGAAAATTCCCTTTTCTCCTCATTAATATCTTCTCCTATTCCGATCCAGTTTGACGAGTAGCCACCAAGTCCATCGGGATATCAGCCTACCGGGCCCCATGGGCCATCAAATTTGCATCCACAAAAAAATTTCTCTGATCTGGTATGGATACTTTCACATGAAACCGCACCACTAGACTTATTGGGCCATCGGGCCCTGGGTTATTTCAACCATACACCTTCAAACGTATAACCTTATGGTATCCAATATGACATGGCATAGTCTCCATGTGGAATATTGTACATATGTAAATTGGATGACATAGATACTATTGTATTGTCTTGGCTAATTTCGTGGTTTTGATATGGCAACTGATGTGGCGTTTCCACTGGGTGGTCGACCCATCGGCCCCATCTGACCTTCAACACTTCAACACTAAACTTTCCAACCTGGACTGGTATGGAACCTTTCCTTTCAGGTTTTGGCCACCAAGACATTGACAACTGGGCCTCAACCCTACACACTCACACCTTCAACTCCTTGTTGGTTCTCCAATATTCTGATCTAATGTGGAACTTTGTTCCATGTTTCGTCTATCGGGTCTGTCAGGTGATCGACCTACCAGGATACTGGGTCCTCAGGCCCTCAACACTTCATCCTTATCCTTTTATTCTAAACAGGTATATTGTTGATGCATCACATGACATATGGCATTGACATAGCTTCTACATGGCTATCTGTGCTGACTTGGATTCCATGCGGATGATTGTATTGACTGAGCACTATGTGTCATGGCTATTGTCGTGCTCCTCTTGTGACTTTGCAAAGATGTTCTCATGGAATCGTCATTGGTTTTTCTGGCATCAGGTTCTCTGGGATTTGATGCTACAATGATGTTCCACTTGGCTAGTATCTGATGTGCCATATCAGATCATCGAGGCATCGAGGTATCAACCCATCAGCCCCCCAGGACATTACCACTGTGTTCTCAATTCTTTTGATCTCCCAATATCTGGTATGTTGGGCCCCACTACTAGGCTATCATCCCACTGGGTTATTGGGCCCCAAGACACTTCAATAACACATTTTCAACATATGGTCTCGTACTCTAGTATCTGCTATACACTAGGCCCCATGACATAAAATTTAACATTGCGTGCAAGGTTTTGTGACTTTACCATTTTTATTCAAACTACAAAATGTAGATTTTTATTATAAATTCTTCAAACAAAATTTTCTTTGCGAATGTGGGATTAATCATCATCTTCATTTCTTTGGTCTAGTTAACCAATACTTCTCTTAACTGGCTTAATGTTGCTCATTGCATGTGCTTCCTTTGCACTGATGATCCTCTACAACCTGTAATCGCTCAAATTCTACACCCCCTCAATCTCATTCCTCCATTATTCTCACATCATTTTCACAAGGTAACAACAATTAGTCTCCCCCTACCCATGACATCCATGGTTTTCATAGTATTCGACATCGATGACACCGTAAGTCAACAATCTCCCCCTTTGTCATCGGTGGCACCACATTCTTGAAATTCGTGAGTTTATGCAAGTCTCCCCCTATCTCTGTATTCTCCCCCTTTTATATCAATGCAAAAGGGATATCATCTCCCCCTTGCACTATTCTCTTCTTTATCTATTATGTCACCAACAACCTTCCTTTCCTTCTGTCGCTTTCTAAGCTTGTGCTTCTCCATGAAGTTTTCTGAAGTAACTCCCCCTATGAATGTGCTTGTGTGTTTTTTACTTTTTTATTTTATTTTATTTTATGTACCACTTCCTTATTGATGCACTCTCCCCCCTAAGATTTTGTTTTTGTTGAGCTCCCAACATCTTTAAACTGAAGTTGGCATACCTTAATTAGATATGGATATGACTCCCATATTCTGTCTGAGATACTCAACTGTATCTCTGGGCATCGGTTTTATAAATGTGTCTGCAATTTGTTCCTTTGTTGGCACATACTGTAGTTTTACAACCTCGTTTTCAACCTGTTATCTTATAAAATAATACTTGATAGGTATGTGTTTTTTTTTTGAATGCATGACATGGTTCTTCTAAATTCTTATTGCATTGGTGTTATCACATAGTATAGAGATTAGTTGTTTGTAATCAATTTGAATGTATTGTAAGGTCTGCTTCATCCAAAGAATTTGTGTGCAACAGGTTTTTGCTGCAACATATTCAAATTCTACAGTTGATAGATAGATTGATGACTTTTTTTTTCTCAACTAGAAAACTAGGAAATTTCCTACAAAGAATGCACCTCCACTTGTGAATTTTCGGTCATCTACACATCCTGCCCAATCAACATCAATGTGTGATTTCAAGTTAAAATATTCACTTTTTAGATACCATAGTCCATACTTCAAAGTACCCTTTATATATCTAAATATTCTCTTGATTGCATGTACATGAGATTCTTTTGGTGCAAATTGAAACCTTGCAAAAATTCCAACTTCCTGCATCACATATGGTATTGAAGTCGTTACACACAAAAAACTACCAATCATAGGCATGCCAATTTTTTATTTTCTTCCATGGATTCATTATCTTTGTTGAGCTTGCATCATGTGGTCATATGGGTGCTAAATGATCTACAATCCCCCATTTTTAACTTCTTGAGCATCTCCATAGTGTACTTCATTTGATATATGAAGATACCTTTGTTTTATTGATAGATATGTAGTCCTAATAAGAATGATATCTCTCCTAGCATGAACATTTTGAATTCCCTTTGCATCTCTTCAAAACAATTTTTGCTTAGCTCGTCAAGATTACTTCCAAAAATTAATGGTGTATTCACTTAGCCATGTAGAGTATATCATGAGTATTATTCATTTTACTCATTCAGTTAATACAATTCATTCTTTCTCTCAGGCTCGTCTCTCTTTCTCTTTTCTCTCTCACAAGATTTATATGATTTTTCTGCTATCTAGATTCCATGTGACAAGTTTCGATGAAACTCACAAGGTGAAAGTAGTTTTCATCCCAAAAATGATAATTATCCATATACTAGTCATCACAAGCATCCTCTAAGTCATACCAAACATATCTTTATCAGTCATACTCTTAATTAATGAAAGGATATGTGGTATCAATAATACAGGTCTCCTCAAATTGATCGAGTATATTTTTCATATCTTTGTATACCTTATACAGATCATGGAGAGCATGGTTCACCAACATTTGTTCCTCCCATGGAACGTCCTACCACATTGCCTTTCTTCACTTTCGTTAGGGTTTGAGAGAGAAAAGTTGCAAGATATGTAGTGCACTTGATATTGATCAGAAGCATAACATATAATACGTCAAATCAAATGCCTTAAAATCCTCTTTATAATAGTGTTGGTTTGGCATAAATTTGAGAACCTTGTCAAAAAATATCACAAACAAGATATCAAAATTGTTCCACACTTTATTAATATCAAAACCCTTAAGGTAGGGAAACACCTCACAATTGATCATTTTATGGAAGGAATCCACTCTTGCTCACCTGCCTCTTAAGTTTGAGTGACCTCTCAATGAGCTAAGCTCCAAATAAAATAAACTCCAAACCTATCATAGGGAGGAGTCCATCCTTATTTATAACTGACAATGGAATCCTAATCATGGCAACCTCCTAACTATGTAGTGGACCTTCGTTAATGAGGCCCCACTACATTTACTCAACACAAAATACCATAGTGTGCCTTATTTTATAATAACAAGAATAGTGGACCTAGTCCACCTTACATGAATGGCCTCCACTATTATTAATCTACTATGGGCCCTTTGTCCCCTCATTATAGCCCTAGGGAGGATCCCAACAAAATGGGAGTTATGCATGCCAATAATGATGTATTTATATGTACTTGTGGAAAATGGTGTAAGTGATCAATTTTGAGGTGATAACACTCACGATCACTTTCCTATTTGGAGGACATTAGTTGTCTCTACATTGCAGTCAAGATCATTTAGGGCCACCCAAAGTAGGTGCCCAAAGAACCATCTTGACATTCATGATATAATTTCTCAAGACCTGGTGGGGTGCCTGTTGACGGGCGAAATTGAATGCTCGTCAACTGAAGGAATGGATCCGGTCCAGGGTTGTCTAAATAACCCAAGCCGTTTGGGATGATCCACCCCGATGGGTTTAGCAGCTCTGTTAGCTGATCTAAGTCCTAGGAAAACGAAAGAAAACTAACTAAAGGAACTAATCTAAATGAAAACAACAATTAAAGTAAACTAATAAATAAATCTCAAATAAAATATATACAACTTATTGTCTAATATTATACAGCAATAACTTTATGAAATTAAATTTTAAATTATCAACATAATTATATCTTTATCTCAAATGTACAACTTTTACAGATTTACAGATTTTAAACGAAAACCTAAAAAAACCATTTGTAAACTGTCTTATGACATCAAGGCTATCATTTTTTTATTTTTATAATTTTATGAGAAAGAAAATAAAATGGAAACTATCTAAGCTGAGCAATTAAAATAAGAATCTGAACTATATATATATATATATATAAACTACTTAAATAACATTAATAAACTAACCTGTAATAACGCTTTCCAATTTGTCTCGTGTAACGTATCCGATTCAGCTGTTCTATGGGAGGAAACCCGCACCAGATTCTCCACAAGATTCTTGTAAACAAGAAACGACAGTGCTCTTTGAATATGGATAACAGGACAAACAAGATATAAAAAATGACAACAATCTTATAATTTACAAATCATCGCAGTTAGATAAATCCCTGTGCAAAGATTTGTACAGAATAGTTCAATTAACGAAGAAGATAAACCTTTATTCATTAAATTGAAATAGAATAATTGTTGTGCTAAAACTGAGATATATGAGACATGGACATAATTTAAATCACAACGCATTAACCTGTAATAAGTCTTGATATCTAAAGTAGTCAATGACTTAATCACAAATTAGAATGCACAAAACCTGAAGGAAAGTATGATAAATTGAAAGCTAAAGCTGTTACAAAAGATCGACTTCCATTCAAGTCTGTATCCTCATAAATCCATAGTATTGTTTTCCCAACAGTGATGATGGGTTCATTACAAAAAATAACAAGTATTTAAAGAAAACAGGGTAAAACATCCCTGTGGAAATTATCAAAACAGTTTACAAAAAATCCGGGAACAATCTCCCAAGTCTCTATTTCTGCCTATGACTAACAACTTAAAACAAAACTATATCTAAACTGTCACAGCTTGTCCAATTTGTCAATGAAATTCGTAGGTACCTGTGGGTAGACAATAATACACAAGTTTAGATAATGTTTTATTGATAAAATTAACAAAAATCTAAATTTTTAAGACTAGCTACATAATCTTGCGATTCTGTAGCTGGTCTAATTTGAAAACATAATCATTTTTAATCAATCCAAAACTAACAAAAATATATTCTACCTATTTAAACAAAATCTTTAATCATTAAATCAACACAAAGCAAATCGCTCATGCCAGAAGTAACCAAATCTTTATGCCAATTTGAAACAGATAGAAATCGTGCTTAACCGAATGGTAACAGAGATACATGCAATCTGTTCAACACTTGTCATTACCAATTCAAAGAAGACAGAATCGTTTAGACAATTTGAAACCAACAAAAACATTTTGAATCAATTTCAATCGAATATCAAACAAATCTTTGGTATGAATCCAATATAGATATACTATGTCAATCCAAATTTTGACAGAATCGTTTTTATTTTTAAAATTAAAATTAACAGAGTCATTTTTGCGAATCAATAGATTACATTCTATTTGTCAAACCAATCTTGAATACAATCACATACATAAAAGACTATGTTAATTCTAACATATAGAATCTTTTCAAAATCAAACCAAACAGAACCGAATTGAGCTAACTTAGGGTCGACATAATCCAGGCACAACAAAATCATATTAATCAAATCATAGCTACATTGGATTTTACCAAAACGAATCGATGCCCATTCCAAACGAAATCTTTCGTGCTAATTCAAATACAAAACGAAATTATTGCAAAAAAAAACCAAACAAAATCGAATCAAACTAACTCAGAAACAATTCAATCGTTTATACTAATCTGAAAGCAATAAAATTGTATCGATCAAAACATAGCTGATTTTAGAAAACAAATCTTCTGTACATGATTCATAATGAAATCGTTTTGGGTAATTTTGAAAATAACATAATCGTTTTGAATCTAAACAAACAAACAAGACTAATTGAAAGCAAACCCAATCGGTCATACTAATTCAAACCAATTCATAGAACAAAATCGATATTGAAATACATACCTGGGTAGTAGGAAAATGATTTGATCAGGACAACTTTGAATTGACAAAGGTCGTTGTTGCCTCCACATTTCTGAAGACAATTGAACCAGTGGTTTTTTGCTTCTTCTCATTGGCTTGTAGCCTATCTCTTTCTTTTGACAACACTGTCACTCGTTCCTCTAATGATTTAATCTTATATTGCAATAGGGGAATGTCGATGTAATAACGTTCAAGCCAGGCATTACATTGAGTACAAGGTGGTTGATTTGGCCTTAGAATCACAGGCGAGGGTTCTTTCAAGTTACCAGGGGTGTCACTATGAAGCTTAATTCCTGGGAATTTAGGGTCGTTCTTGAGGCACAGAGGTAAGTTGGAAACATAGTCATAGGGTTCCATTGAGTAGAGACCATGGGAGAAAGGGTATTCCTCGGCTAGGAAACGTTCAATATCAGAGTCTGAATCCTCGCTCAAGACTATTGGCTTATGGTCAACATTTTTCTTGGATTTACTCCTCGCACATCTGGATATCCATCGTGCATTCTTCTTTCCCCTACTATTGACACTAGTATCACCTTTGCCTTTCTTCTTTATAGACCTCTTGACGGTCTTAGTATTGCTTTTAGCACACAGGTCGGCCATGGTATTGGGTAGATCAAGGTTGGGGAAATCTGAGGGTTTGATAGGGGGTAGGAGGGTAGGAAGTGGAACGGATGGCCCAACCAAAGTTTCAGTAACCACAACCTTGTCCTCTTGGACACACTCGGGGGTGGCAAAGCCATTCCTTGACAGGAAGGCTTGCCAGCAGTCACCGCTAAGGCTCAAATGGTGAACGATAATGAGTTTGATCAAGCAGTGATGGAAAAGGATGATATCAGCCTTCTCACGCTTAAATCGTTTGGAAATTTTGTAAAGACTGCATAGCAGATAGTGCGGCATGTTCAGAGGGTATTCTATAAAATTCATCAATAACCGAAGATGATACAGAAATACCAAACCATAACGACCTTCGCAAGTCACAAACTGTTTAACAATTGCCAATAGGTCATGCCATTTGGGTTTGAGGGCATTGAAAGGCATACCTCTATCACAGCTAACAATCTTTCTTAATGTGAATAAGAGTGGCCACGACACCTCATCTACTTTGGAAATTTTAAACCACCTTTGCCCTGTAGTTGGTAGTCCTATAGCTGAGCTTAGGAATTCCTCATTTAGCTCGAGTTGTATGTCTCCGACCTTATCCCTATGGCCATCGAAGGTGAGGGTGAACTGTTGGGAAACTGAAAGGTTAAAACCCTCAAACCTTTGGATAAAAACCAGCTAGCCACTATTTTCCAAATCCTCACGGACATTGTCGAATAACAAGAGTGTTTGGCTTCCATTAGGCTCTATGCGCACCACAGGTGCCATAGAACAGAACACACAGTGAGTAGGGTAGACGGACAAGGGTTTGGACAGGTTATTTGCAGGATCGAATAGCTCACAGACTTCCCCGAAAGCAATAGAGGTAACCCGGGATAGGAGGCAGGCATTAATGCCAAAGTGTGTGGGGGTGGTGGAACGAAATAAACCCATGCAAAACAATCATATCCAACTGTACAATCGACGACGCATATGGTGACCCAAATCACTATTGGTGTATGCCAATAAAAAAACCATTGAAAACTATGATGAGTCAACCTGCGTGTTTGCACAAGCATAGTGTTTGCATAATTTTAAAATAAAAACAATATTTCGAATAAGGATTTGACCATAAGGATTTGACCATAAAACTTATGCATTGTATGAAACTATTGAATTAAGGGACTAATCACCATGTTAATGTGTTGTGATGAAACCATTGAATTCAATCAAAAGAAATAGAACACCAAACCATCATTGAATCAAGAACTCAATCACCATCATTAGAATATCATCACAGTCTCATAAAAATGAAATCATATTAACAACAGAAAAAATGTCAAACGAGTAAAGGTGTCTTGCCAACTGTGTGACCATAATTGAATTGGAAATGCAATGATCACATAGACAAGAGTAACCATAATAGTCCAGTGACGATTTTAATGCCATTGACGCGACTTCGAAATCAAAGTTTTCACTCTTGCAGTCGTGAAAATGAGAACAAAAGGTGGGTACGCAAAAACGTAAAATGACAGTGTTGTTTTATTCACAAACTTGTGATGAGAATCAAGGGTTCCAAAACACTTGTGTAGGAAGCTTATAGAGATAGGATAAAAATGCGAAATGGCTGCCAACAATGGTGACACACTGGTAGAAGCAGTTATCTCTGCCAAAAGAAAAAATTCAGATTATGATAATGAGAAAAATTCTAACTCAAAAACAACAACCAGAAAATTGTTTAAACATCATCGTTAATCAAATATTCCAGCAGTGTTTAAAGGATTAAAACTGATAACAGTCTTAAGACAAGCGAGCCATGATATTAAAGATAAAATCCCCAAAACTGTTGACAGAGCCACTATTGCCAACATCCGTCCATAGCCTCGATAGGGTTTCCATTTAACCCACTCTGATATGCGTATCCTGCTAAGAAGTTCCAGATCAGAACAAAGGACATTTTAAGGTCAAGAGATTTCATTCTTATGAATTTTCATATACCCGACATTGCTTCGCTACTAGCGGGCCTATTCAGTACCCCGACGAAGTTGTATTGGCGTCATGCATGCATTTACCCGTTGCCAACAAAACTGTTCAGCATCCCGATGGGTTTACAAGCACTCCCCACAACTCTTTTATGATTTAATGTTTTAAAGATATATGATTGAGCAGGGTGACGCTGAAAATTATGATATTTTAAACATATTTTTACAGACCTTGAAAGAATTTTTTCAGAACTGTCCTTCATTAAAATCTAGAGATGGTTTGTTTACAGAACCAACCTTCTAAATCAGGGAGACATCTTCTGAGTTATTCCCTTAAGGAACAGGGACATATTAAGAAGATAATAGATGATCATGACAGGCTTTACTCATAGATCGAAATCAGTTAACTTCTTTCAAACAACAATCTTCTCAACACAGACGTAAATTTCAGAAGTATATAATTGATGTTTAGACAATTTTTTAGCAGTCATTTCAGTGAAAGAATTTTCTGTTTTCTTTGTCTGAACAGTTCCAAAATTTCAGGCATGTGTATTTCCAAAAATAAAAACTGATAAGTACAAGGGGAAAAATCAAAACCAAAACAGTCAAAGAAAAGAAAACACAAGAAAAATATTTACATAGTATACAAAGGTTGTCATCAAGCGAAATATCTTTTCAGAGCTTGGCCATTCACCGGATAGGTGTTTGGCTGTCCCTCCAAATTCTGTAATTGGAAAGAGCTGGGACCCAATTTCTTAGCAATTAAAAATGGTCCAAGCCATAAGTTCTGAAATTTTGTGTGCTCTCCCTTCCCCTCATGTGGTTTGTCCCATTTCAAGACAAGGTCACCTACTTCGAAGTTCCTATCAGAGGCAGAGTTAGAATCAAACCAGCTTTTGACCACTAGTTGATGCTGATCTAACTTACGTTTAGCTTGGGGTCTTACCTCTTCTAGTTTCATTAAAGCGTTAATTCGGTTTTCCAAAGGGGGACAGTCTTCCTCTTGTATTTTCTATGATAACTGTAGTGAGGGAAGAAGGATGTGTGGTGGCAGAATTACTTCTCTGCCATAGACGAGAAAAAAGGGAGAGTTACCTACATCAGTCTTTGGTGTTACCCTATCATCCCAAACTGCGTTTAACAGTGCATTATGCCAGTTTTTGTGATTCTCATATACCGTTCTCTTGATGATTGTAATCAGATTCTTATTCGTTTATTCTACCAATCCATTGCCCTGGGGGTAGTAGCTAGCATAATACTTCAACTTAATTCCTTTTTCTAGAGCGAACTCACTCATCTCAAGAGATGAAAAATAAGAGGCATTATCGAATACTAAGCAGTCAGGGATACCAAAACGAGTAATAATATTTGAATTTGAAAAGGCAATTACTTGACTGGTATTCACAGTTCTTAATGCGACAGCTTCATACCACCTAGTGAAGTAATTTGTGGTTTTTATGATAAAATTATGCTGTTGTGAGGATGACGGATTTATTGGACCTATAATATCAAGGCCCCACTGCTGAAAAGGGGAGTCTACCGTAACAGGCTGCAAAGGAAAGGATGACTTTTGTATCCGCCCAGCTGCTTTTTGACAAATAATACACTTACGACACAAGGCATGGGCATCTCTAAAAAGTGTGGGCCAGTAATAACTGGCTCTCAAAACTTTATGGGCAGTGGTGTCACCACCAAAATGTCCACCAGCTTCTTCTGCATGCAACTCTAGTAAGACTCTTTCTGCTTCATCTTTCTCAAGATAACACATTAGTACTCCATCAAAATTTTGACGAAACAGAATACCATTAATCAAATGAAATGAGGCAGATTTTAATCTTAATGCTCTTCTCTTAGTGGGATCCAAGTGACGAGGGGCTGACCCATGTTCAAGACAAAATTTTATATCGTCATACCACAGACTGACAAATTTTTGTGCCCAGCAGATTGCATTTTGATTGTGCTTCCCTAGGTTTGACATATCGTTTTCTTCTTGCTATCTTACTGCTGAATCAGTAACTAACTTGCATAACCCTTGGCCTCTCACTATTTGGGTTGGGGTAATTTCGATGTCATACTCCTGCAAGGAGGTAACCCGGTTTGCCCTCTTTTCGCCTAATTCTTTCTGCACTAACAGATTCCTGACGACTGGGTAAGGGACAATAATTTTCGTCCTAGATTTCAAAAGATACGATCGAAAGTGCTTGACTGCTTTGAAAATAGCGTAGGCTTGCTGATCTACTGCTGGGTAATTAAGTTCCATGCCTTTGAAAGCAGAGCTCATAAAGGCAATGGGTACTTCATTGTTTTCGACATTCTTTTGAGTTAGGACAACAACGTAGGAACTGTCAGAAGCAAATGTGTAGAGCGTGAAGTCTTGCGAAAATTCAGGGCTCATGAGAGAAGGAGAGTTTATTATGGCCTTTTTTATTGAATTGAACGCTTGATTTTCTAAGGGTCCCCAGTGATATTGTGCGTCTTTCTTAATTAAATTCTATAAAGGTCTAACCATTTTGGAGAAACTGGGGACGAATCTCCTGACGAAGTTTATCTGGCCTAAGAAAGACTGCATGGAATTTTTGGATGAGGGAGGGGGAATTTTCGAGATGACTTAAGTCCTTTCAGGATCGATAATCATCCCTTTGCTTGACACAATGAATCCTAAGAGTTTACCTTGCTCTACTGCGAAGATGGATTTTTTAGGATTTAAGGAAATGCCGTATTTACGTCATCGCTGTAGAATGGCTCTTAAATGAGCTAGATGATCATTTTTGTTTTTTGAAAATAAAGTAACATCATCTAAGTAAACTACGACGGATTGATTGATTAAGCCTCGGAAAGCGATGTCCATCGCTCTCTGGAAAGTGGCACCAACATTAATCAATCCAAAGGGCATTTTACTATAAGCGTAGGACCTGTCCCATGGAGTGCGAAAGGTAGTTTTAAGTTGGTCTAGAGGAGACATCAGGACTTGGTTGTACCCTGAAAACCATCCAATAAGGATAGTCTCTCAGAATCAGATACCTATTGAAGGATCTGTTCCATGGGTGGGATAGGGTAGTTGTCTTTATCAGACACTCTATTAAGGTTTTAGAAATCGACACAAAGTCGGATTTCCCCACTTTTCTTCCAGACAGGGACAAGGTTAGAAACCCATTCAGTGTGCCTAACAGGGAAAATTATCTTAGCATTTAGGAGTTTATTCAATTCTTTTTTAACGGTCGATTCGAGTTTAGGGTGCATTTTTCTTAATTTTTGTTGAAAGGGCAAGGTTTGGGGTTTCATAGGAATGATGTGTTGTATGATATTAGGTTCAAAAGTTTTAAGGTCATCATATGTCCACGCAAAAACATCTTTAAATTCTTTAAACAATTTAATAAATGTGGATTTTTCTTGTTCAGAACACCCCAACCCTAAATTAATGCACTGTGGGTTGTCATTAGTTCCCAAGTTTACTTTTTCATAAGATAATGAGGAACTATTGGTTTTACAGTTGACTGATCTTTTGAATTTATCTTGAAGATCGTAAAATTTCTCTAATCTAACTATAGATTTAGGGATCGAATTTACCATGTCCAATGAAGATTCAGGAGTTCTCGGATCTGGTATTACCGTGAAATCGCGCAAATTGTCATCGTGAGTGCATTCGTCGATCAACACATCTTGAAAAGTTTCTTCCATAAGCAGGAAGCTAATAATCTGTTGATCGTCGTCGAAGACTGTCCAATTCGTGATGTTGTCGGGAACGGATGGCCTAAACAACAGTTCGACGGAGAATGCATTCGGGGACAAGCCTTCTGCAGGAAGGAGTTTGGAAGCTACGTTAGCTAATAGATCGGATTCAAAGTTATTCAATCTAGGAATAGAATTTATATTGAAAGAAGAAAATTTATTCATTAAATTCCATACCTCGGATTGGTAGCTTTTAAGATGCGGAGACAAACAGTGGATAGAATCTCTTACTTGTCTTACCACGATTTCAGAATCGCCAAAGACAACCAAATTTTGAATGTTCATATCTAAAGATTTTCGGAGGCCCTATAATAAAGCCTCATATTTTGCTGTATTATTAGTACATTCAAATTCTAGCCTACATGCAATCAAGGTTTTGTTACCTGACGGATCAATAATAACACAGCCTGCACCTGCTCCTTCTTTGAACTTTGACCCGTCAAAATAAAGAGACCAAATTTGATTTTTATCGGGTTCATGAGACCATTGTGTAGAAGCTACTGGCTGCACATATGCTACAATCTCAGACTGTTGTTCAGGGTTAGTGATAGCTGAAGTCTCGGCCATGAAATTGCCGAAAAAGGTATCCATCCCTTGTATTTCGGGTGAATCAGCAAAAGGTGTAAATGGTTCATTGGGATCATTCAAATATGTGACCGTGAACTTTAGGTAGCGTTCACGATTTACCTTGATCTTGTTGGGCTTGCCGTTCTCGGGAAGCCACAGGTGAGACCAATCTATCGTGAAATAGCTGTGAAGCTTCTCCGACCAGTCCCTGCTTAAAAACAAACCATACACTTCTGGAATATCCACGACAATAATATCAATAACTTGATGAACTTTGGGGTTAGACGATAATCTTATAAGCACATTTCTTAATTCTCCTATAACTTTGACACTAGTTCGATCAAGTTGTATGATTTTTAAAGTGGATGGTTCAAATTCAGTGTTAATCTTCTGACACACAGACCATGGCATCACATTGGATGATGCTCCTGAGTCTACCATACAATTGTGCATGTTTCTATTAAATATTTCGAAAGTTAACAAAAATGGAGGTACATTTCTGCGAGTACTAAGTGTGGAAGCTTGTGGCTTTTTACTCGCAGTTTTTAAAGATAATTTATCTACATTTGTTACATTATTTACAGAAAGGCTTCCTTTATCGTGAGGATCAGGATTATTCTTGGTGGGAATCTTCTGAGGAAATTTGTTCTAAACAATCTTGTTACTGCTTGAATTACCATTTTTGCTATTCTCTGCGATGTTCTGTAACATTTTTTGTAGCAAAAACAGAAATTTTAATAACTCATAAACATAAATGTTAGCCCTTAACTTTTTTAGGTCTTCAACTAAATCATAATCTAAGTTGGGGTTTACATGAATCTGTTTAGTCTCAGCTGATTTAGACTGCTTTGGGGGCAAAGTCATAGTGTTTTCAGAAGAAGGTTTGTTTTCTGTCTTACTCCTAGTATTGTAGGGATGTACTGTCTCGAAGTTAGCCTGAAAAATGCTATCCGAGAAGTGTCCAAACATGTTCGGAGAAGATTCTTCTTCTTGAATTGTCTCTTGTTCAACAACCTCCTTAGGAATCTCAGGAGGCATCAAGTTATCCTGGGCTTCTAGAATTGTTTGAAGGGTGAATTGCAGACTTTCTAGATTTAGGCCTTCGGTATTTGGATTAGGTTGGTTGGTGGGAAAAGGCTTCCTGAACGAGGGTTTGTAGGGCCCTTTGCTCGAAGAAGCTTCTTCGGCCATCCTTTTCAAATCTATAACTTGATTTGATAGTTTTTGAAAGTCAAGTTTTCTAAATATGATCTTTCAGGTTGTGTTTTATTTTGAGAAGGTCCAGGGAGGATTTTGATCTTCTTTTTGGAAGAAGAACTAGTCTCTGTTTCGTTGCTAGTAGTGTCTTTTAAACTAAGGATGTCTTTTTCAATCTGGCTGGCCTCTTCAAAGGCCTCTAACAATGTGGCTTTCTTAGATCGTTTTACCCAAATGGCTATACTTTGATGCAAGGCTTTAGTATAGTATGCTATGATGAGATTCTCGACAGGCATGGAATCCATAGGGATTTGGTTTTTTAATGTTAATAATCTTTGATTAAAGTCTTTAATTTTCTCTTTTGGGTTCATTCTTCATCTAGAAAGCTCCATAACTAGAACTTATAGGGACTTATCGTCACCGAACGTCTCAAGAAAGTAGGATTTGAACTTCTCCCAAGACACGATGGTATGGGGTTGCTGGGCAAAGTACCAAGTAGAGGCATTGCCCTCGAAAGTATAGGGGAACAACCTACAGACTACGTCTTCATGCTCGACATTACATAGTCTAATGGCTAACATAAACTTTTTAATGTGATCTTTATCAATCTGTTTAGAGTGAGGGTCAAACTTGGGAAGCCACTTTTCTGGATTTTTGGGTAAGGGATGTTGAGGCCCAGGTACGGCTACAACATCCTAGTCGAGCCAGGGTCTGGCAGGATTGTTCTGGTTGGCCATTGGTGTAGGCGGTGTGGAAGGCTGAGAAGGGGAACTGCCTTCGTCAGAAGAGTCTTCTCCAGAAGAAGAAGGAGGTGATGGAGGTGGTGAGGGTGGTATTCCAGATCCTCCTGCAACAAGATTGAGGATTGGATATGTAGGTTTTAAAGTGAGGTTAGTGTCTCCAAGTTGTTCTCTGATATTAGAGAAATCTGAAGGTTGGTCCAAAGGCCAATTTGGTTGCCTTAAACAAGTGAAGGCACTATGCGTTCTTAGGAGAGATTGGCGGATAATCTCTTGTACATCACCACCTGTAGGATTCGGGGTTGTTGGTTCAACTATGATCCGTAGATCGTCGTTTGATGTGGTTGTTGTTTGAGGGGGGATGTTTTCATTTGAATGACTTCTTGTCACTATAGGTGAGCGGTTGGGTGGTGGAGGAGTCTTACGACCACCTCGTTCCATTAATAAGTTTCAGGCCCTCCTTCTAGCACCATTTGTTGATGGGCAAAATTGAATGCTCGTCAACTGAAGGAATGGATCCGGTCCGGGGTTGTCTAAATAACCCAAGCCGTTTGGGATGATCCACCCCGACGAGTTTAGCGGCTCCGTTAGCCGATCTAAGTCCTAGGAAAATGAAAGAAAACTAACTAAAGAAACTAATATAAATTAAAACAACAATTAAAGTAAACTAATAAATAAAATCTCAAATAAAATATATACAGCTTATTGTCTAATATTATATAGCAATAACTTTATGAAATTAAATGTTCAATTATCAACAGAATTAGATCTTTATCACAAATGTACAACATTTACAGATTTACAGATTTTAAATGAAAACCTAAAAAAAACATTTGTAAACTATCCTATGACAACAAGACTATCGTTTTTTTATTTTTATAATTTTATGAGAAAGAAAATAAAATGGAAACTATCTAAGCTAAGCAATTAAAATAATAATCTGTACTATAAATCTGAACTATATATATATCTATCTAAACTACTTAAATAACATTAATAAACTAACCTATAATAACGTTTTCCAATTTGTCCCGTGTAATGTATCTGATTCAGCTGTTCTATGGGAGGAAACCCGCACCAGATTCTCCACAAGATTCTTGTAAACAAGTAGCGGCAGTGCTCTTTGACTATGGATAACATGACAAACAATATATAAAAAATGATAGTAATCTTATAATTTACAAATCATCGCAGTTAGATAAATCCCTGTGCAAAGATTTGTACAGAACAGTTCAATTAATGAAGAAGATAAACCTTTATTCATTAAATTGAAACAGAATAATTGTTGTGCTAAAAATGAGATATATGAGACATGGACATAATTTAAATCACAACGCATTAACCTGTAATACGTCTTGATATCTAAAGTAGTCAATGACTTAGTCACAAATTAGAATGCACAAAACCTGAAGGAAAGTATGATAAATTGAAAGCTAAAGCTGTTACAAAAGATCGACTTCCATTCAAGTCTGTCTCCTCATAAATCCATAGTCTTGTTTTCCCAACAGTGATGATGGGTTCATTACAAAAAATAACAAGTATTTAAAGACCACAGGGTAAAACATCCCTGTGGGAATTATCAAAATAGTTTACAAAAAATCTGGGAACAATCTCCCAAGTCTCTATTTCTTCCTATGACTAACAACTTAAAACAAAATTATATCTAAACTTTCATAGCTTGTCCAATTTGTCAATGAAATTCGTAGGTACCTGTGAGTAGACAAGAATACACAAGTTTAGATAATGTTTTATTGATAAAATTAACAAAAATCTAAATTTTTAAGACTAGCTACAGAATCTTGCGATTTTGTAGCTGGTCTAATTTGAAAACAGAATCGTTTTTAATCAATCCAAAACTAACAGAAATATATTCTACCTATTTAAACAAAATCTTTAATCATTAAATCAACACAAAGAAAATCACTCATGCCAGAAGTAACCAAATCTTTATGCCAATTTGAAACAAACATAAATCGTGCTTAACCGAATGGTAACAGAGATACATGCAATCTGTTCAACACTTGTCATTACCAATTTGGAGCAGAAAGAATCGTTTAGACAATTTGAAACCAACGAAATTATTTTGAATCAATTTCAATCGAATATCAAACAAATCTTTGGTATGAATCCAATATAGATATACTATGTCAATCCAAATTTTGACAGAATCGTTTTTATTTTTAAAATTAAAATTAACAGAGTCGTTTTTGCAAATCAATAGATTACATTCTATTTGTCAAACCAATCTTGAATACAATCGCATACGTAAAAGACTATGTTAATTCTAACATATAGAATTGTTTCAAAATCAAACCAAATAGAACCGAATCGAGCTAACTTAGGGTCAACATAATCCAGGCACAACAAAATCATATTAATCAAATCATAGCTACATTGGATTTTACCAAAACAAATCGATGCCAATTCCAAATGAAATCTTTCGTGCTAATTCAAATACAAAACAAAATTATTTCAAAAACAAACCAAACAGAATCAAATCAAACTAACTCGGAAACAATTCAATCGTTTATACTAATCTGAAAGCAATAAAATCGTATCCATCAAAACATAGGTGATTTTAGCAAACAAATCTTCTGTACATGATTCATAATGAAATCATTTTTGGTAATTTTGAAAATAACATAATCGTTTTGAATCTAAACAAACAAACAAGACTAATCGAAAGCAAACCCAATCGGTCATACTAATTCAAACCAACTCATAGAACAAAATCGATATTGAAATACATACTTGGGCAGTAGAAAAATGATTTGATCAGGACAACTTTGAATTGGCAAAGGTCGTTGCTGCCTCCACATTTCTGAAGACAATTGAACCAGTGGTTTTTTGTTTCTTCTCATTGGCTTGTAGCTTGTCTCTTTCTTTTGAAAACACTGTCACTCGTTCCTCTAATGATTTAATCTTAGATTGCAACAGGGGAACATCGGTGTAATAACGTTCAATCCAAGCATTACATTGAGTACAAGGTGGTTGATTTGGCCTTGGCATCACAGGCGAGGGTTCTTTCAAGTTACCAGGGGTGTCACTGTGAATCTTAATTCCCAGGAATTTAGGGTCGTTCTTGAGGCACGGAGGTAAGTTGGAAACATAGTCATAGGGTTCCATTGAGAAGAGACCATGGGAGAAAGGGTATTCCTCGGCTAGGAAATGTTCAACATCGGAGTCTGAATCCTCGCTCAAGACTATTGGCTTCTGGTCAACGTTTTGCTTAGGTTTATTCCTCGCACATCTGGATATCCATCGTGCATTCTTCTTTCCCCTACTGTTGACACCAATATCACCTTTGCCTTTCTTCTTTACAGACCTCTTGATGGTCTTAGTATTTCTTTTAGTACACGAGTCGGCCATGGTATCGGGTAGATCAATGTTGGGGCAATCCGAGGGTTTGACAGGGGGTAGGAGGGTAGGAAGTGGCACGGTTGGCCCAACCAGATTTTCAGTAACCACAACCTTGTCCTCTTGGACACACTCGGGGATGGAAAAGCCATTCCTTGACAGGAAGGCTTGCCAACAGTCACCGCTAAGGCTCAAATGGTGGACGATAATGAGTTTGATCAAGCAGTGATGGAAAAGGCTGCTATCAGCCTTCTCACGCTTAAATCGTTTGGACATTTTGTAAAGACTGCATACCATATAGTGCGGCATGTTCATAGAGCAGTCTATAAAATTCATCAATAACCGAAGATGATACAGAAATACCAAACCATAATGACCTTCGCAGGTCACAAACTATTTAACAATTTCCAATAGGTCATGCCATCTGGGTTTGAGGGCATTGACAAACATACCTCTATCACAACTAACAATCTTTCTCGATGTGAATAAGAGTGGCCACAACACCTCGTCTACTTTTGAATTTAAACCACCTTTGCTCTATAGCTGGTAGTCCTGTAGCTGAGCTTAGGAATTCCTCATTTAGCTTGAGCTGTATGTCTCTGACCTTAGCCCTGTGGCAGTCAAAGGTGAGGGAGAACTGTTGGGCAACCGAAAGGTTAAAACCCTCAAACCTTTGGATAAAAACCAGCCAGCCATTATTTTCCAAATCCTCACGGGCATTGTTGAATAGCAAGAGTGTTTGGCTGCCATTAGGCTCTATGCGCACCACAGGTGCCATAGAACAAAACACACAGTGAGCAGGGTAGACAGACAAGGGTTTGGACATGGTATTTGCAGGATCGAATAGCTCACAGACTTCCCCGAAACCAATAGAGGTAACCCAGGATAGGAGGCAGGCATTAATGCCAAAGTGTGCGGGGGTGGTGGAACGAAATCAACCCATGCAAAACAGTCATATCCAACTGTAGAATCGATGGTGCATATGGTGACCCAAATCACTATTGGTGTATGCCAATAAAACAACCATTGAAAACTACGATGAGTCGACCCGCGTGTTTGCACAATCATAGTGTTTGAATAATTTTAAAATCAAAACAATATTTCGAATAAGGATTTGACCATAAAACTTATGCATTGTATGAAACTATTGAATTAAGGGGCTAATCACTATGTTAATGTGTTGTGATGAAACCATTGAATTCGATCAAAAGCAATAGAACATCAAACCATCATTGAATCAAGAACTCAATCACCATCATTAGAATATCATCACAGTCTCATAAAAATGAAATCATATTAACAACAGAAAAAATGTCAAACAAGTAAAGGTGTCTTGCCAACTGTGTGACCATAATTGAATTGGAAATGCAATGATCACATAGACAAGAGTAACCATAATAATCCAATGACGATTTTAATGCCATTGACGTGACTTCGAAATCAAAATTTTCACGCTTGCAGTCGTGAAAACGAGAACAAAAGGCGAGTACGCAAAAACACAAAATGATAGTGTTGTTTTATTCACAAACTTGTGATGAGAATCAAGGGTTCCAAAACACTTGTGTAGGCAGCTTATAGAAATAGGATAAAAATGCGAAATGGCTTCCAATAGTGCCTACAATATCATCATTTTCACTTTTCATGCTACTATATTTTAGGTCTCCAACCTATCTATGTCACAAATATGGATCACTCTATCATGAGTGATCAATCTCTCCACATAGTGTTTCTCAATGAATTCATCCATTGCTTTTCCTTTAGGAATCGCTAGAAGGATGTCACTATTGAATTCATACATTAGTATACCTATCAATAATTATACGTTATATAGTGTGGTCTCAATATGTTACTCTTGTCCTATTAATCTCCCAAGATCTACATCTCAATAATCAATGATATTCAAGAGTGGTAAGGAATCCAATCACATCAATGGGTTCTCAAGGAACTTGAGCAAGCCATGATGTGTGAGTAGTCCTTGAATAACTTGATCTCAAGATATCTCTATTTGGAGGCCATCAAAGTATCACTCTCTCTAGTGGACACTCATCCCATTTGCCTACACATCATATTAGTCATGCTATCACTCAGAAACTTTAATTTCATTGCATATTTTGTGGTCTTTTTTAGTGTTGAAAGTCCATAGTTGTCTCTTTAATGGTTGCATGTTAGGCATACAACCATGCCCCTAATAGTTTCTCTTTCCATTTCAAAATAATGTATGCATTGATGTGAAACAAAAGAGACTTGCAACTGCACACAAAGCACAAATGTCAGGTGTTTTTCTACATGCAAGACACACAAACCCCCAATACTTGCACACCTATATAGAACCTTTCCATGGCTTCATCCAATCCCATATATCCATAATAATAATAAAAAAAAACATTTAAAATGAAGGAGAGGGTTGAGATATCTAACCTAGAACTCACAGAATCAAAATCTAATGGTTGTAATGCAAGATCACTTTGGAATTTTTGGGTGTTAATCCTTATACAAATCCCTATGTTATGTATAAAATCCATTGTTAAGACCTAGATAATGAATTATTACATTTCTAGTGTTATATTTGTATGCATTATACAACCCTTCATTCCACCCTTTGATTATAATTGTACCATTTGTCTCCTATATATATATATATATATATATATATACACACACACACACACCAAGGAGACCTAGTATTAGGATCATCTCATCTCATTTCATATTGTCTTTTGAATTGGATATATTGTAAAAGGAATTTCCCCTTTGAAGTGGACCATATTCATTGAATTTTTTCATTTTAAGGCATTTGATCATAACATTTGGCACCAGAGCATCGATCCTAGGGTTTTTCTTCTTCAAATGAGTCATCTTGGAATATTTTATATAAAAAAAATTATGGGATTCTTCAGACAACAAAATTTGGAGGTTACTCTAGAGACATATCCAAGTACTTCTGTTAAAAAATTAAGGTTCTATTTCGTTATAATTTTGGAGAGATATGGTATGGAAGATAGGTTTTTGGCTCATCATGAAATCAATTTTAAATGAGTCATCTTGGGATTTTTTCTATAACTTTTTTTCTGGGAAGTTTCAGACAACAAAAGTTATAAGATACTAAGTAAACAT
>JZKD02S1720119.1:0-11078 GCA_000966675.3 Picea glauca
TGTTCCACCCCAGGAGTATACACCTTCTCTGTCACCTGGACAGTCCTTCGGCTGCTAATCTCCCTTGCCTTGGGTTACAAGAACAGGCCGGACCGGAAGTCTCCGGGCTCTATGGAAACTACAAGGTTCCTTCAAGGAGTTCTCTCCTTCCTCTGCGCACTCTCTCACCTGGAGGGAGTTGCTCACAGGTCCAACAACCTGTTCTTCCAATCTTCAACCACCTCTCTCACCTGGAGAGAGTGTTGTACAAACTAGCCAACAAGCCACACAGGATCAAACACTACACGTCCACCACAATCCACGGGAATCCAAACACGAACACCCCAGGGCAGCTCCAGACTGGTGCAACAGTATAACCAGGCTTAGCAGGGATGAGACACTTATGTTTTCTCAATTTGGAAACACGAAATAGACTCACACTCTGGATTCTCAGGGATGCATGACGAGTCGTCCACGTAGGGGTCGATTCGGACTCCCCGGTTTAGAACAAAGAAGGGGTATACCAATTTTCTTGAACAAACACAGACTCTTTTCCGAAAACCACGCAGGCTTCTCGTTCAGGGAATATACACACCGGTTTTCTCAGAGCCAGACACCGAATTTTCGAATCACAAGGATGCACGAAGGTTCTCTGCAGGAGTCGGGTTGGTAGTACTATCCAGGGCTCCGTACGTGTTCAGACAATCAGGTAGAATGGGGGAGGAACCCTTCTCACGGCTCACCCTGGCCGTTTTATTCGCATGCGTCAGGGTTGACACTTGTCACCCATGAAACTGCATGCGTTCCACCAGCACGCATCTCCCTTGTATGTTCTTCCCTTTCCAAAAACTTAGGATAAAACATAACATGCACATGTCTTTTGGGATAATATTAAAATATTATTCCCAGGCTTAAGCCCCCTAGGCTTAGCCCCTAGGCTCAACACTTGGCCCCTTTTACCACCTTCCAGCCCCTAATTCCTTGCCCACTCTATGGATGCTTAGTCCCCCTTCACTCATTCATCGTGGTCGGTCTGCACATGGCGGTGTTTATATTTTATTAATTGTTCTGCGTGATTACATATACAACAGCAGGCTCCTGGCCTTCAACACTCAGGCTCCCTGGCCTAACAAACACATAAGCCTCCAGCTTATAAAAACTTGGCTCACCAGCCTATACAACATAATTACAATTCATTTCAGAACATGGTTTACAACGGGCCTCGGCCTTGGGGACACTACACTTGTAACTTGGCATCTTCACATACCCATTCTAAAGGATATGGTTTTGGATGATGTTTAGTTTCAAGTCCCAATATCTTATCAATTTCTTCAAAAATGAGATTAGCTTGCGAACCACTATCAAAGAGTGTATCAATCTTAGTATGTTTTGAGATGACTCTAATATGGAATAAATCATTCATTTTCCTTTCATCATGCATAGTTTCATATTTTAAAGAATGGGTATTAGCACTAGAACTAGCATAAGAAGATATACCTTGTATTCTCATGGTTTTGATATTGGTTTCATCTCCTGAATCCGATCGAAGATCATGTTGGATTGTAGCTATGATCTTCTTATTACACTTCTTATTTCTGAACCTCTTTGGTCGTAGTTTTGGATGAAGTTTCCAACACTTGGACTCAACATGTTGTTCTTTTTTTTCAATGTGAACATGAAGGATTCTCATCTTCTTTCTTCACTGTGGTTGTTCATTTCATTTTACCCTTTCCTTTGTTCGTGCCTTCAATTAGATGAACTAATTTATTTGAGAAGTTGTCCTTGACATTATTTCTCGTTGACTGAATATGAGTGGCTCAGACACAAATTTCATTAAGATTAGTTGGATTAGACATAATAATAGCATGTCTCAAATAACTATGCAACCTGACAATATACTTCAAAAGAGTTTCTTGTGTATAAAGAGGAATGCCCAATGTCAATGCCCTCTTTCTAAACTCTTGAGTATAGTCTTGCACATTATGTCCTTTATTTTGCCTTAGATTATGTCAATCCATTATTGTTTGTTGTGTATACCTTAAAGGATAAAATTGTTTCTTTAATGTAGCTATGAATTCATACCAGGAAGATATCATTTTTACCTTTTTAAAGATCTTCTTGATTCTTACTCTCCCACCATATCAATGTTGTGCCTCCCAATAGGAGAATAGCTAGATGTATTTTTCCTTCTTCGTCCACAATTTTTTGAAACTTGCAATATACTTCAATTTGATTGATCCAATGATCCCATTTCTTTGCATTAAGCTCTCCATTATACATTGGCAAGTCAAATTTCACGCCTAATTTCAATGCAAACAAATAAGAATCAACTTTCTCTAGTTGTTTTTTCCATGGAATTGAAGACAAATTTGACTTGAAGGAGAGGATGGGGATGAAGGAGTTTTATGAGGGTCACTACCACCTCCTTCTCCTTTATCTTGAATTGGGCCTTCTTCGTTCTTCTTTCATTCCTTATATAATCTTCCACCATGGCTTCCATCTCCAAAAAAGCTCGTTGAAACATCGCTTTCAAATTCGAAAGGGTTTTTTCCTTTGGATATTCCATTGTTTGTCTTTGGAATGCACGTCTCAAAGCAATGTCATAATTGTATTCTTCAAGCGAACCTTCTCCCTGCTTGATCTTAGACCTGGTTAGCATCCAATACCAACACTTGTGCAAATCCAAATCAACATATGAGTTAATCCCTGATCCACTGCTTTGATACCAAACTTGATCCAAAACTAATGTTAAATGCTTTGTTACACTAATTCAACTCTTATAGAAAATTTTCAATAATTTTCTTTAAAAATTGGCTTAATCGGGATTTAAAGACTAGAATTTAAAACAAGAAATGAAATATCATAGTCAATACTCAACAAATTGATAACATATTTCACTAATATGGGCTACGTCTCTGATTCATAAAGAAAGATGCAAAGTACATTATTACACCTCTTTACATCAAATCATGGCCTTCAATCTACAAAATCAAGCTCTGATGTCCTCTAGAAAGATAATATCATAGGTTCCCAACCTTCAATGGCTTCTTCTTGCAATAGAATGAACACAATCTTGTCTATCTTCCATATATCCCTCTGTGCCAGTGAATAAGAGGACATCGAATGCCTGCATGGTCTGAACCTACACCACGATGTAATCTGTGGTCTCCTCCAATAAAAAAGACATGTTCAACCCATGGCTTCCTGGGATGAGCAACCTTAGGATTTTCACTTGAGAAGCCTTGATGCATATCATTCCTTTCAATCCATGTTGCCTCAAGTTTTTTAGAAAACTGACAAGCCAACTCCTTGCAAATAGGGTCAATTTGTAGTCAACCATTATAAAATTCAAACCATGGGAAAAAATGATTCCCCACTGAATCTCTATTGTGGCTCTCTTAACCTTGACAGGAAGGCTGTCTTTTGATGTCAAGTTAGAGTTTGATTCTCTCTACCACTGCCATCTCCTCCCCTGATTTTTAAGTCGTGGATCTAACTATATATATAGTCTGTTGTTCGAATATGAAGAATCATTCTGAGGTGCCATGATCTGAATAGAAGAGGATTTAAAATACAAGTCTGCACACTAATTGTGGACATTGATTATTAAGAGGCGCATGGGTGACACGTGAAACCATGTCTTGCATTGCTTGGTTGGCATGATACATGAACGATTTAAAAATCGCTTTCATATAGTTTTTAAAATCGACCTCCACTACATTGCTTGGGATTTGGGTGCTTCCAAAGACCAAACAAACCCATTTACTATGGCATTTTCTGATAAGATATGGCCGGTGCTCTGAATTAACCATTTGGGTAACAAATTCCAACTTCCCAGACTTTTAAAATTCATCAATCAATTCAAAGATAAAATTGTTGACAGTCTACGATGACTTGATTATTAATTGGTCCCGGCGGGGCTCGAACCCGCGACCTTCGGCTTGCATACATCATGGCCATAAGACCAATGCTCTAACCAACTGAGCTACGGGACCCGGCTGTAGGTATACATTCTCACAGAGTATCAATTTTTAATCAACAGAAAGGAAAAATTATTCAGTAAGATATGCACAAAGACAGAGCGACAATGGATTGGTTGCTGGTGCAGTCACTGACGTTACATTAATGCGGCTTGTGATGATAAGAATGGATTTATCAAACTTAATGATCTGATTTGTAGTAAATGATGTTGCTGTGAGATAAAGGGTACTTATTCCGTTTTGTTTTAGATTTTTCATAAGAATTTGGGAAGAATTCACTCTTGTAAATTGTAATTTCGCCAAATTGTAAGATTAAAATTTTAATATTTTATATTTAATAATTTATTGATCCAAAAACCCAATCCTTATTCTAGAAATGCAGTTTGCAAAGATGAAATTGCAGTTTGTGAATTTGACAATTTTGCAGGGTGATTTCGTTCCAAATTCCTCAAAAATCTGAACCAAAGGCTGGGGAATTAGTGCTCCTTCTCCCACAATGGTACATGGACATTGCTCACAAATTGATTAAAAATCTAAAATCTGTAAAGAGCTAACCTAACAGGATGAAAAAGAATGAGGAAGCTCATGAAGACAAAGGTACTTCAAATGCAGCATATTGTTTCAGAGAGGCATTTTTAATATTGAAGGCAAAAAATAAGTGTGTGGTCGTCACAGGGTCAATAGATTTATTTGGTCTGGGCCACTTTTGCAGTTTATTGTGTGAGGTTGGAAGCTAGTCAATAGATTTATTTGGTCTGGGCCACTTTTGCAGTTTATTGTGTGAGGTTGGAAGCTAGTCATGAGACCTCTTCCTACTAATGTAAGAGCATTGGGAGAAGGAAGTGATTAACTTGTTGCTTGCCCCATTAGAAGACTTGTCTCTGAAAATCTAGTAATGAAAGTCCAACATCTCACAGATAAAGAGAACTAAGCATCTCATAAGTCATACATACAACTCTCGAGAGAACCAAATGAATCCCTTAATAGACAAAAAAATCCAATGTCCTTTTATATTTTGCACAATCTTTTAGCTTCATAATACTTACTAGTTTACAATTACAAATACAAGTACAATGAGGAATATTAACAACTATTGGATATATATATTTTTTAAATAACAATTTTAAATTAATTAAATCTTTATCTTAATTTTATTGGCCTTTTTTTCTCTCTTATAAACAAAGATTAATTTATATAAGTAATTAAAAAGGTTTGGTTAAATCATCATAGATTCATCTTAATTTTAAATCTATGAAGTATTTACAAGCATCAAGTCCTTAAAAGTGAAAACAATTTTTAGAGTGTAAAAAATTGAGGAGATGATAAATTTGAGATTAAGATAAATCCATGCTAGTATATATGATTCTCAATGATAGGTTACATAGTTGCAATGGAATTTTCAAAAACTTATAGAAGCAATTTATGAAGCTTTTGCATTCTCAATTAGATGTAACATAGTTGCTTGATTTAAACAAGTAGAGAATGCAAAATAAACGATTGCTTTGAAAACATTGATATAAGTTTCATTTTACTGCCTTGTGATAGGTAGAATCTACATGTTGTAAGTCATGTGGTTGATTCTGTGGAGCCTTGGAACTCTCCTCTAAACATGGATGTTGGGTTCTTGGAGCATGTTTTCTTTCGGCTACATGCAAACAAATGTTGCACCTTGTGAGGATGTCTCATGGAGGTTACTTCACAAGTTTAAAAGAATTAGACCCAATTTCAAGTGTGGGGGTACCTAATCATAGGCTCAGAAAAAAAAGCTTCATTTCACTAACAAAAACCCATGACAGTAAACTATAATTGAAAATTTGACACTCTTACTATAGCAAACCATTTCCACTTTGTATATATGAAATTGAAATTGAATTATTTGTCTACACGGGTTGCTCCTCCTAGAAAAGAGGATATGAGTTGGTTTGGGTATAAAAGTAAACAAAAACCAAATTTCAAAGTATGAGTCTAAACCATACCATAGAAATTGACATTTAAAGCAACTCTTGCACGGTACATTGTCAAAAGATTTTGAATGTGCCAAATTTAGTTTTTGAAGTCATCAAGTCTAAAATGACATTTATGAATCTCACATTCTCGTCACTCGCTAATTTTTAATTTAATTTATATATTAATGTTCAATGAAGGCTAAATTTGACACATAGGATTGCGAGAAATATAATGTAAAGAAGAAAAGGGGAGTGCAAAAGCACATACCAAGGAATACATAAAAGGAAGAAAATAAGCCTTCAAGAAGAATGGAAAAACATTTATAAAGAGCTAACCCTAGAGGATGAAGAACAATGAGGAAGATCATGAAGAGCAAGGTACTCCAAATGCAACATATTGCCCTAGAGAGGCACTTCTAATACTCGAGGTTGAAAATAAGTTTGTTGTGGTCATGGGATCAATAGACTCATTAAGCTTATGCAACCTCTGAGGTATACCATGTGAGCTTTGACATTGGCCATGGGACCTCTTTCTACTAATGTGAGAGTGTTGGGAGAAGGAAGTGGTCAGCTTGTTTCTTGCCCCACTAGGGGACTTGCCTTTGGAAATCTAGTGACGAAGGTTGAATGTCTCACATAGGAAGAGAGCTAAGCATCTACGGGCTACATAAGCCATAAATGTCAAGAGAAAGATAAACAAATCCCTAAATAGATAATAAAACCGTCCCTGATCTTATAAAAGAGGAAAACATAATGTATCACAAAAAATTACTTAAAATCTTCAATAATACAAGAACGCACATCTACACTTATCATATGAGAAAAATAAAACCACAAGCGAAAGATTTGTATGAAGCATAATCAATAAAAAAAAGAGGAGGCAATGATGAAATATGAAGATGTGAGCAAAGGAATATAACAAGACTATCGTTAAGAAAACAATAGTCTAAACATTATACTTTTTGAACCCTTTCCAGCTGCATTTCATGATTAGTTTTGCCCAAAAACCAACTAGAAATTTAAAATAATTGATGGAGTTGCATATATCAGTTGTTGAGATTACACAATCTAGGTGGTTTTATCACATGATTTGTACTTGTGCAAAGCCCTCCACAAGATCCCCAAATATTGTGAAACCATGGAAGAATCTACCATTGTCACCTAGGCAGAGACTTCCCTTGTTTTAGTGATGGAAGAGGTCCACCACAAGGGAGGCTTCCCTAGTGACCTCAAGGGATCAAATGACAAGATTAGCCAAACCTATATTCCCCTAGCTTAGTCACATGTTAGTTAGGTCTAGGTCTAGGAGAGGAATAAAAGAGGTTGAAAGGTAATTTTTGTGCCTATACAAGACAATAAACAATTTGCAACATATATAAGACAATTACCAAGCTAATAGATGCAAAAATATCCATTTAGACACTAGATAATCAATATATGTTTTGTTTGTTGAAAATTACAACAATAAACTAGTTTGATAACAACAATTAGTAGATTGCAACAAGAAGTAAAATTTCTTAGAAATGTAGCAATTCACCATGAAAAGTAAGCATTCAACAAGTATACTATTATCCAATCGTTAGAAGTATTTTCTAAGCAAGTTAAGCCACTTATAAATGAGTGTATTGTTATAGCAATATTTGCCTCACCCTATACAATCTTGCACATAGGGCCTTATTCCATTTCCCTATGCAGACCTATCTTCCCTGTTGATAAAATCCAGAGACATAAATAAATATTTTTCCACATGTACACATCTTGCACACTATACAACATGCGTATACGCAGGCTACTCCACTACAACCCGTGTACATCGGGATTTGTGCCAAAAAATGAAAATTAATGTCGGGTTTCCATGTCACGACAAGAGATCTATGATCCTTGGTCTTCCATATACTAGAAGCATTCTGAATCGGCCCTTCAGTTCCATTTTGAAGGCTATAAATGGGTCAATTCTGAGCTATGGAAAAGGGAGAAAGAATTCAACTTTGAGAGCAAAGTTACTTTGGAGAAATTATTTACTTCATATTGAGTTTGCATCCCTTTGTCCTTTAAGTCTGAACATAGTGTTCAGCCCCCAAGCTCTTCCCTTATTGATTGAGAACCTCGTTGTTTTTCTCTTATGAGATTTCCTTTGGTGGAGGATTGAAGTGGTGGAGGCCCAACTAGAAGGAACTTAGTTTCTTGGTTCTGAACCGTGCCGACACAGAAGTCCGTAATATTTTCACTTCTATTGATCATTTATTAATAGAAATACTCATTTCCCATCCAATTGATATCTTGCAAATATATGAGTTATTATCCATGGGCGTATTTGTTATATATATATATATATATATATTAATATATTATCCTATCTAATGTGCTAACCTTTTATATTATCACCATATGCTTGCTTTGCTTGTTTGTTGAGAACTAATTGCAGGTATGTAGCTTTGGGTTTAAGTGCTCAATGGTGGACTTCATCGAACATCTGGACGAGGTAGGCCTCTTTCTTATCTCGCTTGCATTGGTTTATATAGCATGTTTTTGGGATAGAGTTGATTTCTACAGTCGTTTCCGTCTGTTGTGGTTTACCCTAGCCATAGAGAGATTTTCCTCGTAACATGTATGCAACAAATTAATGTAGTTTTCAATGGTTGTAGAATTTTTTTGTAAAAACAACAATAAATATTGAAAGTTTGCTAGAGTTAGGGTTAGCAATGTTAGTTGATTGTTTGAGAGAGTGAGAAAATTGATTTTAATATCCAATTTAACCACAAGAACACTCTTAGATTAGTGTTGCTTTTCTCAAGGGCTTATGGAGTCTCAATGCATTAGCTTGAATATTTGAACTAGATGAAACAAGAAAGGTAAAGTGTAAACCATAAGGTGCAAACATACTTGGGCCTTAGGTCTTAGACTTTGAGGAAAGAGGTGCCTAGGGTGTAAACACACTTGGGCTCTAGGTCCCAGGGATGATTTTAGGGGCTAAACTTCACTCATGGGTTAATTTTCCATGGTTTTTCCCAAAAAACGATTTGTTATTCTAAAAATGATTCGCCCAAATTCTATAGGATAAAATTATTTTACCTTAAAAATAGCCAAAATTTTATACAAACTATATAGAATCCTTAGAAATTTGAATATTTTGACAAAAATATCACCAAACACTTATAGTTGGCATATGAAGGATTACTAAGATTCGCCAAGGTTTCTACATTTTAAAATAAATTTCCATCCTTAAAATCATCTTTGCTAATCCATTTTTCAGACACTCACTTTCTCTCAATGCTTTCTATTTGTATACCTTTTCATAATCATTTATGAAGGAACATATTCTTTAATTAAATAATTAAATTCCCAATACCATGGGAAAATACCCCAAATACCATGGGAAAATACCCCAAGCCGTTGGGTTTGAAACCACCATTTCACTTTTTACTTTTTCACATGCACTCATTTTTTAATATATTTGTAGACATGTATATAAATCAATATTGGAAATTTTGTGTGTATTGTAATGCCATAATATGACATTAATGACATCATTAATCCTTTGACATCAATGGAAATCATTCCAACAAGGATCCATTGAACATAATCGGTCACCATTTCCATGTCTATAAATACAAATGGCCATATCAAAACAAAGTTGGTAGGAAGAGGAAGTATACAGAAGGGCCACATCCTTATATGAAGTAGCCTTCAAAAAGGGTAGCAACAACAGAGGAAGAAAAGACAAGAAGAAAGAGAAAACAGAAAAAAGATAAACTCAAGAAAGAAGCTAGATAGAAAGAACCCAAAGAAAGAGAAACAACAGAGGCTAAAATCAAACTAGAAAGAGAATTTGAAGCTCTAAGGTTACATAAAGAAGTTGAAGCTCTAAATCTACAAAAAGAGGTAGAGGAGAGGAAAAGAAAGAAATATTTGATACTAGCTCAAGAAGAGGAAGCTCGAAAGGAGAAGGAATAAGCAGAGGCACATAAGAAGAAGGAAGACGATGAAGCAAGTGGATTAGAACCCATGAATATTGGGAATCCAAATCTCGAAACCTCATGCAACACCTCAAGCACATCTATCACAAAGGGTCATTTTCCTCTAGGTGAACTTGGCTTGGGGAAGTTCACCCCTTCCAAATCCGACGTGGTTGCATTTTTAGATACATTTGTATTTGAAAAAACCAAAGGTAGAGTGGTGAAGCAATCGCATAAAATACTCAAACTACTAGGATTTATTGAACTCACAGTCACTACTGAGACACCCCTAATGGAATACATAAGAAAAAATAGTATTTCCATATATTTTGCAAGACTTGGTTTTTCCTAAGCTTTAAAATTCAACATCCAAAGCATGACAAAAGAAATTAAAGAATACTAGAAAAAGGTAGAGCAACTAGAACAAGAGGTGGAAAGTTTGAATTGTTATTACATGTGGAAAGTTCAAGTTGATTTGCTATTATAGGGGGAAAGTTTGAATTTCAAAAGAATTCCCTTGCATTTATTAACACTTAATTCATCTTTGTCACCTATTATGTGTCATCTCTCATCCTATGTGAAGTGTCTGCTTCAGACCTAGCTTCGGAGTAAGCAAGCCTTTGGTATGGAATCCATATAAACCATAACAAATTTAACATTTTCCCCCTTTTTAATACCTCTATTTTTCACAAAGCTCTATAGTATGCTACACGTACTCATAGATCGTGAAATTGTAGGCATACATATAATTTTTTCAGAAATATTTTTCTTCTTGCCAACTAACTCATTAGCTCCAAAAATACACTACTAAAGTTTCTCCTATAACTTTTTCATTTCTCAACGATTTCAAAAAAAAAATGTGCTACACTAATAGAGACTAGCCTCTACATGCTTTAAAAATCAAACAATTTCATTATTTTAAGACATTCAAATGCTGCAGTAACAAGTTACATACTAATTTAAAATTTCACTAACTTTATTAATTTTAAAAAATATAATATGATTTTTTAATTATTTTTGGAAAAATAGTCTCGCACTAGTACTATTTATCCTCTACATGTATACCAATTTTCATATATTGGTTACATCATTTAGGTACTCAAACGTTGCACCGACATGAATGTATAGCTTATACTCTTCCAAAGCAAAATGTCAACATTAGAAAACATCAAAATTGATATAGTTGTGATAAAATGCAATAAATAAAAATTATATAT
>JZKD02S1720119.1:13453-26095 GCA_000966675.3 Picea glauca
TTCAATTCCCATTCCCTCCCAACTCAATTCACAGAAGGATTTTGTTTTTGAATTTTCTGCTGTATTCTGCTGATCCGACTGGTTCTCTTTCCAAGTTTATAAAGGCCCCGTGGGAAATTGATCCTAAAGGGCGCGTGCGAAAGTTCGTAGCGATTGTGCTTTTCGTTTCTTTCTGGCTGCTCACCTTCCAAGTCACGTGGGGATAGGTTTCGCATGTGAATTTTTAATTTCCCGTGCAGTGGCGTTCCCTCTGGCATGATTTTCAGCGAAATTAAGACACATGACACATGCTTAACAGTCCCATATGACACATGCTTAATTGGGCAGAGTAGGCAACGCACAGTTACAGGTACATGCATTTAGTTATTGACAGAGGTAACAAATTAAGTTCCTTTATTTGGAATGTATGTTGGTTAGGACGGTGAGTGAGAAACTGAAACATCTATCGCAGTCATGATCCTGTTGAAAGAACAATGGCGGTTTGATTATGATATATGAGGCTTGAATTCTAAGAATTCATCTCTAGTGCCGGTCCATATCAATTTGTTTTTCTCAATAATAATGGGGGTTTGATTACGATCTTTGAGGCTTCAATTCCACGAATTCACCTTAGTGTGGGTCCATGTCAAATTTGTTTTTAAAGAATGCTTGTAACTTCCTTTCCTTGTCACAAGTTGATCCGAAAATCATAGCCCTTCACTTGTTAAGGACAAGGAACACGAGGATTTACAGGTCTTAATAGAGACTCCGTCCAATGATGTGACTAAAGAATCCTACATGGCACTAAATTGTACTACTCAATCTTATATGGCACCAAATTGATTGCATGGCACCAAATTGTACTACTAAACACATAGTTATCTACACAACAGATTATATTGTAACAAACATGGCTTCTGGAGTGATTCTTTCCATAAAAAGTATTAAGAGATCTATACAATGGATAAATTCGACTTATTGATTCCTCATAATTTTTCATTTCAAAGTTCTTTAAGGAATATTGTGGCACATTTATACCCATTTACAAATAAATTCATATTTATATAAATTAGTAATTGTTTTAGAAGGTGTAAAAATATGTTATTATACACATACATACATAAATTGAATATATTTAGTTTTAAAATATTTTTTGATATTGAATGATGTGAAAATGTTGGTTTGTTGAATAGGAGATGTGAAATTAAGACTTTTTAATTGGAATAAGTTGTTTCAAGTGTTTGTAATATAAACACAAGCACATGCTCAAGAATTTCATTGGGAAAGGAGGTTTCAATGGCTTTTGTGTTACTTTGAGATGAAAGCTTGTACATGGAGTTCATATCAAAGCTCGAGCTAATGCAAAACAAACCCCGAAACAAAGGCATCACAAAATGGACATGGGACTTATGGAGTCCCATGTCTTGAGCAATGTTTCAAAGGCAGAAACAACATTGTCATTAGAAAACCCACTTGCAATTGATTTCCATTAACCAAGCTATGTTCATCTACACTTTCAAAAAAACCATAAAACATTGAATGATAATAAGATTCTACAAATTAACACGATCAAAATATAGGTTACAAACAATTATCAAAATGATGCAAAATAGTAACTTTATGAAAGCACTAAAATGAAAAAAAATCAATCTTCAGATTGTTTGTTCAATTCTTCACTAGAGATCCAAGGAGGGAAACATGATTGTTCAGTTCTTCACTAGAGATCCACAGAGGGAAACATCAATTTATGAGACTGACAATTCATAATGGACCCTTGGTCTAATCCGTGTTAACTCTAGTTTATTGTACTTAATTTGATCATCTTTGAGATTGTAATGTCCCTAATCTAAAACCCTTTGTAATTGTACAAATAGGCTGGTATGTCGTTGCTACCAATTGTAAATGTAAATGTACATATAGGCTGGTAAGTCGTTGGCACCAAGTATTGGTTTTATGCACACCTGAGTAGTGCACGAGGATTGTTATCAAAGCAAGGGTGCACACATTTCATAGTGTTGCGCACACCCGGGTAAGTGCGGATGGTTGCACACCAAAGGAAGCGTGCACACATTTCACAGTGTTGTGCACACTTGAGTAAGTGCGTGTGGATTACCTGGAAGTGCGTAATGAGATGAATTATATATATATATGAGGCCGGAGAGCTTGTGTGGTTATGAGGCTGGTGAGTCGAGACTCAAATAGGTTGGTGCGTCTATCCTTGTAAAATGTAATCAGACTCAAGTGATTAATAATATCACATCGTTGCATGCAGACAGATTAGACGAAAAGAGATGGGAGGCTTAACTCCATCAAAAATGGAAAATGGGGGACTTAAGTCCAAGGGAATATTTTATTAATATTTTCAAAAAGTGTAATTTATTGATATTTATTTGTCCTAAGTTCCCGAGGGATGGGAACGAGACACCATGTGGCCAAAGTTAGTTCTGAAGGTGACAAGTGTCCAGTTTTAGGCATGCAATATATAGTGTTGGCCTTAGTGTATTTTGAGGGGAATCCATTCATTTTCTCATGGGAAGAAGGGGTTGGACCAACGGAGGAAAAACGATTATTACCTTATCTGCAGAGAAAATCTTGTAAAGAAGTTTTCTATATTGTAGCCAGAGAAATTGTTGTCGAATAGACGGGTTTTCAAGCCTGTGAGCATTCTTTTCAGGTGAGAGATTTGATGTCAAAGAGGCGGGTTGTTAGGCTCGTGAGCATTCTCTCCAGGTGAGAGATTTGTTGTCGAAGAGGCGGGTTGTCATTCCCGTGAGCATTCTCTCCGGGTGAGAATTTTGTTGGGAATTGTTCCTTGGTGTGATGGCCATTAGTTACAGGGCTCTGGGACTTCCTGTATGGCCTGTTGTTGAATCCCTGGAAGGAAAGTGGGGAAGTCGAGGGATTGTTGAGCAGAGAAGGGGCACACTTCCTTAGGTAGGACAAACATGTGGGGAATGAGAGACTATAGGCTAGTTGCAACAATGGCACCTTGGATTGAAAAATTATGTTGATTATCATACCTTAGCCTGGCATTAAGAACCCTTTTTCCCTGCTGGAGTTAAGCCCCAACTCAAGGGTGACCTGTTGTTGAAAGTATATGAGCAACGAAGTCTATGGATGGGAGGAACGTCTGATCTTTGCGTGTAGTTGGTGACTTTTCATAAAAGATAAGTGTCCTTTATGTGCTTGTCTCAATTATTGAGTGCTTAATTATCTATGGTTGATATGGGCTTAATTCTTGTATGATGTTGCATATAAGTAATTGTTGTTATTCTGTATAATGATGCTTGCACATGTAAGTGTGGTGTTGATATTCAATATTTGTAGTCGTACATGCGAAGTATGACAGTTGTTGTTAGTTACTCCTATTAAGTTAACCTTATAATAATGGTCATGAGTCTCCGAGGCGATGCTAGAATGGTCGTGCGCGTAGGGAAGTAGTTCACGTGCACAAGGAGAACAAAATTTTCATGTGATGCCAGAACGATTACACACACAGTAGAAATCACATGTTCAAAGTGGATTACATGCACAATGATGTTGTGTGCTCAATATTCTTGTGCACATAGTTGTATTGTGTTACTTCTGTTGTTATAAGTTGTGTCAGAAGAGGAAAGTTTGGGCGGCGTGACTCAACTTGGGGTTGAGTGTGTTACTTCAAGTGTTTATGTGTAGACCAATGTTATAGAGTAGAATCTGCACACTAGGTTTTGGAGTAGCGTTGCTCAATAGGAGGTTAGGTATGCTACAGATTGGTATTAGAGAATTTTGATAGTGATGGTAACGAGGAACGTTACAAGTTGGTATCAAAGTTGGTACCCAACTGGGAGGCTGGGTACATGACATTTTGGTGTCAGAGTAGATTGGTAATGAGGATGTTACATTATGGTATCAGAGCTCCATTTTCAACATTGAGCCTGCATGGGACGAGTTTCTACTTAAGGCAAAATTCAGACTGGTAAGTGGTCGAATTTGGGAATTACAACGTGGCCATGGTGCACCTAAAATAAGAATGTGTAAGTGTGTGCACTAAATTTTCGACATTGCGGGGTGTGGCATTGGAACTGCGCAGGAAACAATGACGCATGAGTATGCGCACTAAAAATTGGGGTTGCGCGGAACAAAAATGGTGGTGCATGCGTAATACTTATACACAATATATATTTTAAATATTGACGTCGCACATTGGTACGCATTGAATACCAACACACACACATGCTTCAGAAGGAAGTAAAAAAGAGTAAAAGGGTATTTGGATGAATTCCAAATGACCATGATATACTACGTAAGACTCAGAATTGCACAAGGGAGCAATCAATGGGAAAGTTTTGGACAAAGGGTCCAATTATTCACCCAAGAAATCAAAAGAAATGATTATGACAAAATGGTTCAAAGTTTTCATGAAGTTGTTGCAGGAATTCATCTAACAAATCTTATTTCCTGCACATTTTGCAAAATTAGCAATGATTAGAGCAAGACAGAATCAACGCAGAAAGTAAAAAAAAACATAGATAATGCACAGAGAAATTATAGCCATGATAATGAATTCAAGGATTTGTATGTTGGTTTGGATGTTGGTGGTACAAAATCCAAGGAGGAGCACATAAACTTGGTAGAAACCACACAGGGATTGCAAAAAGATGTCCAAAGCTATAAAGTTGATAATGAAAGGCTTATGAAAGCCAAGGAGCAACAAGATGACTTCAATATCAAGTTGTTGCAAAGTTTGGACATAATAAAAAATAAAATGGATAAGGAGATAGAGTCAAGTAGGTCAATAAGTCACAGGTTTCATGATGAGAGAAGAAAAGCAAGAAGCATTTAAAGGAATCATCACCACCCACCAAAGCATTCATTCAGGAAAGCACACAGTAGCTCAAGTCCATCTCCTACCAGAAAGAATAAGAGAAGGACTGGGGCGAATGAGCTACAGGGAGAGATCAAGCCTCCTACATTTGATGGTGAGCACAATAAGGATGAATATGTAGAGACCTAGATGCTGGGTATGAGGAAGTATTTCCAACTACATAATTATTATTCGCAGGCTTAAGGGAGAATTACCATCTTTTAGCTAAAGGGAAAAGCATCAATGTGGTGGGATCTGTTTAAGAAGGTTATTTGGAGGGAACACATTGATGAAAATAAGGTTACTTGGAGGGAGTTCAAGATGTATTTTCAAAATAAATACTTAACCAAGAGATATTATGACAAGAAAATGAAGGAGTTCTTTGAACTCAATCTTGGGAGTATGACAATATATGAGTATGAAAGAAGATGCTTAGAGTTGCTGAAATGTGTCGCATTCATCAAGGATGAACAAGTTAAAATTTAGAGGTACATGAGTGGGCTTCCCTTATTTATGAGTGACAAGAGACAATACGATGACCCCAATGCATTGGAGGAAACCATAAGGCGTGCTAAATGTATGTATGATCAACAAAAGAAAAGACTGGCTTTCCAAAATTCTTGAGAAGACAAGATGAAAAGAAAGGTGGAACAAAGGAAGAAGGGGACTAAGCCACCATTTTCAGAAATATTGTGCAAGGAAAACCAACTCCCAAGGAGCCAAGAATGACGAAGACAGTGGGGAAAAAACCAAGGCAACAACCTATTTAATGTTGGGGCTGTGGCAGAGATCATATGTACAAAGATTGTCCTCAAAGAGGTGATAAAGCGAGGACTACACACAGTGTACAACAAGCTGCAATAGTTGACGACATGGACATAAATGTACCTAGGATTTATACATCCACGGATAACAAGCAAGCCGAGTTTCAGTCGCACATGATTGAAGTGGAAGGTAAGATTAATAACCAACCCATTGTTATTTTAATTGATTCAAGAGCTAGTCGTAGTTATCTAGATCCTAATATGGTGGAAATATTTCAATTGCCAAGAAACAAGCTTGGAAAACCTTGGTTGGTGTAGTTAGCTACAGGGGAAAAAAGAAAAATTAATGAGATGGTTAAGGCATGCCTAATTAAAATGAATGGACTATGCATAAAATATTATTTGAATATCATACATTTGGGCTCGTATGATTGTCTCATTGGTATGGATTGGTTGGACTAGCATCATGTCGTTCTAGACTGTTACAATAAGGCATTTACTTGCTTGGACGAGGAAGGAAACTTAAGAATAGTTCAAGGCATTCCAAGAGTTGTAACTATCGTAGAAGTTTCAGCCTTGCAATTGAAGAAAAACTACATGAAAGGATGTTAAGTATTTGCATTGCACATGGAGGACACACCTAAGGATAAAGTGTCAAATGTTGAAGACTGTGTGGTATTGAAAGAATTTGAGGATGTATTTAAAGAGATATCAGGGTTGCCACCGAAAACAGATATTGATTTCTCTATAAACTTGATGTTGGGAGCAACACCTGTATCCAATAATCCTTATAGGATGAGTACGCCAGAGCTGAAGGAATTGCAAATGCAACTTGAAGAGCTTCTGAAGAAGGGGTATATATGCCCAAGTGTCTCACCTTGGGGTTCCCCAGTATTGTTCGTGAAGAATAAGGATGGTGTGTTGAGTCATTGTATCGACTTCAAGCAATTGAACAAAGTAATAGTAAAGAACAAGTATCCTTTGACAAAGATAGATGACCCCTTTGATCAGCTGAGGGGCACATAGATATTTTCAAAGATTGATCTCAGTTCTAGATATCACCAAGTGAGAATTAAAGAACAAGGCATCAGCAAGACTGCCTTCAGAATGAGGTAGTGACATTACAAGTTCACGGTGGTGTCATTCTGGTTGTCAAATGCACTAGTTGTTTTCATGTGTTTGATGAATGGAGATTTCAGAAATTACTTAGATACGTTTTTCATTGTATTTATGGATGACATACTTATTTACTCAAAGTATGAAGAAGAGCACGAGAAACACTTGAGAATGGTGCTATAAGTATTGAGGGAGCATCAACTTTATGCAAAGTTGAGCAAGTGCTCATTTTACTAGTGACATATTCATTATTTGGGTCATATCATTTCCAAGGAAGGAATAACTGTGGATCTAGAAAAGATAAAATACATTGAGGAATGACCAAACCAAGAAATGTCGCAGAGGTGAGGTCCTTCATGGGACTTGTAGGTTATTGCAAAATGTTTATTGAAGGATTCTCAAAGATTGTGCATCCAATCATATCCTTGCAAAAGAATGGTATGTGATTTGAGTGGACTCTGGATTGTGCAAGGAGTTTTCAAAACTTGAAGAGTTTGTTGACAAGTGCATCAATTTTGAGAATTGTTGATTCAGATACAGACTTCATTGTGTGCACAAATGCATTCAAGGAAGGGATCGGTGGAGTCCTTAGTCAGAATGGCCATGTGATATGCTACGAATCAAGAAATTTAAAAGAGCGTGAAAGACTCTATGCTACTCGTGACTTAGAATTGGTAGCAATAGTGCATGCCTTGAAGATGTGGCGGCACTATCTCATGGGTAAAATATTTGAGCTGAGAATAGACCATAGTGGTCTAAAGTATTTGTGTGGGAAACCAAGTTTAAAAGCCAGACAAAGCAAGTGGTTATAATTCCTCAATGAGTATGACTTTGACATAAATCATATCAGAGGAAAAGAGAACAAGGTGTTTGACACACTCAACAAAATGGTGCACGAAATGCATGATACAACAATTAACATGTACAAATCATATTTGTGTGACATAATTTTAGAAGTTTCCAAATCAGATCATCGATATGTGGACATAAAGATGAATTTACAACAAGTATGTCGCAACATAAATTTGAAGGTTATGAGCTAAAAGAGGACGTAATCCTCATGTATAGGCATCGATTCTATGTGCCAAAAGTTCAAGAGTTGAAAACTCTATTATTTTCAAATATGCATAAAGTTCCTTATGCAGGACACCCAGGTTACCAAATGAAAATTGCAGCAGTAAAACAACAATACTATTGGCCAGGCATGAAAAAGGAGATTGCTAATTTTATTGCTAGATGCCTTGAATGCGAAAGGGTCAAGGCTAAACATCGACATCTAATTGACTCGATACATCCTTTTCCCATTTCTGAGTGGAAGTGGGAAGTTGTAACCATGGATTTTATTACTAAGTTGTCTAGGACTGCTAAGAAACATGATTCTATTATGGTAGTGGTGGACAAGCTTACTAAATTTGGCCATTATATTTCAGTGAAGTCAATGCACAAGGCAACCAACATTGTTGAAATATACATGCGAGAAATTGTTAAGTGCATGGTGTACATAAGACAATTGTGTCTAACCGAGATTCCAAGTTCACATCGAAGTTTTGGAAAGGGATATTCAAAGGATTTGGGACAAATCTGAACTTTAGCACATCCTGTCACCCAGAGTTAGATGGAAAAATAGAGAGTGTAAATCGAGTGATTGAAGATATGCTCAGGATATATGTGATGGATAAACCATCAAAATGGGAAGACTACTTTCACTTGGTAGAGTTTGCTTACAACAATGGGTATCAAGCATTTTTAAATATGAGCCCATTTGAGGCACTTTATGGTAGAAAGTGCAACACACCAATGAGTTGGGACAACCCAATAGACCGTGCAGTGGTTGGGCCAGATATGCTTCGACAAATGGAGGAGAAAATGGTAAAGATAAGGAAGAATTTAAAGTCTTCCCAAGATAGGCATAAAAGTTGCACATATAAAGGCAGAACCCACAAAGCGTTTAAAGTGGGTGACCATGTGTTCTTGAAACTAAAAGCCATGCATAGTTCCTTGAAGTTGGGAAATTGTTCTAAGTTGGCAGCATGCTACTGTGGGCCATTTGAAATCCTAGAGAGGATTGGTCATGTTGCATATATGTTTGCATTTCATGCATCCTTTTGTATTCATAATGTTTTCCATGTATCATTGCTTAAAAAGTACATACATGATGCTAATCATATTATTGATTGGAATGTGATTCAGGTGGAGCCAGAAGGTGATTTTTGAGTGAGACCGATTTGCATATTGGATTAGAAAATCAAACAACTCCGAAATCGAGTCATGGAGCTAGTTAAGGTCCAATGGACTTGGTATGGTCTTGAGGATGCAACTTGAGAGAGAGAGGATGCTATGCGGGTAGAGTATCCACATATTTTTGAAGACTTTTGAAATTTTGTATGTACATGTGTATATAATGCACTGAGGACAATGCATAAATAAAGGGGAGGGGAATGTAATGTCCCTAATCTAAAACCCTTTGTAATTGTACATATAAGATGGTGAGCCATTGGTACCAATTGTAAATGCAAATGTACATATAGGCTGGTGAGTCATTGGCACCAAGTATTGGTTTTGCACACACCTGAGTTGTGCATGAGGATTGTTATCAAAGAAAGGATGCACACATTTCATAGTGTTGCACACACCTGGGTAAGTGCGCAGGGTTGCACATAAAAGAAACGGCGTGCACATTTCACAATGTTGCACACACTTGAGTAAGTGCACATCGAGCCGAGTTATATATATATATGTGTGTGTGTGTGTGAGAGAGAGAGAGAGAGAGGTCGAAGATTCTGTGTGGTTATGAGGCTGGTGAGTCAGGACTCAAATAGGCCAGTGCACCCATCCTTGTAAAATGTAATCACACTCAAGTTATTAATAATATCACATCCTTGCGCATAGATAGATAATACAAAAAAAGACAAGGGGATTAACTCCACCGAAAAGGGAAAATGGGAGACTTAATTCCAAGGGAATATTTTATTAATATTTTCAAAAATTGTAATTTATGGATATTTATTTATCCTAAGTTCCTGAGGGATGGGATTGAGTCACCATGTGTCTATTGTTAGTTCTAAAGGTGACAAGTTTCCAATTTTAGGCATGCAATATATATTGTTTGCCTTAGTGTATTTTGGGGGGAAGCCATTCGTTTCCTCATGGGAAGAAGTAGTCGGACCAATGGAGGAAATACGACTATTACCTTATTTGTAGAGAAAATCTTGTAAAGGAGTTTTTTGTATTGTAACCAGAGTAATTGTTGTCGAAGAGGTGGGTTTTCAATCCCATGAGCATTCTCTCCAGGTGATAAATTTGTTGTCGAAGAGGTGGGTTGTCAAGTCCATGAGCATTCTCTCCAGGTGAGAGATTTGTTGTCGAAGAGGCGGGTTGTGAAGCCCGTGAACATTCTCTCCAGGTGAGAGATTTGTTGGGAATTGTTCCCTGGTGTGTTGGGCATTAGTTACAAGTCTCTGAGACTTCTTGTCCGACCTATTACTAAAGACTTGGAAGGGAAGTGGGGCAGCCGAGGGACTGTTGAGCAGAGAAGGGGAACACTTCCTTGAGTGGAACATGCATGTGGGGAAAGAGATAATGTAGGCTAGTTGCAACAGTGACAACTTGGAATGATTTTTTTTATTATTATCATGCCTTATCCTAGAATTGAGAATCCTTTTTCCTTGGTGTAGTTAATTCCTAGCTCGGGGGTGGCCTGTTGCTGAAACTATATGAGCAACATAGTCTATGGCTGGGAGGAACATCTGAGCTCTGCACACAATTGGTGACTTTTCATGAAAGATAAGTGTCCTTTATGTGCTTGTCTCATTTACTAATCTCTTAGTTATCTATGTCTGATATGGTTTTATTTCTTGTATGATGTTGCATATAAGTAATTGTTGTTATTCTATAAAATTATGCTTGCACATGTAAGTGTGGTGTTGATATTCAATGTGTGTAGTCATACATGTGGATTATGACAATTGTTGTTAGTTATTCCTATTAAATTAACCTTATAATAATGGTCACGAGTCTTCGAGGCGAGGTTAGAATGGTCATGCGCATAGGGTAGTAGTGTGCATGCACAAGGAGAACAGAATTTCCATGTGACGCCAGAATGGTTGCGCACGTTGTAGAAATCACATGTTCAGAGTGGATTACATGCACAATAATGTTGTGTGCTTAGTATGTTTGTGTGCATAGTTGTATTGTGTTACTTACGCTGTTATAAGTTGTGTCAGAAGAGGAAAGTTTGGGTGGCCCGACTCAGCTTGGGGTTGAGCGTGTTACTTCAAGTATTTCTTTGCAGACCAATGTTATAAAGTATAATTTATGCACTAGGTTTTGGAGTAGTGTTTCTGAATAATAGGCTAGGTATGTTGCATATTGGTATCAGACAATTTTGATAGTGTTGGTAACGAGGAACATTACAAGTTGGTATCAGAGCCGGTACCCAACTAGGAGGTTGGGTACGTGAAATTTTGGTATCAGAGAAAATTGTAACAAGGATGTTATAGAGATAGACAGGTAAGAAACATGCATGGGAAACTAATAAAATCCATGACACCAAAGGAATACACTATTTCTAAACAATATAATTCCAACATCCTAGACAAACCTAGAAATTTAATTTTAATTGGGTTCTCATGCAATGAGGGCAAGGAGGTTCTGCTATTGTATCTTCTTCTTTGCTTCAATGTAGAGGCTTCTAAGTGCTAGGTGAAAAAAATTAACCACCATTGTGATGAGTTTCGTCCTCAAATATTGTAATAATTAATTATTTCCTTAATTGAAATGAAGGATAAGTTTTCAAAAGTTCAAAAATTCCTTCCTTGGTTAAAAGACAAAAACCTACAACAACATATCTTTCATAGTAACTCTTGTGTACTCAATCCAGCGAGCGACTTTCTTTAGGGTGAGTGCAAGCTAATGATGGTCTCTTTTGACACATTAAATGTGATAGAAATATGAAAACAAGGGAATCCCTTGACTTGTAAGGATATTTTGAGATCCTACCCAATGAATCTTGATTTTATGTAAGAAGATGAAATGTAACAAATTGAATAACCTTTCCGAATATATAATTTTTATTTATTGCATTTTATCACAACTATATCAATTTTGATGTTTTCTAATGTTGACATTTTGCTTTGGAAGAGTATAAGCTATACATTCATGTCGGTGCAACGTTTGAGTACCTAAATGATGTAACCAATATATGAAAATTGGTATACATGTAGAGGATAAATAGTACTAGTGCGAGACTATTTTTCCAAAAATAATTAAAAAATCATATTATATTTTTTAAAATTAATAAAGTTAGTGAAATTTTAAATTAGTATGTAACTTGTTACTGCAGCATTTGAATGTCTTAAAATAATGAAATTGTTTGATTTTTAAAGCATGTAGAGGCTAGTCTCTATTAGTGTAGCACATTTTTTTTTTGAAATCGTTGAGAAATGAAAAAGTTATAGGAGAAACTTTAGTAGTGTATTTTTGGAGCTAATGAGTTAGTTGGCAAGAAGAAAAATATTTCTGAAAAAATTATATGTATGCCTACAATTTCACGATCTATGAGTACGTGTAGCATACTATAGAGCTTTGTGAAAAATAGAGGTATTAAAAAGGGGGAAAATGTTAAATTTGTTATGGTTTATATGGATTCCATACCAAAGGCTTGCTTACTCCGAAGCTAGGTCTGAAGCAGACACTTCACATAGGATGAGAGATGACACATAATAGGTGACAAAGATGAATTAAGTGTTAATAAATGCAAGGGAATTCTTTTGAAATTCAAACTTTCCCCCTATAATAGCAAATCAACTTGAACTTTCCACATGTAATAACAATTCAAACTTTCCACCTCTTGTTCTAGTTGCTCTACCTTTTTCTAGTATTCTTTAATTTCTTTTGTCATGCTTTGGATGTTGAATTTTAAAGCTTAGGAAAAACCAA
>JZKD02S1720119.1:53065-78695 GCA_000966675.3 Picea glauca
AGATCATTAAGTTTGATAAATCCATTCTTATCATCACAAGCCGCATTAATGTAACGTCAGTGACTGCACCAGCAACCAATCCATTGTCGCTCTGTCTCTGTGCATATCTTACTGAATACTTTTTCCTTTCTGTTGATTAAAAATTGATACTGTGTGAGAATGAATACCTACAGCCGGGTCCCGTAGCTCAGTTGGTTAGAGCATTGGTCTTATGGCCATGATGTATGCAAGCCGAAGGTCGCGGGTTCGAGCCCCGCCGGGACCAATTAATCATCAAGTCATCGTAGACTGTCAACAATTTTATCTAATAACCATTGTTTTTTTTAAAGGGCTTTTTAGGTTTACAGGAAAGAGAAAAGACATGTCGCGTGACGGCCAAAATCCATGACTGCATTGTGATGGATTTTGGCGGTCACGCGACATGAATTTTCTCTTTCCTGTAACGTCTTTGGGTATATTAAATTTAAACCAGAGCTCAGATTAGCCCCGTTTGATTCAGCATAATAGCCGTGAAAATAGTCTGAACCTTTTCATGTTCAATTTCTTACAGGATTCAGCTTTAATTCAGCGTTTTGAGATTACAAGTTTGGAACATTTACAGGTTGTTCAATTCAAAGCATAAAAAATTAAATGACATTCTACGCTGACTTGAATACTTGGTCCCGGCGGGGCTCGAACCCGCGACCTTCGGCTTGCGCATGTGATGGCCATAAGACCAATGCTCTAACCAACTGAGCTACGGGACCCAGTTGTGATGTTTTATTTTCACATCTCAACAATTCTAACATAAGTGAAGTGGTCAAAGTAATTTGCATAGGTCAAATGATTATTAACATGTGTTTATTCCTAGAAGGTTATAAGTTCAAATTTAAAAGTAGTATGGTATTTATAAATGTATATATTGAATCAATTTTTCATTACAATATTTATCTAACTAATTTATTATACCAATCCATCACCTTTGAAGTTACAAGTTCAAATCTAAAAGTAGTATGGTATTTATGAATAAGAATATTGAACCAATTTGAATTTATTATACAAAATAAAATATCATACCAATCCATCACCTTTGTTTGGTATTGTATATTATATTATTTTTTAATTATTAGTGTGTTTCATAAAATAAAAAATTTATGGAAAATTTATTGCCTAAGGCACTATCAAGTATATATGTATATATATATATTAATTATTAATTATTAGTGTGTTTCATAAAAATAAAAATAAATGAAAATTTTATGGAAAATTTTATGGAAAAAATTTAAGAATGGTTATATATATACATATAATAAATTTGATATAAATTAGTAATTTTTCTTGATAAGAATAAAATTGGATATGTGATTTAGAAAAATACATAAACAATGATAATAATTGATGTAGGAGGATCCACACAATCAATCTAATCAAAAAATGCCATAGTAAATGGGTTTGTTTGGTTTTTGGGCTTTGTTCTGATTATACCTGAGCTCTGCAAGTGACCATCTCAGGGAGCAGGTTTCATGGCATCATCGGATTTTCAAAATTTTTAGCAGGAATCCCTGGAGGAGAGCAGGAATGGACTTATGCACAATATTCGGATGGGTACTTGCTAAGCAAGTTGTTGGTATGGAGGGCTCGGTTTTGGGTTGCCATCACTTAGCTAGATATTCTTTAGAAACCCTCTGACTAGTTTAGCGGCTTTTACCATTCCATTTTCTTGTTCGTCCTCTTGGTTCTATCAAATTTTAACTTGATCTGACAAGCTTCAGAACTGTTTATTTCGTTGAGTGTATTTGTCTTTTCAAAGCTTCTCTTCATTGGCTTTCACTAGTTTGAGACCTTTCATGAAGTGCCATATCACTCCCATTTCTTGTAATTTTTTTGTCTCTTTGTAAGGTTATTTAAGGTTAAGTGGTTAGTTTTATGGATGTTGAGGTCAGCTATCTCTCGGGAATCGAAGCAGGGGATCCTTGGGATCACCCTAGCTTCATTTCTACGGTGGATGCGTTATATAATAATCGAGGTAATAACTCCCATATTAATGCTCCATCGTTCGTTCCAACAACCTTGTGTTCGATTACTATCCCTCCACCTTTCTTGCGCTCTGGTTCACAAGGAGGCTCTGCGAGTTTTTGGAGTTTTCATGAATGTTGAGGGTGGTGTTGGACTAGCTACGAAGGTATGTGCACTCGGAAACCTTGCCAAAGTTTCAACTGTTTCCTTTGAAGGGGCTGCAAAATAGGATAAGGTATCCTTGGAGGAACCTGTTAGAGGTTTTGTGGGGAAGAGGCAACCCACAAAGCTTTCTATGAGAGTGTGGAAGCCCAAAATAATGAAGCGTTCTTTGGTTTTGGGGGTGGATATTGGGCTTGAAGAGTCGTTCTCTCTCGCCATGTGTGCGCTGGTGGGTAGGCTTGCCTATCGCCTTTTCTGTAAACTCTCAGTATCAGAGTGGATGAAGGTCACTTGGGAACCCATTATGGGTTACTCACCGGTGCTCCTTACTCTACCGAGGGGTTGGTTTGGTTTTGTATTTAAATCTCTTGAAGATTCTACAAAGATTCTTGAAAACTTGTGGATTTTTTAAGGCGACAGCCTTATGCTGAAGCGGTGGAGACTAAAATTTGATCCTGCTACCAAATATTTTAGCTTTTGGCACCTTTGGGTATTGCTACCAGGTCTACCTTTACAGCTATGGAACCCTAAAGCCTTGGAGGCTATTGGAAATGTTTTGGGTCGCTTCATAAAGACTGATGAGGAAGCTCTACTTTCGAGTGACAGACGTATGGATAAAATGCTTATGGAGGTTGATGTACACGGTGGACTACTGGATATACTAGAGATAGAATGGCGCGACATGGTGATAGCACAGAGGTTAGACTACCTTGGGATTCCGTTCAGTTGCTCGTGTTGTCGACAGACTGGTCAACTAAAAAAGGATTTTCATCTCCCTTTTGCAGTATATTCCGACTAGTCTCTTTCGGATGATACAGTTACAAATGGCTATTCCCCGGAGGTGGGGACATTGGAGCGGGGTAACTACCCGAGAGCTTGGGATTTGGACTGCTCACCAACTCCAACATCTACCTTTGTGGGTAAGTTGCGTCATTACGTTCCTTCTCTCTATTGTTCTTTGACTACATGCCAAAGAGATCACCTCGACTCCTTTTTTTCTGCGGTTTCAAATGAAACTGGGGTGTTTGATACATCTGAGATGCGGGTCAGCGAGCCTAAGGCAAACACTACTCTTACTGATTCAAGTGTTTCTCCTCTAGTTTCTAGTATTGATGAGTGTCAGACTTACCCTCCATTGGTTGAGTCTCCGCTTAAGACAAACCCTATTCAAATTGACTATTTGTTGTCGGAAGGCTCACCTCTGCTTCCAGGCTATGGGGAGCTTGAAGTAAGTGCTCATTCATTGGATAGTATGTTCACTGATATAGTCCCTACTTATAGGGAAGTAAATAGTCTGGTTCCTATCCTGACATATTGAAGGAGAACTGAGGTGGCAGCTGGGGAACTTGGTACTTTGGAACCTGATCCTTTAGTAACAGAGGCCTCGAATGGCAAGACACTTGCTTGGTCTCGAGGATTGGGTCTTGAAATTTCACCTGTAAAGACTAGAAGTGTTCGTAAAAAATCAGGGACCATTCCATCATTTCCGTCTACTTCTTCGCATTCCATTATTGACCAGGGGGCGCTTAGAGGCATCAAAGCCCTTGCTAGGGCCAAGTCATGATCATTCTCTCCCAAAACATTAGAGGGGTAGGAGGACCCCTTAAAATGGCCTCTATGCATAGACTCCTTTCAAAGACTACACCCCATATTATTTTTCTTCAAGAGACATTGACCAACGATGTAAAGGCAAGGGATTTTATGTTTGGACTAAAGCCAAATTGGATGTCTTGTGTTGTAAGTTCAATTGGAAATTTGGGTGGCCTGCTAGTATCATGGGATCCCTGTTTTTTTGTTTTCTCTCTGGTTCTTACATGTGGCAACATTCTTTTGACAGGTTACAATCTTGTTGATAAGAGGAGACTTACTCTTCTGAATGTCTATGGTCCTTGCACGGATCATAAGACATTCTGGAAAAAATGTGCAGATAAGGGACTACTTGTTCACATAGATTTAATTTTGGTTGGGGATTTAAACTTTACATTAAACCCTAATAAGATTTGGGGTACAGTAGTTTTGTTAGATCCTTTGGCTACTTTTTTTAAAGATTTGTTTGAAAAATCGCCACTTGTGGATGTGGCTTTGACAGAGTTGGTTCTGATGTGGCACAACGAAAGGAATGGGGAATCAAGCATATCAAAAAGACTCGACAAATTCTATGTGGCAGAGGATTTGATTGGTCCAGCGACGAGGTACAGATCGTGGGTGGATTCCACCTTCATTTCCGACCATGCTCCTATTTTTCTACAACTTGATATTGGCATTCCAAATATTGTGCATCCATTTAAGTTTAATCCGGTCTGGTTAAGAGACGAAACCTTTGCAATTTTAACAAGAGATGTTTGGTTGGATAAACGTTTTGAGTTAATTGAAGGGGCACAAAGAAGGCTTGTTGAAAAACTATCTCTTCTAAAACAACGGGTCAAATCATGGTATAAGAAAAAACTAAAAAGGGATAAGGAATTATTAACAAAATTGGAAGGAGATTTGGAATGTTTATACCTCCAAAAAACCAATGGAACCTTTACTGGTGATTTAGATTTACAATGCAAGCAATTGGAGGCAGTACGTAACAAGCTCTTACTGGATGAAGAAGAAAGTTGGAGGAAGAAAAGTAGGGCTACTTGGATAAAGAGAGGCAACAAAAACACCAAGTTATTTCATAGATTTGCCAGCTATAGGAGAAATAAAAAATTTCTATGGGAAATCACTGATGAAGTTGGTAGTATGCACATGGGACATGAAGCTATTAAAAAAGAAGTTGTCACCTATTTTCGATCTTTTTTTAATGAACAGGGGCAGTCAAACTTGTGGGAACAGCTGGTGACAATCAGTCTTTATCCAAGGATTGTAATGGAGGAAGACGTCTCTACATTAGAACAGACTGTAACATTGGAGGAATTATCAGTTGTTCTAAAAGTTTTTGCAAAAGATAAGATTCTCGACCCAGATGGGTGGACAGTTGATTTTTTCCTATTCTTCTTTGATTTGGTTGGTCCTGACTTACTTGCAATGGTTGAGGATACTAGATGTCGAGGTGAAGTATGTCGGCCGATCAATTCCACGTTTCTTACACTAATTCCAAAATCTAATCGACCATTATCCTTCTCTGATTATCGCTCGATTGCACTTTGTAATTTATGTTATAAGATTGTAACAAAGATCATTGCAAGAAGGATAAGACCCATTCTCTCACGTTCTTTGTCCGAGGAACAGTTGGGTTTTCTCAAGGGTCATTAGATTCTGGATGCCATTGGTACAACACATGTGTTAGGGTCCTAACCCGCACATCGGTAGAACAATATATTTGGATGTAATAAAGGTCAATATTAATAAGGCCTTTCAATAAAATAGAATAAGGCGAATGTAAGAAGACCTAATAGAAGCTTTCGCTTCTAGAAGGATCTTCCTCTAGATGCTTCTTTTTAGTATAAATAGGAGTCAAGGGTATGAGAACCCGAACTTGGATATTATTGTAATAGAGCTCCGGTCAACTAGAGGTTGCCCCCTCGAAGAGGCCCATGAACATTGCTTTCAGATTCAAAGTGTTATTTCTGTTATTATTCTCATATCATTTCAGTGTTATTATGGTGAATGTTCTGGTTATATTGCTGTTATTTTTCCATTTCTAGCATTTTATTTATGTTCTGCATACATTTTATATCTGGTATATTACAAGTGGTATCAGGGCACTTTCCTCGACAGAAAGTGTGGGTTAATTTTTTTTTTTAGGGTAGAGACGTATTCTGGCGTCTTTAAGCCATAGAGATATGTCGTTACGCGCATAAACCTGCGGTTGAGGGATTCATACATGCAGGGAATACAAGTGGTACTTAAGTGCACATCTGTTGGCCACCCTTGTAACCCATGTTGGTACCCCTTTGAGTGGTAGCGCATCAAACAACACATGTGTACGGATCGACCTAGATTCCCTAAAAACCCTCTTTAGATAAATTGATCAGCCGCCTGACTGCTATAGTGTCACCGAGAACAACACTCGGGAAGATACTCTCTAGTACCTGGGTAGTCGGGTAGTACGACTAAGGGTACAGTCTATCCTCCTTAGTTATTTCCTTGAGATATTGGGCCGAGTACTACTGTTGGACCCCGCACGTATATCAGAGAGCTATAGCACAGGGAAAACCCTTATCTGTAGAACCCTTGAATACCTAACCCTTGGGGACATAAACATAAACAAATTAAAACAAACAAGATCTATTTCTGTGCAACTGTGTTCAGGTTGCCAAGTAAATACACATTTCTTTCTAGTTAAGCATTTGGGCATTTACTCTCTGCAATATTCTTCAGACTGGAGTCTAACTCCACAGGTGTAAAAAAAAAGTCTGGATTTTTTTTCACCATTATTTGAGACCTATTTCATTAGATTCATCTCTTCGCCCTTATCACATTCATCCATATCATTTTTCAGCAAAATTTTTGACCCGACCACCCCTTTTCAGTTCCCCCATCCTCATGGCCCATACCTATATCCAAGCCTTGGAAGCTTGCTTCAACACCTTGCAATCTGGTCTCATCAAGACCCAACAAGAAGTGAAACAACTCAGTGCCAATGTTGTCTCCATCAATACAACCATGCAATCCTCAATGGAGGAAATCAAACAAGACCTCACCACCCAGCTTGAATCAGTCTTTTTGGCACTCTGCACCAAACTGCATATCCCTATAGATAACCCTTCCTCTTCCTCACCTCCACATACTGAAGGTGACCATTCCTCTCACTCCCATAACTTTCAGAACCATCACTTTCAATGTGACCTATGCCTTCCGCAGGTGGATGTTACCAAATTTGATGGCTTGGACCCCACTGGTTGGGTAACCCAAATGGAACATTATTTCTCTTTATACGACATTATAGATGACTTGGCTAAACTTCGGTATGGTGTTCTCCATCTAGATCAAGAACTTTGGCAATGGTGGCAATGGAGAAAAACTTCTCATCAAGGGTATATTGCTTGGACACACTTTGTGGTAGAGCTTTATGAACGCTTTGACACTGACACCAACGATTTGGGTCGTTTGACAAAGTTGAAGCAATTAGGAATAGTGGAAGACTTTATAGCTGCCTTTGAGTGCTTGGCTTTTAGAATAGAGGGCATGTCTGATGCCTTCTTCCAAGAGTGTTTTATCAACGGCCTCAAGGATGAGATTCGGGCCCATGTCCTCATGGCTTGGCCTCATAGTTGGGTGGAGGCTACTAAAAGAGATAAAGAAGCACAACATATTGTATCTTCTCAAAACTGAAAACCCTCCTTTATCCCTCGCCCTAAACCAGTAAGTCCCACTACTCCCTCTGCTCCACTAAAGATCCAAAAATTGACCAGGGCTGAAATGGTTGAATGCCAACTCAAAGGAATTTGTTATAACTGTGATGACAAATATTTCTCGGGCCACAAGTGTAAAGAACAAAATATTTTTATGGCCATCTCTGGGGATATTTCGGAAGAGGATGTAGAAACTCCCCTTGTGTCTGAGTCACCTGAATCCACTGACATAACCCCTCCCTCAGACCCTCCCAAAGTAGAACCGGTCATTTCCCTCAATGCTCTCACTGGCTTCTCTTCTCCCCAAACCCTCAAGCTAATCGATTACATCAAGCATCAGAAGGTCATCATTCTGGTTGATAGTGGAAACAACCATAATTTTATTCATAGCCGCATTGCCCAAGAAACTCATTGCTACATCCATGCCATCAATAATTTCCAAATCATGATTGCCAATGGTGGTTCGATGAAATGTGGAGGGTGTTGTGAAAATGTGTGTCTCCAAATTGGTGACTACCACCTGAAATCCCATATGTTTTCTATCGACATGGGAGGTTGTGACATTGTGTTGGGTCCAGACTGGCTAAGGACTTTGGGTCCCATTCTCATGGATTTTAAAGACTTAACCATGCAATTCGACCAGGAGGGCCACTAATATAAGTTCCAAGGCATCACCATCGGTTCACCTGAGATCATTAGTTCCCATCGCATGGAAAAGCTTCTCAAAAAAGGTCATTCTGGTGTTATCGCCCAACTCAATGCCATACAAGCAACATAGACACCCTCGGTCCCGCAAGACCTCCAAGCCATCCTTTCTAAACATCAATTGGTCTTTTCCACTTCCCAAGGACTCCCTCCTTCCCGTGGTGTTCATGATCATTCCATTCCCCTTGTACCTGAAAGCCTTCCTCCCAATATCCGTCTGTATCGTCACCCCTTTTCCCAAAAAAATGAAATTGAGAAAATGGTCCAAGAACTCCTTAATGCAGGCGTTATCCGCCCTAGTACAAGCCCCTAATCTTCTCCTATGGTCATGGTTCTGAATAAATAAGGTTCTTGGTGAATGTGTCCTGACTTCCGTGACCTCAAAAACCTTACCATCAAAGATAAATTCTCCTTTCCTGTCATTAATGACCTCCTAGATGAATTGAGTGGCGCCCAATTCTTCACTAAACTGGATCATCGTTCGGGCTACCACCAGATACGTATGAAAGAGGCAGACATTCCCAAGAATACCTTTAGAACTCATGAGGGCCACTATGAGTTTTTGGTAATGCCCTTTGGCTTGTGTAATGCCCCATCCACCTTCCAAAGCCTCATGAATCATGTCTTCCTTCCTTTTCTCCGCCATTTTCTCTTAGTTTTCTTTGATGATATCCTCATCTATAGAAAAACCTGGACAGGCCATTTTTCTCATGTGGATCGAGTTCTCCATCTACTCTCTCAGCACCAACTTTTCTTGAAATAGTCTAAATGTGATTTTGGTGCCTCAGAAGTATAATACTTGGGTCATGTGGTTGGCAAGGATGGAGTCAGGGTGGATCCTAAAAATATTGAAGCTATGCAAGACTGGCCTCACCCAAAGACTCTTAAGAGCTTGCGTGGATTTTTGGGCTTAATAGGGTATTATCGCAAGTTTGTTAAGAATTATGGGAAGATTGCAACACCTCTCACTACTCTCCTAAAAAAGAACTCTTTCACTTGGACTCCAGCCGCTGCTCAAGCTTTTCAAACCTTGAAGATGGCCATGTGCACCACTCCAATCCTTTCCCTTCCCGATTTCACAAAGACCTTTGTGTTGGAATGTGATGCCTCGGGGAAAGGAATTGGTGTTATCCTTATGCAAGAGGGTCGACCTTTGGCCTTTACCAACAAGAAACTATCTGAAAGAAATCTGGGCAAATCCATCAATGAAAAGGAAATGTTGGTTATTCTGCATGTTGTTGATCTGTGGCACCCTTATCTATTGGGGCAACGTTTCCAAATTAAGACAGACCATCAAAGCCTCAAGTTTTTTCCGGAACAATGCATTTCCTCCCCAGAACAAAAAAAATGGGTGACTAAGCTCTTTGGATATGATTATGAGATCATTTACAAGAAAGGCAAAGACAATGTGGTTGCGGATGCACTTTCCCGAAAATATGAAGATGAAGGATCCATTTTTTCTCTTTCATTCATTGTACCAGATTGGCTCCAAGCCGTTCGTGAGGAATGGCTACAAGATCCCAAAAGTTCGTAGCTAATCCAATAATTGCAGTCCAATGCTCCAGCTTCCCCAGGGTACTCTTGGCTCCATGATGAACTTCGATACAAAGGCCGTTTGTATTTAAGTAAACAATCAAAGCTTAAATCCACGGTACTTTCTGAGCTTCATGCTACACCCACAACAAGGCACTCTGGGTTCACCAAAACCTATGACAGGGTCAAACGCTCATTTTTCTGGGATGGCATGAAACAAGACATTCGTAATTTTGTTGTTGAATGTGATGTGTGTCAATGCAACAAGGAAGAAACAGTCAAATCTCTGGGCGCACTACAACCGCTCCCGATTTCACCTGTTATTTGGAAGGATATCTCTATGGATTTTATTACAGGGTTACCCAAATCGGGAAATAAATCAGTCATCATGGTGGTTGTTGATCGCCTTTCCAAGTATGCTCATTTGTGCGCCCTTCAAAACCCGTTTACAACATCCACGGTGGCTCAAATTTTCATGGATCAAGTCTTCAAGATTCATGGTATGCCGCACTCTATTGTTTCCAATCGTGACCCAACTTTCACAAGCAATTTTTGGCAAGAACTGTTCAAGATACAAGGCACCGAGTTGCATCTTAGCACAACTTATTATTCCCAGACTGATGGCCAAACGTAAGTTGTCAACAAGTATTTGGAAACATATTCGAGGTGCTTCAAAATCAGTGTTTGGAAACATAATGCCTTTCAATAAAATAGAATAAGGCGGATGTAAGAAGACCTAATAGAAGCTTTCGCTTCTAGAAGGATCTTCCTCTAGATGCTTCTTTTTAGTATAAATAGGAGTTAAGGGTATGAGAACCCTAACTTGGATATTATTGTAATACAACTCTGCTCAACTGGAGGTTGCCCCCTCGAAGAGGTCCATGAACATTGCTTTCAGATTCAAAGTTCTATTTTTGTTATTATTCTCATATCATTTCAGTGCTATTGTGGTGAATGTTCTGGTTATATTGTTGTTATTCTGCCATTTCTAGCATTTTATTTTTGTTCTGCATACATTTTATATTTGGTATATTACAACATGAGTGTCTTCACAGTATCAAAACAAAGAGATTACAGGCTATTATTTTGAAGTTGGACCTTAAAAAATCATATGATTGCACGAATTGGGATTATCTAAGATTGATGTTGCTTCATTGCAGTTTTGGTCATCATATGACTCAATGGATTATGGGTTGTGTGACATCAGCATCACTGGCCATTCTGATTAATGGAGAGGCTACAAATTTCATCAACAATGGGGGAGGATTATGTTAGGAGTGTCCACTATCTCCTCTTTTATTTATCTTGGTGATGGAAGTTTTGAGCCTCTCCCTAAAAAAAAGTTATACGGATGGATTGTTGACGGGTATAAAAGTCTCTCGAATGGTAAGAATTCTCCATCTCCTATTTGTGGACGATGTGATAATAATGTCAAATGCATCCTTTAATGAATGGAAGGAAATACATACTCTTTTATATGCATTTTGTGGTGCTTCTGGTTTGGAGATCAACGTAAACAAGTCTATGTTCCATCATTTCGGTGTTCGGCAATATTTTCTAAATCATTTGACAACACTGTTTTATTTTGGTATAATGAGTTTGTATGTGGGTTTTAAATACTTGGGTTATTTTTAAAAAATAGACAGTTATAAGGTGGCTGACTAGCAGTGGCTTCTGAAGAAATATGAGAAGAGAATTTGTCACTAGTGTAATCGCTTCCTATCTCTGGGAGGCATATATGTTTTGATTAAGGTTGTGCTAGAAAGCCAACCGGTTTACTGGTTGGCTTTAGCGCATATTTCAGTTACAGCATTGAATCAAATCAACATGATGACTTTCTCCTACCTGTGGTCCGGAGCAAAATCTACATCTTCCTATCATTTGTGTAAGTGGCAGACTTTAGCTAGGCCAAAAAAGTTTGGCGGTTGGGGGATAAGAAACATTTTATGTTTCTTGCGAGCCTTAGTTGCCAAATCACTTTGGTAAGGTTTGATGCATCCTGGGATATGGAAGCAGGTTCTGAAAGATAACTATCTTTCTCATATATCAATGATAACTTGGTTGCGCACTGTTGATCCTTCGTCTCATACTGGCTCACAAACTTGAAAGAATTTATTAAATTCATTTCCATTACTCGTTCACTGGCTGGCTTGGAAACCGGGGGTGAGGGTTTCTATTATAACTGGTAAGGATGAAATCCTGGGGATGGGTAAGGGTTCCTATCTATCGATGGCGTTGATAACACATTTAAATGAACACCAAGTTTATTATCTCTACCAAGTGAGAAGAGCATCGACAACAGACTCGACTTGTGCCAATTGGTTAAACATTATAGAATTGGGCCTGGTGGGCAACCTTTCATATGGATGTGAGAGGTACAAACTTCGATTGATTGATGCAGGCATTGCTCTTTCAGATACCCAGGATGAGTTAAGGTGGACGAGAGGGGATGGTACATGCATTTTATCAACAAAGAATGTTTATAACGCTTTGGCAACCGAGTTATGGCATAAGAATATTGGAGGTGTGAGGTGGAAGTTATGGACCTGGGATTGTCCACAAAATATCAAACTTTTTTCGTGGCTCCTCATAGAATATAAGCTGCTTACCTTGAATAATCTTCTCAAGCGAGGATGGCAAGGTCCGGGACTGTGTCTTCTTTGTAGAGGTAGTGAGGAATCGATTTTTCACCTTTTTGTTCAATGTCCATTCACTTTCTCTATTTGGATTAAAATTACAAATCATTTCAATATGGTATTTGGGTGGTCGGGTTTCACAGTGTTGGATTGTTTTGATTATTGGACTAGAAGGAATTATGGTTACTCATATTTGCTAGCATTTATTTGTTGGCATATCTGGAATGAAAGGAATTTGGCTATATTTCAATCAAAATATCCATCTATAGAGAAGGTCTTCATTGTCTCTATTGTTGTTGTGGCATGCCATAGTACCCAGAAATCACCAAAATCATTTAGGCACCTTGCCCACATCTTTCCCAAACACAAAATCATTGGATGGTTTGATGGGGCATCTCAGAGAAATGGGGAACAAAGTGGAGCGGGGTGTGTTATAAAACTAAATGATTGCACTGTTTATAGATGGACCCTTAATTGTGGTAGGGGCACTAATACAAGAGCACAACTCTTGGGAGCTTGGGTTGTCCTCACTTTGGCACACAAACTTTCTATTTCATATATCCACATTATTGGGGATTCCAAAATTATTTTTGATTGGCTAAATAATATTGGTTCTCTGTAGGTAATTACAATAGACTGTTGGAAAGACCGGGTAAGGGAACTCATCAAGTAAATTTTTTTCATCACATTTGCCCATGTCTACATAGAAGAAAATCAGGAGGCTAACTTATTATCTAAAAAGGATCTATCTAAGCGTCCTGGAGCCATCACATACAATCAATGGAATGATGGTAAGGAGGGACCAAAATTTGATTTAAAGATGTACTAGCATCACCTATCTGAACTTGTTGTTTCTATGTGTTTTTTGAGGCTATTAGGGGGTATGGAAGTAGTGACAATTTTTTTTTAGAAAAGTTCTTGACCTTGGGTAATTCAGGCTATGTTTTATTTTCTGGTGCCTTTTTGGTTAGTCATCATGGTGGCATAGTGGTATCTTTTGTATTTTGATTCGATTTGTAGTTTTAATTTTGGTGAAGAAAGCATAAGGAAATACCTTCGAATGTATTGGTATTTTCTGACTTTGTAAACTGATTATATATCTTAATATAATGCAAAATTTTCTTGTGGAAAAAAAAAGCACCCAAATTCCAAGCAATGTGGTGGAGGTCGATTTTAAAAACTATTTGAAATCTATTTTTAAACCGTTCACGTATCATGCCAACCAAACAATGCAAGACATGGTTACAAGTGTCACCCATGCGCCTCTGAATAATCAATATGCAGACTTGGTATTTTAAATCCTCTTCTATTCAGATCGTGGCACCTCATATCAATCCTCATATTCAAACAACAAACTATATATAGTCAGATCCATGGATTAAAAACTCGATGGGGAGATGTCATTGGTAGAGAGAATCAAACTCTAACTTGACATCAAAAGAGAGCCTTCATGTCAAGGTTAAGAGAGCCACAATAGAGATTCAGTGGGGAATCCCTTTTTCTTGTGGTTTGAAGTTTATGAGGGTTGACTACAAATCGACCCTATTCACAAGGAGTTGGATCGTCAATTTTCTCAAAAAATCGAGGCATCGTGGATTGAAAGGAATGATATGCATCGAGGTTTTTCAAGTGAAAACCCTAAGGTTGCTCATCCTAGGAAGCCACAAATTGAACATGTTTTTTTTACTGGAGGAGGCCACTGATTACATCGTGGTGTAGGTTCAGGCCATGCAGGCATTCAATGTCCTCTTATTGGCTGGCATAGAGGGAGCTATGGAAGATAGGCAAGCTTGTGTTCATTCTATTGTAGGAAGAATCCATTGAAGGTGTTAGCATCAGAAGTCACCCCTGGATTGCAGCAGGAGCAGAGCCTGACGCCCATCAGTTTATGTCATGATTTGCTTAATAGAGTGATCGAATGGAAGTTAACTAAACACAATGTGGTTCTAACACCAAAACTAGGCCAGGCATGCATAGGCAAGTGAGGTCTTAGATAAACTTCAGACAATAAGCTATAGTAAGGGTGAGTAGGGGGAAGACTTGTCTAAGAGAAAATCATAGGTCTATTTTTAACATCAGGTTCCTAACAGACTGTAGAGGAAAACATCTAAACGCAAGATCTTCTTACATTCAGCTGCAAAAAACTGGAGAATACAAAAATGCCACGATAAATCCTCTATCATAACACAATTGCAATTATTCGCATGAATCAGTCGATCACGAACTCTCTCAGTATGAGATGAAAACCAGATGGAGTGAGAAGACTCTCTGTCATTAAACAAGAAATCTTACATACCAATACATAACCAGATAACTAGAGTTTGTGCTAAAACTTTTACAATCGGGAGATTTTCTCTACCATCGATAGATTACAAAATACAAGGACTGAGTCTATATACTCAGCAAAATTCGCCTCACAGAAGCATGCCCAGTCACCCAAGACTTGGTGTCCCTTCAGTCAAACTCGTACTGATATCCTTCTTTAAACACCACTTTAACTGCGCATGGCTCCTGCAAGGAGGGTAGTTGAACCATTAAGTGTCGGGCTAGCGTGTGCAGACCTCTCTGTCCAGTCGAGGACTTCGGCATGGCTTCTTTGGAAAAATTAGTACGTAGGACCTCTTCGAGAAGACCGCTTTCCAGACCTTCCATACCTCACATCTAATGAATGAAAGGAGGTTTCAACCACCCGCTCTTGCCTTCATTTACTCCAAGCGAGAAATAGTACCGAGATCGGATTCGATGGCGCCGAGAGATTGCGATGATCCCCTCTGTAACTGAACTCGACACCTTTTGCCTTCTTTACGCGGCTCCTTTCTTTCCCCAAGTGATCATGAGTTGTGACCTCGTGCTTATTCCTAAGGCGCTTTCGGCGTTCGCGAATAGGAAGGGGTTGATCCCTATTTCTTGAAATCGCGATGAGCGAAACACTGAGATCACTTAATCTGGCACCACGTGCCCCTCTAGATCTGACGGTTCTGCACTCACCCGACGATGTTGTGGGCCCCAGGTCCTGGACGCTTTCGTCACTTCGTGCATCGGGAGTATGAGGGAGCTGCTCCTTGTGCTTCGAAATCGCGATGAGCGAAAAGGCGAGGAGCCTAATCATGCACCAGGTGTCCCCTTTAGATGGATGACCGAGACTACTCCTCAATATTTTGGGCCCTCCTTTGGGCGCTTTCGGCGCTTCAGGGTTCGGGGTTTCAAAATGTGCAATGACATAAAACCTTCACCCTTTGAACTCGCGACTGCCGAAAATCTGATGCGATTGGAGCTTGCGCCATGTGTCCTTTGGATGGACGACTGCTATTCTTCCCTGCATACAATATGGGCACTATCCATTGCGCTAACCTCGACGCGACTTCTCCATATGCGATTTCCTGCCAACTGTTGATCTTCTCATATGGATGGATCCGGACCATTGACACTATAATTTTTCCTGCTCGCTTGATCTTGAGTCCGAAAAGGACTTCTTCTATGCGTTGCGCTTGGGCGCTCCTCGTGCAACCTGCAGACCTGGATATCCCGATGCCAAAGACAAGAAATTTTGCTAACATTAGGCTCCATGGGGGATAAAGTCATCCCTGTGATTCTCTAAGGACTCATTTCGCAGCTCCAGTGCCTTGTTGTTGGGCTATGGAGTCATTTTTAAGATGAAACAATAAAAGTAAATAAGAAGAACTAAAAGGACAATATTTACAAAACATAGGAGCCACCGAAGGCTCAGACAAAACATTTTTTAAGAAAATGCCCATTTACTAGGCTGTTGAAAAATTCTTCGCCCTCCAAATCATGCAACATGTACGTGTTATTTGAGAAAACTTCGGAGATTTTGAAGGGGCCGATCCATAGGGATTCAAATTTTTGGTGTTTTCCCTTATCCTGCTTAGGAGCATCCCATTTCAGTACCAGGTCTCCCATCTAGAACTCCCCCTTCTTGGAATTCTTATCAAAAACCTGCTTGATCTCCTGCTGATGGTGCTGAATTCTGATCATTACCTGTTCTCTGGCCTGCTGGACCTCTACCAGTTGATGGATTCTTCTGATCATATCATTGGGCTCTTCTTGACAATCCTGGAAGAATTTCGCTACGTGAATAGCTAGTTGAGACGGGAGAACAACTTCTGCTCCGTAAACCAACTGGAAAGGAGAGATGCCTATAGATCTCTTTGTGGTCACCCGATCAGCGTACAGAGCGAATTTCAGCTTCGAGTTCCATGCCCTTTTGTTGTCCTCCAGTGATCTTTTGATGATCCTCATTAGGATTTTGTTGGAGGATTCTGCTAAACCATTTCCCTGGGGATAATATGGGGTGGAGTGAATCAATTTGATCCCGAATTGTTCGCAGAACCTGAATAATGGCTCAGCCTTGAAATAAGCTGCGTTATCAGTAACAATCTTTCTTGGGCAGTCGAACCTTACGACGAGGTCTTCCAGGAATCCAATGATTACCTTGTGAGAAGTACTCCTAGTGGGGATAGCTTCAATCCACTTAGTAAAGAAATCTGTGGTAGTTAGGATCCATCTGTGCTGCCCGCTGGAAGCTGGGTGGATTTCTCCAATAAAATCTAGGCCCCATTGCTGGAAAGGTCCCGAAACAACTACAGGATGTAAAGACAGAGACTTGAGCTGTTGTTTTCCTGAAAATATTTGGCATGAGATACAGGCTCTGACTCCTCTATGGACGTCGGCGAACAAAGTGGGCCAGTAGTACCCAGCTCTAAGAATTTTGTGAGCTGTGTTATTCCAGGAATGGTACCCTCCACACAGGTCACTGTGAAACTCGACCATGATCCTGTCGACCTCTCGTGGATCCATGCATTTTAAAATCACCCCCAAGGGGTCTTTCCAATATACAATTTGATCGATAAGGTAGTATTTGATTGCCTTGAGCTTCAGAGCTCTTGCTTTGTTCCTTTTCAGGCCATCTGGGGGCCGCAACTCCTGTAGAAAATATATGACATCCTTATACCAAGGACATCGAGCCAACAAGGGTTCTGTTTGAGGGCCTACATCAGACAACTGATTCTGCTGATTTTCTGATCGTGCATTGATGAAATCCACCCCCAAAGCTTTGTGATTAGCTTCAACCAATAGCTTGGCTAAGCCTTGACCCTTGATCAATCTAGTATGCCTTATTTCCAAGTCAAATTCCAGGATCTTGGCTATCCATTTACTCCTTTTTCCCATCAATGTCGAGCTGTACGAGGATGTCCTTCACAGAGGCTGAAGGAACGTATGCGGTCACTTTTGAGTGCAAGATATAGACTTTGAAAGATTTGAGTTCTTTCACTAAGGCATAGGCCTGCTTCTCCATGATTTCAGATCTGACCTCTGCATCTCTTAATGCCTTGCTGAAGAAGGTGATAGGTTGCTCTCGCCCTTCCTCATTTTTCTGTAGCAAGACCGCTGCTACTGTATCAAAAGAAGCGAAAGAGAAGATTAGGAAATTGTTGGAATAGTCAGGACTGATCAACACAGGTGCCTCAGTCAATGCCTTTTTTATTTGGACAAAATATTCCCTGGGTTCGGCCATCCATTTTACTTTGTTTCCCTTCTTGAGCATGGCTGTGATGTGCTTCACCAGCTCAACAAAATTCGAGACGATTCTCCTCATAAAATTAATCTTGCCCAAAAAGGCCTGAACTTCCTTCTTAGACATGGGAAGTGACAAGGTCCGAATTGCCTCTACTCTGCTAGGATAAATCCTCACTCCTTCTGCTGATACTATATGGCCTAATAGCTTCCCTTCCTTCATAGCAAACAAAGATTTTTTGGGATTTAAGGAAAGGCCGAATCTTCGACACCTCGAAAAAAAATTTCTCAGGTGACAGCAATGTTCTTTGTCAGACCTCGAGAAGACTGTGATGTCATCCAGATAGATCACCACAAACTTATCTTTCTCCCTGATGAAGGCTATGTCCATGGCTCGCTGAAATGTGGCTCCTGCATTCATCAACCCAAAAGGCATTTTGGCATACATGAATGTGCCCCAAGGAGTGGTGAAGGCCATTTTTTCTCTGTCTTCAGGCATGACCGATATCTGATTGTAGCCCGAAAAACCGTCAATCATAGAAATCCTAGATGCACCAGTTACCCTCTGCAATATGTGTTCCATGTTAGGCAGGGGGTAATTGTCTTTCTTTGAGCTCCTATTCAGGTTTTTGAAATCGACACAAAGCCTGATTTCTCCACTTTCTTCCTAGCCGGAACCAAATTGGCCACCCATTCGGAATATCTCAAGGGGACGATGATCTGGGCTTCTAACAACTTCTTCACTTCTTTCTCCATGACAGACAACAACATGGGATTTATCTGTCGTAGCTTATGCCTGAATGGTTTAGCCTCTTCCTTCAGTGGGATCTTGTGTTCAATGACGGATGTATCATACGTCTTGAGGTCTGCGTAGGTCCATGCAAACACATCGACAAACTCTCTTAGAAACTCAGTATATTCGGCCCTCTATTCTGTGGTCAAACTCCTTGATATCCTGACAAATTTAGGCTCCTCCGGTGTGCCAATGTTGCACTCGGTTGTATCAACATCTTGACCTGAAACTCTTCCCTTTACTGCCATATCATCCCCATCGAACAACCTTTCTAAAGGAATTAGTCCCCTCAGAATGTGATTGCTAGGTAGCTGGATAATCTGGTGGTTAGAAATTTTATTTAAAAACACCTCGGGGTGAGGCTCATCTCCCGTATCAGGATCCTGATCAATGTGCAACGCAGAAAATTCATCAATAGATTGGAGAAATTTTTCAATTTCCAGATCATCTTCGAACACCTTCCAATGCTTGACGTTGTCTGGTACAGAGGGCCTATATTTTATCTCAACAACATATTTGGCCATAAACGGCTGAGGGACCTCGAACTGGCTAGCTGAAACAGCTAAAGAATCGGCCACAGAATTACCCTCCCTTGGAATAAAAGAGATGTTGAAGGCTGAGAAGAAATTGTCAATTAGGTCCCATACTTCATTTCTGTAATTTCTGAGTCGAGGGTGCTTAGCCTGATAAGCGCTTCTGATCTGTTGGACCACCAGCTCTGCATCTCCGAACACTGTTATCTCTTTAATTCCCATTTCCTTTGCAGCTCTTAATCCTAGAACAAGGGCTTCATACTTTGCCACATTGTTGGTGGTTTCAAATTCTAATTTGTATGACAGAGATATGGTTTCCTGAGCAGGTGACCCAAAATACACCCCGGCTCCAGCGCCTTCCCTAGAATAGGCTCTGTCAAAGAACATTTTCCAGACAGGGGTGATGGAGGGAGGAAACTCATGAGGAGTGGTGGGCTGCTTTTTGAATTTAAGAGGGGGCTCGGGAGCATGAGTGAGTTGTAGTAGACTGGAACCTAAATCAGTGTCTAAGGAAAAAATGGGATGGTTGGTAGGGTTGGCTTCATCACTGATTATATAGACCAATTGGGCTTCCCTGTATAGCCTCCTATGATCTCCTCCAAACACTGGGATAGTAGCATATGTGAGGTCCATTTGCAAGGTTCCCCCCAGTCTTTTTATCCAAGATCTTTATAACAACATACCGAACTTGGGGGGGACATCAGCCACTACAATATCCATGACCACACTCTTCATGGGAAATTGAAACAAGGTCATGACCAGGTCCTTGATGACCCCTAGACATTGAAATTTCCTGGAGTCGAAAGAATAGAGGTCATGATAGGCCCGGGTGACTTCTATTCCTAATTCATGCATGACGATTTTGGGCATGAGGTTATGAGAAGCCCCTGAATCCATTAAGCAGTTGTGCAGTACCTTGTCATGTATGTTCAAAGAAGTGTAGAAGGGAGGGGATGAGTCATTCTTGTCTTCTACCATATGACCTAGAATAACTGCAGGCTTTTCATCTTGCAAATTGATGGAGTCTGTGAGAAGGCATGAGGTCTCAGACTGTAAAATATCAGAGAAGCATTTCTTGAACCCTTCATGTTTAATCAATTCTATCAGGGGAATAAGAATTCTGATTTTTTGAATTTCATGCTCGAAATTAAAAGAAGATGAGAGCTTTTGGATTTCTCTTATTTCGGGAGCATGAATCTGGATAATGGGAGAGAGGGGTTGGGTCTTCTTACCTCTTCTTACCTCTGTGACTATCTGCGGCTTCATTAGTAGGATTCTCTATTCTAGTGGATCGCTCAGGAACCTCAGGTGCTACTGTCTTTTTCTTAGACCTCAGATCATATTTGCCTTGGTTGCCACTAGCCTTGTCTCCCTTGCTCAGTTCATTTAGCTGACTGTCCATGAGAGACTCCTCGTATGCTGATTGAGTGAGATGAGGAAAAGGAGGAGTGTCTCTGAAGCAATGGATTTCATTATTAGACTCATATGTTTCCCCTTCTTCCCCCTCGGCCACAATTTTTTTTTGAAAAGGGGCCTGAATTTTCTGGTCCTCTCTATCTCTTCCCCTCTCTCTTTGCACATTCGGGGGAGTAAAATTGTTTGGCCTCCTGAAACCTTCTTTGTTTTCAGCGTTCATGAACCTCAGGTGCTACTGTCTTTTTCTTAGACCTCAGATCATATCTACCTTGGTTGCCACTAGTCTTGTCTCCCTTGCTCAGTTCATTTAGCTGACTGTCCATGAGAGACTCCTTGTATGTTGATTGAGTGAGATGAGGAAAAGGAGGTGTGTCTCCGAAGAAATGGATTTCATGATCAGGCTCATATGTTTCCCCTTCTTCCCCCTCAGCCACAAAATTGTTTTGAAAAGGGGCCTGAATTTTCTGGTCTTCTCTATCTCTTCCCCTCTCTCTTTGCACATTCAGGGGAGTAAAATTGTTTTTCCTCCTGAAACCTCCTTTGTTTTTAGTGTTCATGAACCTCAGGTGCTACTGTCTTTTTCTTAGACCTCAGATCATATCTGCCTTGGTTGCCACTATCCTTGTCTCCCTTGCTCAATTCATTTAGTCGACTGTCCATGAGAGACTCCTCGTATGCTAATTGAATGAGATGAGGAAAAGGAGGAGTGTCTCCGAAGCAATGAATTTCATGATCAGGCTCATATGTTTCCCCTTCTTCCCCCTCAGCCACAAAATTGTTTTGAAAAGGGGCCTGAATTTTCTGGTCTTCCCTATCTCTTCCCCTCTCTCTTTGCACATTCGGGGGAGTAAAATTGTTTGGCCTCCTGAAACCTCCTTTGTTTTCAGCTTTCTGAGGGCCCTTGTATGCTTGCCTCCCTTCCACCTTCATCCTTTCTATCTCTGCAGACAAAGACTTCACCATCCTGGTCAGCTCATCCACTTGAGGGTGGGGCACCGATGGGCCAGAAGTTGAGGCTTCAGATCTTATCTTTCTTCTATCTATGTTGGCCTTGTTCCTTAGTCTATCAGCTGCTAATACATTGGATTCCACTTCTATGGCCGCATATTGCATTTGGGCTAAGGAGGTGGCTCTTATTTCTCTCAACAAAAGACATAAATCAGGGCCAAACGCACTAGCATAAGAAATTTTGGCCGAGGCTTTTGAGGGTTTTATTTCGGCAGGAATTTTATTATACATCTTATTGAATCTTTTGGAGAAGTCTGAAATAGATTCTCCTTCCATCTTCTTCAAAGAACCGAACTCTGTCATGTAATACATGAAATCCTTCCTGTCTCCCCACTGCCTCAAGAAATCACTATCCAGGGCTTCGATCCCAACAATAGATCCGGGGGCCAATCCTCTAAACCATTTTCTCACTTTTCCATCCAGGCTCTGGACGAAGACTCTCATCTAGACATCTTCATTTTCAATGTTCAGGTTGTCTGCATAACTGTAGAAAGCAGCTAGATGCTCTTCAATAGTTACATCCCCTTCCCCAGTGAACTTGGGCATATACTTCAAGTAATCTCCAGCTGGGAGGGGATTCATAGGATGAGGTAGGATTAAGGGAGCGTATCTGGCAGCGACTATGGCATCCATTCTATTTAGAGGGGGATTAGCACCAACCATAGGACTATTAGGTGTAGGAGATCTTGGAGGAGAAGGAGTTCGCGAAGGGGCTACTGGGAGTGAGTCTTGAAGTGGAGTGGGAAACAAGAGGGGATTTAAGGAGAAGGCTAACGAGCTCAAGTCAGCAGGTGCTCCTCTTTGCACAGGAGTAGGGAAATCTTCTGTAGTCCTGGGTTTACACCAAGGTACAGCTTCAGAGGAAAGGGGAGTGACAAGGGTTTCTCCCTCCAATCCCAGACCAGGAGGGGAAAACTCAGCAGGAACACTCCCAAAATTCAGGAAACGGGAAACCTCAGAAAGAGGTCTATTAAGAAACTGAGGAGGAGAAATTGGAGTTCCTACAGAAGGATATGGAGGATTACCTGGTTCGACGGTGGAAGATTCTTCTTCAGGGGCCTTTCCTTTCTTGAGAACCACCTTTGGATCAATTTCAGGTGTAGCTAGAGGTAGCTGTGGATGAGACTGCGTGTGTCTACCTCTGAAAGCCACAGTTAACACGACAGGTTCGCCACAGTGGAGTCGCCAGGTGCACAGTAGCAATATTGATAATGATGATATCTGATGCACCTTCAGAATCAGTTAATCGTTGTCGTTCAATCCCGAGGAAAATATTCAACTTCATCCCCAGAAATGACGCTAGAAATGTTAGCGTCAGAAGTCACCCCTGGATTGCAGCAGGAGCAGAGCCCGACGCCCATCAGTTTATGTCACAATTTTTTTAATAGAGTGATCGAATGGAAGTTAACTCAACACAATGTGGTTCTAACACCAAAACTAGGCCAAGCATGCATAGGCAAGTGAGGTCTTAGATAAACTTCAGACAGTAAGCTATAGTAAGGGTGAGTAGGGGGAAGACTTGTCTAAGAGAAAAGCAGAGGTCTGTTGTTAACATCAGGTTCCTAACAGACTGTAGAGGAAAACATCTAAACGTAAGATCTTCTTACATTCAGCTGCAGAAAATTGGAGAATACAACAATGCCATGATAAATCCTCTATCATAACACAATTGCAATTATTCGCACGAATCAGTCGATCACGAACTCTCTCAGTATGAGATGAAAACCAGATGGAGTGAGAAGACTGTTTGTCATTAAACAAGAAATCTTACATACCAATACATAACCAGAGAACTAGAGTTTGTGCTAAAACTTTTACAATCGTGAGCTTTGGTCTACCATCTATAGATTACAAAATACAAGGACTGAGTCTATATACTCAGCAAAATTCGCCTCACAGAAGCGTGCCCAGTCACCCAATACTTGGTGTCCCTTCAGTCAAACTCGTATTGATATCCTTCTTTAAATGCCACTTTAACTGCGCATGACTCTTGCAAGGAGGGTAGCTGAACCATTAAGTGCCGGGATAGCGTGTGCAGACCTCTCTGTCCAGTCGAGGACTTCGGCATGGCTTCTTTGGAAAAATTGGTACGCAGGACCTCTTTGAGTAGACCGCTTTCCAAACCTTCCATACCTCACATCTAATGAATGAAAGGAGGTTTCAACCACCCGCTCTTGCCTTCATTTACTCCAAGTGAGAAACAGTACCGAGATCAGATTCGATGGCACTGAGAGATCGCGATGATCCCCTCTGTAACTGAACTCGGTGCCTTTGGCCTTCTTTATGCAACTCCTTTCTTTCCCCAAGTGATCATGAGTTGTGACCTCGTGCTTATTCCTAAGGCACTTTCGGTGTTCACGAATAGGAAGGGGTTGATCCCTATTTCTTGAAATCGCGATGAGAGAAACACCGAGATCACTTAATTTGGCGCCATGCGCCCCTCTAGATATGACATTTCTGCACTCACTCGACGATGGTATGGGCCCCAGGTCTTGGACGCTTTCGTCACTTCGCGCATCGGGAGTATGAGGGAGATGCTCCTTGCACTTTTAAATCGCGATGAGCGAAAAGGCGGGGAGCCTAATCGTGCGCCAGGTGTCCCCTTTAGATGGACAACCAAGACTGCTCCTCAATATTGTGGGCCTGCCTTTGGGCGCTTTCGGCGCTTCGGGGTTCGGGGTTTCGAAATGTGCAATGACATAAAACCTTTACCCTTTGAACTCGCAACTGCCGAAAAGCTGACGCGACTGGAGCTCGCGCCACATTTCCTTTGGATGGACGACTGCTATTCTTCCCTGCATACAATATGGGCGCTATCCATTGCGCTAACCTTGGCGCAACTTCTCCATCTGCGATTTCCCGCCGACCGCTGATCTACTCATATGGATGGATCCGGACCGTTGACACTATAATTTTGCCCGCTCGCTTGATCTTGAGTCCGAAAAGGACTTCTTCTATGCGCTGAGCTTGGGCGCTCCTCATGCAACCTGCAGACCTGGATATCCCGATGCTGAAGACAAGTAATGTTGCTAACAGAAGGTTGGGAACCTATGATATTATCTTTCTAGATGACATCGGAGCTTGATTTTGTAGATTGAAGGCCATTATTTGATGTAAAGAGGTGTAATAATGTACTTTGCATCTTTATTTATGAATCAAAGTCGTATCCCATATTAGTGAAATATGTTATCAATTTGTTGAGTATTGACTATGATATTTCATTTCTTGTTTTAAATTCTAGTCTTTAAATCTCGATTAAGCCAATTTTTAATGAAAATTGTTGAAAAAATGAGAAGATTTCTATAAGAGTTCAAATTAGTGTAACAAAACATTTAACATTAATTTTGGATCAAGTTTGGTATCAAAGCAGTTGATCATGGATTTGTAAATGTGTTGAACCTGCATAGAATAGATATAGCTAAACAATAATACACACATTTGCAGAGAGAATTGGAGAAAGAAGAAGAAGGAGAGAAAGAATGGAATAATTCTCATTAACCGTATTCCACACTCAAAGAGTGAATAATTTACAATAGATATATGTTACATGAGTAAATAATGCACCATAGTGGTGGTATAGAGTGATCTAGACACACACCAACAATTACGGGAGTAAACTGCCACCTAGTCTAGTCTCTCAGGCAGTTACGGGAGTGAATTGCCACCTAGTCTGAGTTAACTAGTCTATTAGTCTTCAATTAACTGACTAAAACATAGTGAAGTGAGGAGGTGATCAAGAATCATGAGTAGTGCACTAGTCTGGTGATGATCCCAAGGAAAATGCGCATTAGCTGGTGATGATCCCAATGTTGCATGGTGACAAAAACAATGCAACATCTAGACTCCACTCAACTAGTCAAACTGAAGTGAAAATTGAAAGAGAATATTCTTCAGGTGGAATATTCTCTTCTAAAATATAGGAGACTGGATAATGACTAATTATGACTAATAAACAAAAAAAAAAAAATAGGAAAAAGAAATCCTAGGTGTGTGTTGAAGTAACTCCAACACCCCCCCTGAACATCACTATGG
>JZKD02S1720119.1:92442-104698 GCA_000966675.3 Picea glauca
GGATTTCTAATGATAACAAGATTACAAAACTGAAATTGTGTTTCATGTGTATTGATGATTCATCTCTTATCTTTGTGTTTCCACTGCATATATTTTCAATCAATAATTTCAGTGTAAAGTTGTTCAATGATAACAACTAGGGTTTTACTATTAGATCACTAGGAAAAAAAAAATCAGATCTAAAATTAGTCACATAGAATTGCATGTGAAAATTGACACATCATGCATGAAACTCAAACACCCATTATATGACTTTGGAGTGTCATCTACTCATTATCAAGTTGCAACAATAAACTAATTTCACGAAGCCATTGCAATGCAGGGCATGAGAAATGTTAGGAAAAGCATTGGCATAAATCGTAACTCCACATTGATGTGTTTTTCATTAACATGATAGGTGCATAAATACAAAGTTAAATGCATGTTGGTCTTCCTTAATGGATGACTCTTCCTATCACCTACGAGTCTTCATATTTACATTAATGTTTCAATAATGAAATATCAAGGATTACGTGTCCAACATTCCCTTCGTTAATCCGAAGGGGCGTGTGTGAGTCCATGCATCATTATAAACTTTTCAAAAGTTTCTCTTCCAAGCGATTTGGTGAAGATGTCTACAATTTTATCATTCTTGGAACAATGTCTCAAGTGCATACTCTAGGCCTCTACATGATATCGAATCAGGTGATAGTTTGTGTTGATGTTCTTAGTTTGATCATGAAATATGGGATTCTTGGCCAAATTGATTGCATAAGTATTGTCAACTAGAAGAGGAGTATAATTCATTTGTTTCTCCTAAAAATATTCAGGTATTTTCCTGAGCCACACAATCTCCTTCGTCACTTCTATAGCGGCCACATATTCTACCTATATTGTGGAATCTATTGGAACTAATTGTTTGCATGATATCTAGGAGACATTTGTTGATCCAAGACTCATGAGATAGCCTGAAGTTGATACTCCATTTTCCTTATCCTTAACAAAGTTTGAATTAGAATATTTGATCAGGGTGAAGTCATCCACCTTAGAGCGCCTAAGTCCAAAATCTTCAGTTCCTTTCAAGTATTTTAGAACACTTTTTGCATCATATCAATGTCCTTCACAAGGATTTTGCATGAACCTAGAAAGAATCCCAACAACAAATGAAATGTCTGGTCTGTTGGTAGTAAGATATATAAGACTTCCCACAAGTTGTCTATACTTGGTTGCATCCTCAATCCATTCCCTTCTTTTGATGTGATTTTCAAATTCTATTCCATTGGAGTAGAAACAATATTGTACCCAGTCATGCCAAACTTGTTCAATAGTTCTCCAATGCACTTATTTTGGGATATGACTATGAACCTTGGATTTTGAATAACCTCTACTCCCAAATAGTAATGAATATGTCCAAAATATGTCATCTCGAAGCCTTTCTTCAACTCTTTCTTTATGGATGCAATGTAGCTTTCATTGTTCTATGTTGTCAACAGATCATCTACATATACTACAAGATATAAAACATTTTATCCAACTTTCTTGACAAATAAAGTTGCATCGTCAAGATTGAAATACTTGAAATTCAATTTCAAAAGATGCTTAGTTAACTTTTCATGCCATGCTCGCAGTGCTTGTTTCAAGCCATATAAGGATTTTGATGATCTTGAATACCTTATGTTCTTGTCCCTTTACAACAAAGTCATTTGGTTGAGACATGAAAAAATTCTCTTTCAAGTCTCCATTCAAAAAAATAGTCTTCACATCCATATCATGAATATTCCATCCATTCTATGTTGCCATAGAAAATAGAGTACGAATGGTATCCCATTTTTTGTGGGGGGGGGAAGTTTTCTCATAATCAAGACCTTTTTAATGTGCAAATCATTTTTCCACGAGCCTTTTTTTATGCTTTTCAAGTGATAAATTTGATCTGTACTTGTTCTTGAATACCCACTTGCAACCAATTGCTTTGGTTCCAAATGGAGGATCCACCAACTTCCATGTCTCGTTCTTGATGAGAGCATCATATTCCTTCTACATGGATTCTTTCTGTTGATCATGAGAAGTGGCTTCTTCAAAAAAATTGGTTCAAGGTTAGTAGATAAATTAAAATCACAATCATATGAAACATCCACGTCATCTACATCACTTGAGTTTGAATTATTTACATTACATCCATCTTTTCTTGAGGACATTTTGGTTCTTATCTTTTCGACCTCATTAGGATGAACACTTTCAAGTGTTTTTGTGAGCCATTTTGGTGGACCTTTCTGAGATAGTCCAGGTTGCTCAATTGATTGAGATGGTGTTGGTTCCTCATCAAACCTCAACTTTTCAATCCTCTCGATCACATCATCTAAATGAACTTCAGGCTTTGATGAAGTGGCGGGAACTTCTTCATGTGGGGAAGATGGTTCTTAAAAAGGATATTCAATATATTGACCGAAGATAGGGATGCCCCCTTCAAGATGTGGAATCTCATCATAAAATTCATGATATGTCTTTACACAAGTGAATATGTCCAGATGTTCCAGTTGCCTCTCAACAATTTCATCTTTCTTGGAGGATTCAAGAAAGATTACATCTATGGAAAAGATGAATTTCTTATTTGTCTCATCATAGAGATGACATCCCTTGGTGTTATTTGAGTACCCCAAGAAGATGCATTGTTGACTCCTTCCATCATGCTTACTTCTTTTCTCCTTAGATATCAAGGAATAACAATGTTGATGTTTTTGTAGCTTCAATAGGTATTCCCGCTAGAGGCCATGGTGTAAGGCATGAGAGAATATTCATTGGCACTAGATTACTCTTTAATTTTTTTGAAAATGCCAGTGGGATGAGGCTAGGGCTTCATGGTCTTGTTGATGGTTTTTGTGGGTTTGTGTTAGGGTTTCACACCCACAAAGAGGAATAAAATATTATAATTAATTGTTGATTTTAGAAGGGGTTCCTAAACTCACTCATTAGAATCCTATATAAGGAGAGGACAGATTGTGACAAATCTCATTGTATAATTATGGAGTTAGTCTAAGTGAGACTGCACTTGTGCCAGGAACTTGGAAATTTCAGCAAGGGTAATTCTGCAATTTTGTCAAATCTGGTCTCGGGTTTCTTGGAGATTTTATGTTTTTGTTTTCAACCAACGAAGGATTATGTTTTAGCCAAGAAATTCAAAACGTGTGAGGAAAGAAGAGAAGATAGGATTGACATGTGAGAAGGGTACATTCACACATGTGAAGTAGTTCGCACGTGTGAAGGAGTTATACAACTTGCACGTGTGAACATAATTGCACAGACATGTCTTGCAATGATACATGTGACAGTCTGCACGTGTGGGAGAGGAAGAACAGTCTGCAAGTGTGATTTTTTTGGGTAGAGGACAGTCTGTACAAGTTGATGTTAGCGGTCCGTACAGTCCATATGAATAATTCCAGCAGGTCGTAAAGGTGACATCAACAGGTTTGCAAATTAAGAATTTTTATGGGAATTTTGATGAGGTTGGTTTGTTGAATTTTTTGTTTTTGTGAGGACTGGTTGTGTCCTCTGTTTTGGTGAATTTTGTCACTATGGAGAAGGCTTATTTTTCCTTCCGAAAAAATTTGAAATTTGACATTTACATAATAGAAAATTTTGTGTCTCAAGTGTGTGGATGATTTATCTCTAATCTTGTTGTTTCCATTGTTATAATTGTCATTGATAATTTCAATGTAGAATTGTTCAGTGATAATAGCTAGGGTTTATTGTTTGGTCACTTGGAAGTAATTCTCAAATATGAAATTAGTTGCATGAAGTTGCATGTGAAAATTGACATGGTATCAGAGCTAAGGATTTGAAGGAAGAGAGGGATTCATCTACTGAGACACACTTGATGTTGCAAGTACAATAGATTTTTGTTGCATATTTTTTTTTCATTCTAGGAAGGTCCAAATGGTGAGCACCTTGAAGATTGAGGATAGGTTGGAAGGGGAAACAAAATTATGGGATTGGAAGGCCGAGGTTCTTCTTCTGTTGGAGTAGAATGACCTCAAAGAGTATATTGAGGGTGTGGTTGCAAGTCCCATTGATCCATAGGAATTGGTAACTCACAAGAAGAAAGAAGTGAAGGCCAAGCAGGTGTTGCTAGAATGTGTGAAGGATCACTTGATGCATCACATTTCGGAGAAGAAGACTACCAAGGAAATGTATTATGCTCTGGTGGGTCTATATCGAAATGGGAATACAAGAATGAAGTTATATTTAAAGAACTAGCTTCAAGTTTTTAAGATGTCCAATGAGGACACAGTCGTAAATTACCTTATGAAGATTAATCAGATCTGATATCATCTTGTATCCATCAGTGATACAATTGAGGATGTTGAGTTGGTGAATGTAGAATTGTAAGGTACCAAATGTAATCTAATATGCATAAACATGAATATTCAACAGATATTAATAGAACAACAAAATATTGAGAAGAGAAACACCAGAAATAATACCTTTATTCAAAGAAAGCAATGTTCACTTTCCTCTTCGAGGGGGAAACCTACAACATAACAGATCTCTATTACAAAAATTCACAAGATAAATATTTCTCATGCATCCTACTCTTATTTCTACTAATTATGTCTTCTAAAGAACATTCTAGAGGAATATCTTTCTAGAAGTGGAAGTTTTTGTTCAGTCTTCTTACATTGACTTATTCACATTTATTAAATAGGCCTTATTAACTAATGTCGGCCTTTATTGCATGGAAAATATATTATTCTATCTATGTGTGGGGTTAGGGAGGTTAGGTCCCTAACATGTCCTCCCCCTTGAAGAAAATCATTGTCCTCAAGGCTTGAGATGAGGAAATTGTTGTAGAATGGTGGTCGGATCCCAGGTGGCATCTTCTGGAATTATATCTTTCCACTGAACTAACACTTCCTTGATGGTGCACTGACGGAGGCAACCCTCTCGCTGGTCCAAGAATGTTTGTGGTTGCAATCAAATGGAACCTTCTTCATCCAACTTAGGGAGACTGGTTTGATTTTGGAACTTTGTTCCAATCACTTTATTTAAGCACGAAACATAAAAAATAAGATGGATCTTAGAATGATTGGGTAGAGCTAATTTGTAGGCCACAGGTCCCACTTGCTTGATAATGGTATAAGGAACATAAAATTTGGGAGCAAGTTTCTGAAAGTGTTCAGCTTTGAGTGAAGTCTTCTTATAAGGTTGAAAATGAAGAAATACCTAGTACCCTTCAACAAATTGACTCTCGAAATGACCTTGATCAACTTGTTGCTTCATGCGATTTTGAGCCATGACCAAATTTTCTTTGAGGGAATGGAGAATGGCCTCTTGGACTGTAAGAATTTTTTCAACCTCCTGAACCATCGAGACACTTGGCATGTATGAGAGAACTGAAGGAGGATTTTTTTCAGAGACTGCTTCAAAAAAAGTCATGTGATAAGTTGTATGGTAAGAGGTGTTGTAACACCATTCAACCAAGGGTAATCACTGATCCCACTAATGTTATCGTTCATATGAAAAACACCACAAATATGTTTCCAAACACTTGTTTACAACTTCAGTTTGGCCATCATTCTGGGGATGATATGCAGTTTTGAGATGCAATTGGGTTCCTTGGAGCCTAAAAAATTATTGCCAAAAATTACCGGTGAAATTTGGATCTCTATCAGAGATAATAGAAAGAGGCATGCCATGAAATTTGAAGATATTATCCATGAAAAATTGAGCCACTGTGGATGCAATGAATGGGTGTTGAAGAGAATAGAAATGAGCATATTTGGAAAGACGGTCGACTACCACCATGATGTCTGACTTATTCTTGATTTAGGTAAGCCAATAATGAAATCCATAGAAATATCCCTCCAAATAACAGGGGGAATCAAAAGTGATTGGAGTGTTCCTAGGGATTTGATTGTTTCCCCCTTGTTGCATTGATAGACATCACATTCAGCCAAAAATGTGTGTACGTACTATTTCATACTATCCCAGAAAAAAGAACATTTGACCCTTTCATAGGTTTTGATAAACCCTAATTCCCAGGTGTGAGTGAAGCATGAAGATTAGTAAGCACCATGGATTTTAGTTGCGACTGTGTGCTTAAATATAGATAACCTTTGTAATGAAGATATTCATTGTGCCAAGAGTACCCTGGAGAAGTTGGAGAATGGTGTTCAGTTATTGGATCCGGCGAGAGAGTTTGGGGTATTGCAGCCATTCTTGGTGAACATCTTGGAGTCAATCTGGTACAATGAAGGAGAGGGAAAGGAGGGACCCTTCTTCATACTTCCTAGAAAGAGTGTCAGCAACCACATTTTATTTTTCCTTCTTGTAAATGATCTCATAATCATATCCAAATATCTTGGTCACCCATTTATGTTGCTTCGGGGATGAAATTCGTTATTCCAGAAAATGCTTGAGGCTCTGATGATCAGTTTTAATTTGGAAGAATTTCCCCAAAAGATAAGGACGCTAGAGATCCATGGCATGCAAAATAACCAACATTTCCTTTTCATAGATTGATTGGCCCAAATTTCTCTTTGAAATTTATTTTCTAGTGAAGGCCAAAGGCTTTCCATCTTACATGAGGACTGCCTCAATTACTTTCCCTAAAGCATCACATTCCAGGACAAAAGTATTAGTGAAGTCAGGAAGGGCCAGGAATGGATTCGTGCACATATTTCAAGGCATAGAAGGATTGATCAGTGGCCATAGTCCAAGTGAAAGAATTATTTTTAAGGAGAGTAGTGAGAGGTGCAACAATTTTTCCATAATTTTGAACAAACTTGTGATAATGCCCTGTTAAACCCAAAAAACCATGCAAGCTATTAATAGTTTTAGGGTGAGGCCAATCCTTCATCACTTAAATTTTCTTAGGATCCACTCATACGCCATCCTTTCCAACAATATGACCCTGGTACTCCGCTTTAGAGGCTCCAAAGGCACATTTAGACTGTTTGAGGAAAAGTTTGTGCTGAAAGAGTATATAGAGAATTTGATCCACATGGGAGAGATGGGATTCCCAAGTTTTGTTATAGATGATAATATCATCAAAGAAAGAAAAAATGATGAAGGAATGGATGGAAGACATGGTGCATGATAATTTGGAAAGTGGAGGCAGAATTACACCGAACAAAAGGCAAGACAAAGAACTCATAGTGACCCTCATGAGTTCTACAGGAAGTCTTGGGAATGTCTTCCTCTTTCATACGTATCTGTTGGTAGCCAAAACAAAGATCAAATTTAGTAAAGTACTAAGCACCAATCACTCATCCAATAGGTCATCAATGATAGAAATGGTAAATTTGTCTTTGATGGTGAGTTTTTTCAGGGCACGAAATTCTTGGCACATGCACCAAGTGCCTTCTTTCTTGAGTACCATGACCATGGATAACATCGGCTTCAAGAAATTCTTGAACAAGTTTCTCAATTTCATTATTCTAGGAAAAGGGATGACAATAAGGGAAAACATTGGGAGGAAGGATACCTAGTAATAGAGGAAAGGAATGATCATGAACACCATGAGAAGGGGGAATTCTGTGGGGAGTGGAAAAAATGACTTGGTGTTTCGATGGGATAGATTGGAGGTCAGAATGCACATAGGGTGTCTCAACTACTTGAATAGAAAGGAGTTGGGAAATAATTCTTGAATGACCTTTTTTAGGAGATTTTCCATTTGATGGGAACTGATGATCTCATGGGAGCCTGCTATGATTCCTTGGAACTTATACTATTGTCCCTCCTAGGAGTAATAATAATATAGTATCTCTTAGGAGTAAAATAATAATAATAACCCTTGGCATGTCTTTCTACATCATTGCCACCATTACCAGCTTTCAGGATCCTGATAGAGGACACCAAAACAAACTTTGGCCAACTCATCAGTAATTCCATGCAAGGAGAAATAACATTCCATTTAAGTGACCCATCCTGTGGGATCTTAGCCATCAAATTTGTTCACCTCAACTCTGGGAAGATGGGAGTCATGATGAAGGGAGTTGGAATGAAAGGCCATATTATGGGAGTCTTCACCTACATAGTGTGGAGTTGTTTAGAGGAGGGAGATCCATGGGACTATTTTAACCATTGGTTGAGAGCAGTGGTAAAGGAGGCCAATTAACCCTTAACTACTACAAATTCACCAGTAATTTTAGCCTTGAAGCTTGCCAATTTGGAATTGGTGGAAGAAATGTCCAAAGTCACTCTCTAGATGTTCTCCCTATGTTGTTTGGATTTTTCTTGGAGGTGAAGGATTTATTGGTTGCGAGTGGTGATGATTTGAGAATGAGGGGGGCCAAGGAGGGGAAGTGGGTCCACTGAAAAAAGACATAGAAATGATATATATGACGGTGATCACAGTGAAAAGAGGAATGTAATGGGATAGGTTTCAAATAAGGGTGTCATGAAGGGTGTTTGGGACCACAGAAACAAAACAAAAAAAGGTTGATAAGTGATAGGTACCATAATGATCAAGGAGAAAAGGGGAGTCCAATGGGATGGATCGCAAATAAGAGTGTCGGGAAATGGGTCGGGTCCACGAAAAAAATAGGATTAAAAAGGATAGTTACCACTGTGATCAAGGTGAATAGAGGAATCCAATGGGATAGGTCCCAAATAAGGGTGTTGGCAAGATCACTATACTCTCTTTTTTATTATTATTTTTTACTCCTATGGAGTTATACTTCGATCTGAAAGTGTTGAAATTCCCAAATTCTTAATAGAAAACAAATTTGTAGTTATTTTGAAACCATAATGCAAGAGGCAAGGTTGCGCAACCAAAATATCCTTTATATTCCTTGTCTGGTATGTTCCCCCCAGGTTAGGGTTTACAGGGTGCCTATGGAAAAGGGTTTTCCCTATGTTATATCTCTATGATATATGTGCGGAGTCGAACAATAGGAATCGGCCCAATATATTAGGGCACAAACTAAGGAGGATCGACCATATCCTTATGCGTACTACCTGATTACCAAGGTACTAAAGAGTATATTCCCAAGTGTTGTTCTCAGTGGAACTATAGCAGTCAGGTGGCCAATCAGTTGATCTAGGATTGGTTTCAAGAGACCTAGAGGACTCCCAATATACCTTTTGGTATATTGGAGTGATGGCCATGTACATATTATGTTTGAAGTGGTACTACTCGAAGGGTACCAGTAGGGGTTACAGAGGTTTCCAACAAGGGAAAAACTTTGGTTTCTAGGAAACTCTGTGAAACTGTATGTATCACCTACATGTATTATTACCCACCATGGTTTTACCCACTGAATGACAGATCTCTATGTTTTAAAGACGCTGGTACTACACACCTCTACCTTGGGAAAAAAAATTACCCACAATTCTTGCCTAGGAAAGTGCTCTGATACCACTAGTAAGGTACCAAATGTAATATAATATGAAGAAACATGAATATTCAGTAGATATTAATGGAACAACAAAAAATTGAGAAGATCAACACCAAAAATAATACCTTTATTCAAAGAAAGCAATTTTCACTTGCCTCTTCGAGGGGGAAACCTCCAAAAGAGCAGAGATCTATTACAATAATTCTCAAGATAAAGATTTATCATGCCTACTACTTTTATTTATACTAATTATATCTTCTAAAAAACATTCTAGAGGAAGATATTTCTAAAAGAATAAGCTTCTATTAGGTCTTCTTACATTGACTTGTTCACATTTATTAAATATGTCTTATTAACTAATGCCATCCTTTAATACATGGAAAATATGTTATTCTACCTACGCGAGGGGCTAGGGAGGTTAGGTCCCTAATAAGCATTGAGAGGTCTTCCTAGGTCTTGAGAACTATTTGTGCAGGGGATTTGTGCATGAGAGAAGTTACCATACTTTGAAAAATTATGGACCGATTGTATCCAGGAGGAGACTTGGCTAGAGTCCAGGAATGGTTTGCAGAAGAGAAGCAATGATGAGAATCAGACCCTCGTTTCCCATACTAGGAGGAGGTTCTCTAGAGAGAGACGAATCTCCAAAGCCTAGGAGGAAGAAGGACATTAGTAAGGTCAAGTGTTTTTATTTCCATGATTATGGTCACTATACTTCATAGTGTCCACTTCAAAAGGGAAAGGGAAGGAAGCAACAGGCATCAATATCAGATGTTGATGAGGTTGCAGACAGAATTCAAAGAGAGTTCTTACTAGTCTCATCCCTTTCCGGTACAATCTCTAGAAATGGTGCTTGGTTGGTGGATAGTGAATCCTTATTCCATATGACATGTGCACGAGATTTATTTTACAACTTCACAGAGACTAGCTCATGTTTGTGTGTAGATATTGATATGGGAACCAAGCATGCAGTATGAGTATCTGGTACAGTGTCATTCTGGTTGGAGTCATGGGATGTGTTGAGAATGCCAAATGTGTTATGGGTACCAGAACTTGGGAGAAGTTTACTCTTAGTCTCATTGATTGAGGAAAAGGGCTATGCAGTCTTGTTCCAAAATACACTAGCGTTATTCATGCTTAGGAGATCTATCCTCAAGTCAGTAGTGGTTCTTAGTGTTAGAGAGGGAAACATATATAGGTTGAAGGGCCAGGCTATGCAAGTTGTGGTCAATAGTAGCAGAGAGACGAATGACAAGGAGAAAGAAGCTCCATAGGCTATGCATTTACAAAGAGAGAAGGTAGCTCCAAAGATTACATAGGATCAGAAGGAGCCAGAGTTCAGAGAGAGACAACCCTCAAGATCCAATAGTGAGGAGAAACCTCCTAGGACTGTTCAGAGGAGGTTAGAACTCAGAGGGATTCATATTTCAGAGGGAGTATACAGACTCAGAGGGATCCCTATCTCATAGGGATTCAGTGGGCTTAGAGGGAGAGTCAGTCATTCAAAGGGAGTTCCCCCTGAAGTACAAGTGGAAGAGAGGAATCTTCCAAGATTGTCAAGAAAGTTTCATGGGTAGAGGAGGCCAGACAAGAGGTTCAAAAGAAGAAGAATTCTAGGACCTATGTGCCCTCCAGGGAGGACCTATTTGATACAACAAGATTTGCTTCTGTGACAGAGGGAGCAACCGGTCATGAGGATTGGAGTGAAGTTGTAGTAGCAGATCCAGTGCAAGAGTCAAAGATACTTCTAGTATGGGAGACAGAGGTACATCTAGATGTTGGAGGATGGAATACCTCCCTCACTTAGAAGGAGTGTTGATGCTTTTGTAGCTTCAGGAGGTATTCCCACTAGGGGCCATGGTGTTAGGCATGTGTGAATCTTCATTGGCACCAGATTACTCTTTCATTGCAGTGAAAACGCCCTTGGGATGAGGCTAGGGCCTCATGGGCTTGTTGATGGGCTTTGTGGGTTTGTGTTAGGGTTTCACACCCACAAAGAGGAATAAAATATTCTAATTAATTGTCAAGTTTAGAAGGGGTTCCTAAACTCACTCATTAGACTCCTACATAAGGAGAGGAGAGATTGTGACAAATATCATTGTGTCATTATGGATTTAGCATAAGTGAGACTACATTTGTGTTAGGAGCTTGGAAATTTCATCAAGGGTAGTTCTACAATTTTGGAAAATTTAGCCTAGTGTTTCTTGGAGATTTTTTGTTTTGTTTTTAGACAAGGAAGGCTTCTATTTCATCCAAGAGAGGACACACATGTGAGGAAAGAAAAGAATTTGGGTCGCACGTGTGATGAGGGTACCGCACGTGTGAACATAACTGTACTGACAAGTTGTATAGTCACATGTGTGACAGTCCACACGTGTGCAAGAGGAAAAACAGTCTTCACATGTGATTTTTCGAGGCAGAGGACAATCTGTACATACTAACATCAGCAGGTCGCACATGTGACGTAAATAGGTTTACAAATTGAGAATTGTTCTAGGAATTTCGTTGAGGTTGGTTTGCTTAATTTTTTGGTTTTGTGAGGACTGGTTTTGTCTTTTTTTTTGGTGAAATTTGTCACTATGGAGAAGGATGATTTTTCCTTTAGAAAAATTTTAAAATTCGACATTTACAACACATTAAATTTTGTGTCTCAAGTGTGTGGATGATTTATCTATGATCTTGTTGTTTTTGTTGTTGTAATTGTTGTCAATAGTTTCATTGTAGAATTGTTCAGTGATAACATCTAGAGTTTATTGTTTGGTCACTTGGAAGTAATTCTCATATTTGAAAATAGTTGCATAAAGTTGCATGTGAAAATTGCCAAGCATGTGGAACCAAAGACCCTGAGATGCCTCACTGAAGGAATGTGGCCATACCACATTTCATATGGAGTCTTGTTTTTAAGAGCATGAGATGGACACATGTTTTTGACATAAACTGTA